>VYXC01009639.1:234299-332662 GCA_013397175.1 Platysteira castanea
CCGGAGCGGCGCCCGGGGGGCCGGGTGCGGTCGGGAGCGGGAGCTGCGGGGCCCCGGCGGGTCTGGTCCCGGGGGTGCTCGGCGAGGCCCCTGCACCTTACCGGGCCCCGGCGAGTGCGGAACCCGCGTGGAGCAGGTACGCGCCCTGCCAGATGTTTAACACGGCAGGGGGAGGCGTCCCTAGACTGTGCCGCCGGCTGGAGGCTTCTGTCCCTTTTCTGTCCCATTAAATCTAGAACATTGCTTTATCGCGCTGCATTCTGTCCCTTTAAACCGTTTTAAAAGAACAGAAATTACGGTGGACCTTAGCGCTGACCCCAGAGCTGGCTCATGTACTTGTGTAATGCGTACGGTTGGGAGGCACCGTGGTGTTCGTCCTGACAGGTCTGTGTTCAGATACGGCTTACTGCAACAAAGTGGATTTTTGTACCAGTTGGTAATCTGTAGCCATTCTAGGGCTTGGTTAATTGAAACCGGTGCAATTTAGGGAAACAGTTTTATCTTCTTTACTTACTGATAATCTGGGTACCGGAGATATTTCTGTGATCACAGGCTATTGTTTCTAGCCTAAATGCTAGAAAATAAACCAGGAATGATATCTGAAAGTTGATGAGTCCAAGTTGAATAAAATAAATGTCACTTGACTGCAGAATTTTGGTGTTGTGTGCTGCAGGAGAATTAAATGAAATGTTAAAGCAATGGTAATGACTTGAATTAACCTTTTATAAGTATCTGTACAGCAGCTTGTAATTGGGCATCTCTGTAACAAATGCTTTTGACCTGGGTTCAGTTAGTTTTCTATAATGAGTAAGGATCCTTTTGCAGAACTAGTTCCCCAAAAAAAAGTCAAATGAGAAGACTTAAGCAAAGATCAGTTATAGGTCAAATAACATGCAGTCATCTAAGCCACCTTCATTTTTTACTATGAAACTATTAGAAGTCACACAAAAATTAAGAGAGAGAATTATACTAAGTCAGCTTGTGGAAGAGTTGAGTAGTTTATGCTCTTGCTGATAACTTTGTGGATGTCTCCTCATCAATGGAAATAAAATTTAACTTGAGCAGGCTGAGAATAAAATCTGTTTGCCTGTAATTTTAAGGTCAGGTTGGGAATGAGGCTAGAGCAGTAATTGCTCATAACGGTACTTCCTTGACTGAAATGTAAGAAGCATGTAATTAATTCTTACCTTTAGTTGGCTAAGCTCTCTGTAGCACTTTCTTTTGCTCCTGTACTTCCTGAATGACCTAGGCAATGATATTGACTTAAATTCTCCCTCTTGGCCAGGAAAGGAGAGTGCAACCCCTAATTTAATAGTAGGGGATGATAAATTCTCTGTAACTGCATATTTTATCTATAACTGCATCTGCAGAAGATAGGTATTGTCTGTAGCTGTAATTTGTCAGCTGATGGGCTGACAGTAGCTGTCCTGCCTGTGTGACACTGTTCTGTACACATGTGAGCACTTGAATTGTGAACTGAGGTAAAAAATGTGCATGGGAAAGGGGAAGGATTTATTGCTCAGCCCTACAAGTGGTTGTTGTCAGTATTTAAACTGTGCTCTTCTTGGTTGTCTAGTTGCATGGATACAGTGAGGTTTTTTTAAATCTTAAGAAAAAATAAGTTGCAAATTTTTGGACTGGTGCATCATATTAAGAAGTCTTGTGAAGTGCTTATGAGTTCATTGTACTTCTGAGTAAGTCTATTCCTTTCTTTTTTGCTTCAATTAATTCATTATCTTCATACTTCTGTTCCTTGCTTGCCTACAGGTTTGTTTTGACTCCTTGTACTTCCTGCAGGAAGATACTTTCTTCAAGGTGAGAAATGGTGGCTTGGAACTCTTGGTTTGTCCTTGCTGTCCAAATACCAGTAGTTACGTGGCCTGTAGATTTCTAAAGACCTTTTGGAGCTGTGTTTCAGTATTTTTGTGACTGCAAGCACCAGGCTTATATGATCGTGCATGCATGGGTGTATACTGTGTCCATGCTGATTGGCTGCAGATAATAATGCATATTGGAATATAAACACTCCTTTCTGAGGCGTGCTAGTTTGTTGACATGCCTGTGTGTGTTTTTACTGGGCTTGAGAGCTTTCAGCCAGCCTTATTGAAGTGTAGCCAGCTACAGTCTGCCTTATTTTTTCATAAACCTACCTGAAATGGAGTTCTTAAAATTGGTTAAAAGGAAAATGATTAAAAAGGAAAACTGTTTCTGTCTGTGTCTTCAGCTTGGTAGCCTGTATTAATGGAAAGAGAGGAAGCACTATTGGTTATTGTGCAGGTTTGCTTGTTTGGTTGGTTTTTTGTTTTTAATATGAAGTTAGCACCAAAGAGCTTTCCCAATCTTGTTGCTGATGTTAAAATACTGGTTGCAGAATTGACTTACTTTTCTACTGCTTAAAATCAGCACTTCTTTCCCAAGGGAATGGAGAATATCCTTTTGTTCCACAGAGTCATTGAGTCAGGAAACTATCTTCAATACCTCTGTGCTCCAGATGTAGAGCTGAGCATCCTTACCCTAGACCTGTGCGTCAGTGATGCAAAGACAGTGCTATTGGTAGGGTTTGAGTTAGGATTTTAGTTAGTTTTAAAAGCATATGTTGGCATAGCAGGTGTTGTGAGTACACCAGGCTGGAATTGCTTCTTCCCTATACTGTAGTTTGCTAATGGCTTTTTTTGCTACATGATCCTGTGTATTTGTATCAGTCGTTTGCCTACGCCGCAGCTGTCTTCTATTGCTGTTACCAGACTTGCAGAAATAGGCTCTTTTTTTGTGTTTGTTTTTCCTGCTGTCCTTGCATCTCTAAGCTGTGAGACAAGTCTGCAAGTAGCCTTGAAGTGCACTCCTTTCTTTTCTTAAAAAAAAAAAGAGTCACATCCTTCTTACAGGGTGGCATATGCACAGATGATGTGTCTGCTTAATGAATTATCTTAAATAGAGACATGTTTTTTCATCAGTCTTTATGGCAGTATAACTTGTAAGATTTTCCTTTATTTGGCTATCTTGGAAAATATCCTCTTTATTAAAAAGTAGGGTTGATTTGGTTCTGTCAAGGCAGGAAGCAATGAAATAGTGAAACAGAATGCCCCATGTTGGTGTCAGAACACTGTATACTGACTGGGTGGAAACGGTGACCTGTGCGTTTTTCAGTGGCCAATATTGCAGGTGCTGCAAATTATCTGTGAAAAATGTTTCTTAGTGTTTTTGGTTTTTTTTTTTTTTAATGGGGGTTTTTACAGGTAGATTTCTTCTAGGAGTCAGAAGTCCCAAGTCCAGTTACTGCTGCAGGTACTGTAACCAGATAATTTGTGCTTTCTGACTTGCTCCTTCCATTTTTGGTCATAATATATTTCATCTGATAGCTAAAATTCATGTTGATGCTTGGTGATAAAAAAGGTTCAGCATCCCACTGTAAGTGTGTGCTGTGCTGCTGGAACACCCAGAGCAACCTCAGAGCCTGGATATTGCTGCTGATGCTGCAGTGCTGGGTGGTAATGTAGCCAAGCAACGGGGATCCCTGTCCTGGGATGCAGGCATTGACCAGGGGATCAGGAAGAGGACAAATTTTTAGCCTCTGGAGGCAACTCATGTCAAGTGTGAGGGAAAGTTACTCTCAAGGATGATCTAGTAGTGTGCCCAAGCAGGTGGAACATCATAGAGAAAGGTATCCGCTACCTGAGACAGTTAGCTGTGCTGGGGGTAATCTACAGGGATTCAAATAATGAGCAATCCCCTATAAATCCAGATGAGGTCCAGTGTACGTAAATGTTGAGCCCCAGTGCTCCCTTGGCAAGTTTATTTAAAAGGGGCACTACTTTTCCCTGAGGTGAGCACACAGGAGAAATGCTGCAACATTCTCAGGAGGTTAAAAAACCACACTTAACTGGCAAACTTTAGTACAGCAGGAATTTGGCAAAATTTAAAACAAAACAGTCAGTCAGAATAAAGCACTTCGCTTAGCAAACTCTACCCATCCAACCTTAAATTACCCATATTTCAAGAAGAGAAAGTTAGGAGTGAAAAAGAAGAGAAGAAAACCAAGATACAGCTCTTGTCTTTGATCCCAGTGCAATCTCAGCTATCCTAAAATCCAGGAACAATAGGGATGTGACCACATGCATCTCAGAGCAATGGGTTTTATCTGCTCTGGCCTCCTGTGGCTTCACCCCCCAGGTGGGGCTTCTGGTCATCCAGCCACTCCAGGGCTAGATTCAGGCTGCAGGCATGGGGTGTGGGGCATTGCTTTCGGTGTGCCAGTGCCTCACAATCATTCTGGGCTGGACTAGAGGTTCCTGGCAGGCAGGGGTATGGAATGGAGCAGTGCACCTCCCACTTTCCACAGAACTTGCCCTGCCCCCTCCCCTTTAGTTGATTTGAGGCAGTAATCATTTTCTCCAGTTTTTCACCACAATCCAAGTGGCAGAAGTTTGTACAGAGCATGCCACTGTTGTACACCAGTGCATTGGCATTGATGTCAATGAAAGAAGGACAAAAAGTGCTCCAGCTGACTACCTGACTCTGGCAATATGAGATCATCTTTTTTCTTCCTGACTGACCTATGCCTTGGCTATGGGCTGTCCAAGACTGTGGACAGACTTGAAAGGCTCGAGGAGGTTGAAGAGGAAATGTTCTATAGTCCTGTATGGCCAGTGTGTGAGTGCTGTGGAGAGTGGAGACTGACAGTGAACTATTGCGGCCTGAATAGTCACACCATCACTGAGTGCTGCTGTGCCAGACGTGCTGGAACTTCAGTATGAGCTGAAGTCCAGGGCAGCAAAGTGGTGCCACCTCTGACACTGCCAGTGCGTTTTTCTCCATTCCTTTAGTGCAGAGTGCAGGCCGCTGTTTGTGTTTACCTGGAGGGCATCCAGTACACCTGGAACTGACTGCTCCAGAGGTGGAGGCACGGTCCCAGCAGTTGCCATGGACTGATGTAGGCTGCACTGGAAAAGGGTGAGGCTCCAGACCACTTCCAATACATTGATGACATCCTTGTGTAGGGGCAACACCTCAGAGGAAGTTTTTGAGAAAGGGGAAAAAATGATTCAAATCCTCCTGGAAGGCTGCTTTTGCCAAGATCAGAGACTTGCCCAGAAAATTCAGTTCCTAGGAGTAAAATGGCAAAGATGGATGTTGTGAGAATCCAGTGGATGTGGGCATCAAAATAGTGTGTCCAGTCAGCAAAAAGGAAACATGGGCTTTCTTAGGCACTGTGGGTTTTTGGAGGATACATATTCCATAAGACAGTCAAGATTGTAAGCCCTCTCTGTCATGTGACATGGGAGAACAGCAGTTTTAGGTGGAGTCCTGAACAACAACAACTTTTGGACAAATTAAACAAAGGTGTATTGTCTGTCAATGGGCCAGTCAAGACAGGATAAGATGTGAAAAATGTGCTCTACATTGCAGCTGGGAAGCATGGTCCTTCCTGGAGTCTCTGGCAAAAAGTACCTGTGGGGAGTTGAAGACAACCCGTGGGTGATAAAGAGGATCTGATGCATGTTAACACCCCAGTTGAAGAAGAGGTCTTGGCAGCTTATGAAGGGGTTGGAGCCGCCTCAGAAGTGACTGATGCTGAAACACACCACTTTCGGGCACCCTGACTGCCAGTGCTGGAGTGGATGTCCAAGGGAAATTCCCTTCCACATGTCATGCCACTGATGCCACATGGAGTAAGTGTATCGCTCTGACCACGCAGTGAGCTCAAATAGGAAACCCTAATTGCCAGGGATCTTGGAAATCATCACAAAGTGGCACAAAGGCAAAAATATCAATACCATCAGAAGAGGAGGAGGAAAAGGTGCTACCATGCTAAGGAGGCCCCACCATATATTTAGCTACCAGAAAAAGAAAAGCAATGCTCTCTCTTCACTGCTGGTTCCTGTGATATCATAGGAACAAATTACAGATGGAAAGCAGCCATATGGAGTCTTACACAGTGAGTTGCAGAAGCTGTTGAAGGACAAGGTGGTCAGGTTGCAGAGCTGAAAGCCATCCAGCTGTCTTCAAATATTGCTGAATGAGAGAAATGGCCAATGTTCTACACTGACTTGTGAGTGGTGGCAAATGCTCTGTGGGGATGGCTGGACCAATGGAAAAAGACCAGTTGGCAGTGCAGAGGAAAACCCATCTGGGCTGCTGAAGTGTGGCAAAACACGACTGCCTGGGTAGAGAAATTGACTGTAAAAGTATGTCGTGTAGATGCACACATACCCAAGAGTTGGGCTACTGAAGAGCCTTGCAGCAGTGGACGGGTGGATCAGGCTGCCAAGGTTAAATTGCCTCAGGTGTATTATTTCTGGCTCAGTGGGCGGCCCATGATACCTCATGTAATCTGGAAAGAGATACAGCATTGCAGATGGGCTCGTAACCATGGCATGGACTTAGCCATGGACACCATCTCCCAGGTTATCCATAGCTGTGAAATGTGTACTGCAATCAAGCAGGGCCAAGTGGGTAAAGCCCCTGTGGTGTGGGAGGTGATGGTCAAAATACAAATATGGGGAGGTCTGCCAGCTTGATTACGTCACACTCCTGCAGACCTGCCAAGGCAAGTGTTATGTGCTGACAATGGTGGAAGGCACCACTGGATGGTTGGAGACCTACCCTGTGGCTCACGGCCCTGCCCAGAACACCATCTCGACCTTAGAAAGCAAGTCCTGTGGCAGCATGGCACTCCAGAAAGGATTGAGTCGGACAACAGCCCTCTAGACATCTGGGCCAGAGAGTACGAGATTGAGTGGGTGTATCATGTTCTTTCATGCACCAGCCTCTGGAAAAATTGAACAGCATAATGGACTGTTAACAACCGTATTGAAACCGTATGTAAGCGATGGGTGAGGAAACCTTTGAACACTGAGATCTACATGTAGCAAAAGCCACCTGGTTAGTTCACACTTGAGGCTCCACCAATGAAGATGGCCCCTCCCAAGAGAAACCTCCACATTCTGTAGAAAGGGATAAAGTCCCCATGAGGGCTGCAATATGAGGAATATATTAGGGAAGACAGTTTGGGTTAGTCCTACCTCAGACAAAGGCAAGCCGATCTGTGAGATTGGTTTTGCTCAAGGACCTCGGTTCACTTGGTGGGTAATGCAGAGGGACAGGGAAACATGATGTGTACCTCAAAGGCATTTGATTTTTGGGTGAGAAGAGACTAATGTTGAATTGTATAATATGGTTTGCTGAATGGCAGTGTCACTGTGTGCCATAAGTACCATGGACAAGGTGTATAGTCTGCTCCAGATATAGCAGTCATAAAATCCTGATGCAGTTTGCAACCAGCCCTCCTGCCCTAGAAGACATCTAGAATGGATGGAACCTACAGTCTTGGACTAAATGAACTCAACAGACATCTTGGAACGACAGCCATTGACAATGGAAATGATACCTGTGCTTGTGTAGATATCTATGTCTATATATATGTGTGTATAGTTGGGAAGGGGGTAGGATTTCGGCACAATGTATGTGATATAGAATAAGGGATGGATAATGTCCTGCTTCCGGCCAGGACAGGGTTAATTTTTGTAGAAGCTGGAAGAGGATATGACTAGAATTTGATGTGGATGTGCAGAGGGAGTGTCTCTGTGTCTGTAAGGGTCTCTTGAGCATCTCTCTAGTTTGGATTACAGCAGCCTGCTGACATGTACTGAAATTCTGTGCCACCTCACATCATTTTCTGGGGCTGAGGGAAGGGGTCCCTTCCAGGTCGCGTGGCATGGCTGTGGTCATGTTGTGTCAGGCTCTGTGGTGAGCATTCCTGTGTGAATTGCTTGCCTCTCTTGTACACTTCTGTTCTTAATACTATTGCTGTTACGCTTCATTTTCTTATCTCATTGCTGTTTTCAGTAAATTGTTCTCATCTCAACCTTACAACTTTTGTGCCTCCAATTCTCCTTTCAGTGGGAACACTTGATGGAAGAATACCATTCCTAAACCACAACAGGTTCTATGCAGCTTCAGTTCAGGTAGAAACCATGAGAAATGTCATTGGAGTGCCCAATCTGCAGCCTAAATTGGGCTTCTGGGAACAATTCAAATGGCTGTCTTTGGCAGTCCTGCAGTGTGGGGAAGCCTACGTGTATTGACAGGAATTGGATTTGTGGATGAAGAAGCGATTCTGGAGAAACTCTTGTAGTTCATTCTTGTATGAGCAAAACACAGCTCCTTCTGCCGTATGGTGAATGTAGATTATCCAGCTTCATTGACAGGAGAGGACTGCTTAGTTAATGCGTGGTTAGTTAATACTGCAGTACCTTTTGCACCAAAGTACGAGTAATGATAAAGTTACTGGTGACTTTGAGTTGGCAACAGATAAAGAAATGATGGAGAAATCTGATGTGGATATGCAGGGGGATGTGTCTGTCACGTGTGTCTGTCAAGGTCTCTTAAGTGTCTCTCTAATTTGGATCACAACAGCCTGCTGACCTGTACTGAAATATTTTCAGATTGAATTTTTGTTCTAGAGGTGTTACTCTATCATTGGGATACTGTTGACTGTAGAGAGAATTTTTTTGAACTCCAAAGTACTTTTAGTCTCAGAATTCACATGATTTTTATTTTTCCTTTCCTGTAGTTATACAGCACTGTTTGGAATGTTGGCAGCAACATAAACAAGTTCCTTGGTGAGTATAAGCATGGGTCCTTGTTTTTGTCAATTGTAGATTTTCTTTAAACTTTTCAAATTTTGACTTAAAATTCAGATTTTTCTTAAATACTATCCACAGCGCCTCTTATCTGCAAGACTTATCTGCATTAAATTCTTATATTCTTGAAGACTGCCATTTTTCCTTCAACTGAAAATACGCAGTCTTATTAAAGTAGATTTTCATTAATGTTGCTTTATTTAGGAAAAACCTGATTTATTTTATGTGACTTAAACCTTTTTCCAAATTCTTGTTCAGTGTTAAGGTGCTTGTTTTTTATCTTTAGTGTGTTACAGGAAAAGAGAGGGGAAACCAGAACAGCTAGATGGGACATGATCAAATGACTGAAAAGAATTGTTTTCAATAATAAGTATTTATTTCTTTAATTGCACTTGGTAATTCAAATAGATTTCATTATAGAAAAATATTTTTTTTGTTCTGCTGAATTGCTTTTATTCATAATTTCTACTTCCATGTTGGTCTATCCCAGTCTTAGCACCAGTTTAAACTGACAGCACAGTTACATGAGATGTAGCTGAGGGGATGAAAATTATGTTCTCCAGGCCCTGTAATCTCAGGGAGAGAGTGAGGATCTTGTTCAGAGGAGGCTCACTCATGTAACACCTTTTCAGTTCTGTCACTGAGTACTTCGGGAAAGTCTTGGTTCTGCCTGAGGAGAAGAGCAAATGTAGATTTTTATTGGTGTCAGTTCTCTTAATCTGCTTATATAAACTAGAGAAAAAGTAGGAGACTGAAATCGAGTACTCAGTCGTACGGTTTTAGGGAGTGTTAGTGGTGAGGAATCAGCCATTAAGTATTCTTGTTACAAAGATGTTAAGTATCAGTTCAGGATCCAGTTTCTTTGTTGTGTGGCTCGGAGTTTGCCTGCATAGTTGTTAATTGAATCTGGGAAGCTTTTAAAGCAAGTAAGTGCTGGTGAATATCTAGTTGAGGATGCTACAATGTGCAAGTAAGAACTGCATATAGTCCAGTGTCTTGTTTGAAATATGTCTTTAGGATAGAAGAAGAGGGGGTGATGTGGTATTCCTTGAAATTTGTTGCAATGTCAAAAGGTCTTCCTGTCCAGTTTAAATCTTTCATGTTCCTGCTACTGTTACTAAAAAAAAAAGATCTCAAACCCAAAAACTTGCATGAAGATCATAGCATTGTGGTTTGAAATACCAGTGTGAAGGACATCATCTGAAACTTTCAGCCACATCCTAAAACAGTCACCTACCGGTGAAATGGTACACAAAAACATGAGGCAGGAGCAGAAATCCTTGGATGAACAGAAGCTCTTCTTGGTTTAACATGTTTAGCAGGTACAGGGGTTTTATATCTATTTTTATGTGTAGGGTAAAACACAGTAAGGCATACTTCATGGTAGCACTGCTGCTGTGGTCAAAACCTGCTAGGCAGAGGGTATTTTGTCTGCAGGCGGTAAAAGTCTGTTGTAATCAGCTTCCCATGTCAGTGCCAATACAGTTTTTGAGTGATGCTTGTGAGACTTCCACTTAGCCTTCATAAGATGCCATTAGGATTGTGTAGTATAAATGGTGTCTGTAAATACTGTTTTGCAGTCTGATATCATACCTTTTCTCATCTGCAGGTGTGTGGTTTCAGCACAGCATGGCTGTGGTCATCCACTTGCAAGGTGTTCCGATTGCGGTGGGGACCATGGACTTCTCTGGACTGACCATTCCCGATGGGGGCATGCATATTGTAGGGGGTGAACTGGGTGAGGCTTTCATCGTTTTACCACTGCTGAAGATGTGAGGCTGCTAACATGGGTGCAGATGATAAAAGTAAAAGGTCAAAACTAACTATTGCAGAGTGAAAAAAAAACTGATGTGCAAAATGTGGATGGACTTAGTCCTTGGCAGTTTCATACATAGATGTGCCAGCAGATTTGGAACAGTGGTGCTGGAGAGGATGGCAGAGTCAGTCTTAGCCTTAGGCTTTGTGGAATCAACTGTAAATGTGTTTTGTCCTAGAAGGAAACAAAAACAAGCTTGTGTTGCTTGTGTAGGAGTGGCAGTGCTGCCTGCAGCACCCCAGGTCAGCAACATCTGTGCTGCATCTCCAGGGAACACAAGACAATCTCTGGCTAGTTGCTTTTACTTCCTTGTTTTGCCAGTGCTTCTTATTACCTGGGCTATCCTGTAGTCCTCCTGAATCACCACTGACGTACTGAGTGCCTCCTAGGAATTGCGACAGCAAGCTTGCCATCCAGAATAAAACATAAATTTTCACTGCAAAGTAGTATTATGTTTATGCAAACTGTCAAAGCTGACTGTGCTCCTTTATCAGGTCAGAGAACTATGGGAGTTTTTTCATGGTGTTCCTCTTTTTTTCTTTACTGTATCCTTATGGCACAGGGAGGGAAATCCCTGGGTTTTCAAGGATGCACAAAAGAATGAAGGAAATAGGCTGAATTGTGGAAGTGGATTGCATTTCTTCTGATCTGCTTATGAAGCAGCACTGAGACAGTATGAAGTTTGAAAGTGGGGCTGATTTCAAGGAAGGGGTTTTGGTGTGATACTTTGTAAAGGAATGGTTTTAATCACTCTGCCGGGATTTGGAAAATAGTTTTTGCCAGAGTAGGTGTGGTTTGGAAAAGGCTGCAGTGATTTTGCAGTTTCCACAGAGGAAATGGTAGAGGCTGTTACTAGTGAAAGTTTGCCATAACTGCTTGGGTTACCTCTGTCTGATAATATGAAACAGATTTTCAGTTTCAAGAGGAGCCCACTTCTGTTGGAACTTGGTGCTATGCCAGGTTTGGAACTCAGCACTGTCAGAGCCCAAAACTGGAGAGAGTAAGAGCAGCTACAGGTGAAGGTGTACAGGACCTGCACTGTGAGCACAGCAGAAAGCTTGTTTTAGAAGTCAAAAATCATGATCCCTGAAGGGATCAATATTATTTTCCTCTGCATTCCCCTGAGATAAGTGTACCTTCCTCACTGATATCTGTGTCTGAATAGCCAAATAGTCTTTAAAAGTTAAATTACCTTATGATGACTTTGGTGGAGAAGAAAAGACTCTCCCTTTTCAATAACATGTTTTCTTTCAATAATATAGATTTAGAAACATTGTCTTTTGGACGTAGTGACTTGTCTAAATCGGTGGAGGTGCCCCTTGGGGGGATGGGCCTTGGGAGTGGAAGCATGGTCCGGTTACGCGGGGTTTCCAAGCTCCCTGATGCTATTGTGTCTAAATCCTGTTCCTCATTGGTCTTTTCAAATGTAACTCCACCCAGTGAATCCTGTACTTAAGTGGGTGTTCACATGATTTTGGGCAGTTGTTGTGGTCAGTCTGTGCCAGACCCAGCCAGGAGGCTGTGAGAAAATAAAGAGCATTTATGAACATCTGTCAAGATTATGGTTCCTGATACGGTTCCTATGAACAAAGCTGCCTTCAGGGAGGGTTGCAGGCTATCCCCACTGCAACATAAATCCTGAAGTATTTGTTGCTAAAACAGATCTGATCTTCATAGAGAATGAAGAAGTTTTGGCGAAAAGCCATACAGCTCTTGGTAGGCCTAGTCTCCTTGTTTTAATCGTGATCTTGAATACGTGGGATAAACGTAGTCTTAGAGTTACCAGAGTGGAAATCCTGTTCATGTGTTGATTTAGGTACAAAGTTAGTACAAATTGATTTTCTGCTGAAGAAAATTTTAGAAGAGATGTTCTGGCAAGGCATTCTTATTTCTGGCAAGGCGCTCTTATTTGTAGCTGTGACTGTCTGATCAGTCTGGGGTTTGTTAACAAGCTGTTTTAATGTAGTTCAAGGTTTTTAAGCAATCTTTGCAGGAGAGGATAGAGGCTGAAACAAAATCTTGCAGTGGGCAAGCCCCTGTGTTCAGTGCTTGCTTTCTGAGAAATGAAGTTCTCTGTATGGTCACGGTCATGCTGGTGAAGCGTATTTTGGCACTGCTTCTTGGCCTAGTGTGTGCAGAGCCATGTCATGCTTCTCAGGGAAGGTCATGTCTCACGCTTTCAGTCTTACTCTAAGGCTGGGTGTTTCAGGGTAAAATGGTTGAGGCCCTCTACTGAGTAATTTATCTCATGTAATGTTCTGCCAAGTATGCGTCTGCTTGAGGAAGCTGTTGCTGAAATTGGCTGCAAATGGAAAAGCCAGCCTGCTTTTCACGCCTGAGGAACAGGACTGCTGGGTCATAGTACAAGCCAGGGGTAGGATGTGAGAGAGAACCCAAAGCAGCCCAAGTTTTGTAACTTGGGAGGGAAGAGAAAGGAAGATTTGGGAGGAGGGGCCAATGATATGAGATTTTTGCTCATGGAATTTTTTCCGCTCTTTCAACTTTGTGACCCACTGCCTTCTAAGAAGCTTGGCCAAGTTAGTGAAGTGTAGTATGTGTGTGCTTTGACTAACGTTGGTGTTAGCTGACTAGCGGTGTTCAGATTTTCATGGAATCTGCTGCCTCTGTAACTCTGGTTAAATGGCTTTGGCTGTTTTCTTCAGATTTCCTCTTAGTTGTGATACTCATATTTTAAAAAATGTTTAACTGAAGCTATAGTGAGACCTTCCTCACCAAAACGGATATGTTTATAGAAGCCCTACTGCGTGCGATCCTGTTACTGAAGTCAGGAGATGTGTGTTCTCTCCAGCCCATGTCGGTGAGCTGAGATGAATCCCTTGCATCCAGATGGCAGCTCTTACTGGGGAGGACCACTGCGGGAAGCAGTAATGTACCGCCTCTGGGCGTATGTTGGCTTTCCATGTCCCTCCTTAGTGAAAAAGAAAAATAAGCATACTAGGGGAAGAAGCACCTTACAGATGTCATTTCTTCTACAAGTGTTAAAGCAAAATAGGTGTCTGCTCCACATTTGGAGGCATGAAATTCCATTGCTAGTATGAGAAGGGGTTGTTTTAGTGATGTAAATCTGCAAAGAAAATAGTGGCTATTTGAGGTGCGGGTGGATAAACCTCTTAAAAATAAAATGTAGCTTTGCACTTGCTGCCTTTTGTTTTTTTTTTTTTTTTAATTTCTACATTCTGATGCAACATAAACTGTAAAATCCCAACCATCTTAAGTTTTTCTCGATTTCCTTTCCCAATTAAAAATTATGGACTCCTCAGCCATTAGAAGACTGGGCTAATTCTGATCCATGCTGTGTAAACTCAGTCTGTTATCAGATACTACTCTAGGAAATTAATTTTTTTCAGTTCCTAGGTGGCTAGAATACTTTATCTTTTGGTGTGAATCAAAGTTACAGGCAACAGTACTTTTTCCCCCGTACCCTTGCAGGCTGCTTTAGCAGAGGTGAGGATCAGTCTAAAAGCACTGCTTTAGAGGAGAGCAACAGATGAGCTTTTGGTAGAGAAGTTTCTCTGCAGTGTGGTGATTGAATAGAGGTGGTTGGGCTTCCTCTGTGGCCAGCCCTTGGCAAATGGCCTGGCTTAAAAAGCGTGGTGAAGGAATAGCTTTTCCCTGTCGTAGGAGCTTTATGACTTTCCTAAAGGTCTTTGATTTCTGAATCACACTTGAATTTAGAGTAGTTCTTCACCTTGTTAGTCCTTTCGTAGATGGAGCTCAGCCATTGCTGTTTATGCCTTCTGTGAACCAAAATGCTGGTGCTTATTTCTGTGCATGTCTTCTTGTTCTTGTAGTGTAAGACTAGAAGGTTTTTCATTTTCACTCAAATCAATTTTGTCTGTCTGTAATTGAACCTTCAACATACAGCCTTACTGTAAGGACAAGGGTATTGAATAAAACCTACTTGTGTTTTTGGATCTTGTGAACTTGAAGACTATGAGAATGGATCATAATTTGTATCTTACAAATTGTGGGAAACAACTGACAAAAAAATCAGGAAAAACAGCTGTTGACCAGGCTTTTTCGCTATGTGTACCTTGAGAGAAACTACTTCAGCAAGATTTCTTAAACTTTTATCTGTTGAAAACAAATCTCAGTGAAGACTATTTTTATTTTCTGGTTAAAATGGTGGGGAAGTTGGATGAAAGCAATGCAAATAGGCAAGCAGTATAGAAAGTCTGCTAAAATTGGTTAAACTACATATTTCTTATGTCTTTGAACTTCATTGCACTTGTAGGGATGAGGTGATAGAGTGTTCTAGAGTGTTTCATTAATGTGGTAGCTGTTGAAAGATTGTTATTGTGTTTGTTTTGCTCACTTCGTGTTTACTGGATTCCTTGTTTTCATCAAAACCAGGAGGGGGGAGAAAATATTATGAAACTTCTGTCTAAGTTGTGAATAAACATTGGGTTGCATGGTTCTTAATTGACCTGGAACTCGGACCAACGGACAGAGGCTGAGCTTCACTCTTTCATGGTCCAGTAGCTGCCATTTTGAACATGCTTTTGGAATGATTCTGAGCACTGTCACTTGGGAACCCTTGTTTAAAATATAATTGCCCCCTTTCTGGAAACCAAATTACAGCAGTCCCTTAACATCTGGCTTCTGGGGATTATAGTGCATAAGCTTATTTTGTGTATGTCTTGATTAGTGATTGATATTTAATTGCATTTTTCAGGGGAATAAAATCAGCAGTGTTGATATTACAAAATGACAAAACATCCTCCGAATAGAAGAGGGATCAACTTTGAGGTGGGAGCCCAGTTGGAAGCCCGTGACAGATTAAAAAACTGGTATATTTTTAAAACCATTCATATTATATTAATTTTAAGTCTTTAATATCTTAAACATTTTGTATTGGTACAATATTTAGAGTTGTAGTCATTGGTTTGTAGGAAAGTAGTTAATTTATAAAAGTTTAAATACCAGTGATTGAAATGGGCGATAGATGCGGGTATGTTGTGCTGGCCCATGAGAAGTGTATTGGTGTTGTGTCTGGGAATAGTTGGACTTCAGGCTCTCATTCTCCTGAATTTGCCCTTTAAGTTCTGTGCTATACTTAATATTGCAGAGCAGATATTGCAGAAGAATAAATTCTTTGCAGTACAGAATATCCTTGCTACTTCCTTTCCTAGTGCTGTTGTGAATTCATAGGCTTTAAAATCTTATGGAATTTGTTAGGCCTGTGCTCATATGAGGGTGGTCAGCTTTAGAATTAAAGAACTGTGTGGGGAAACATATTCCATGCTAACAAGTCTGATCTGGTGCCTGTCTTGCAGCCCTCAGGTGTGAGGCAGAACGCTTTCCTTCACTAACCACTGCAGTAGGAAGAGGGAAAAGAGCCTAAAAATTACTTGGGCTAACTTTCAGCTTTCTAACTCTGTTTCAGGTAGTCAGCTCAAAACTTAGCATTTAATAATTATCAGTGAATGAGAGGTAAAATGAAAATTGCTAAAGACTTCTTCAATTCAGGAATTTGGTTTTGTTAGTTCCTGTAGATAACTTCTCTTTCCAGAAATCAACTATAGTTGATTTTTATTAAGAAGTCTGTGTGGGTTAGATATGATTGTACTTTAAGCTCTGGAACCTGCCAACAGGTGAAGTGTGCAAAGTCAGTATTGAAAACCATATGGACATCTCAGAAAGATGGAGCACTGCCTTAGACACAGGGGATTTATTCGAGAACATCTCGTTTGCATGCAGAGCATGTACTCTCCAGGTACAAGGGCGCTGGAATTGTGAAGATGAGAAAACATAGCTCTTTCCGTAAAGAATGTAAAGTATGAACATAAAATGCTATTTACACGTTAATTTGGCTTACCTGTGTAACCAGGAATTGTGTAGGTAAGCACTGATCTGAACCTGCCTGCATCTTCGGTATTCTTGAGTTTTGTTAGTGCAGCAAAAAAATTAGTCAGGCTTACAAAAATAAGATCTCTTAGCCTGTCTGTAATGTAGGCTTTTTAAAGATGCAGTTTGGTGTAGCTGGTGTTTGAGTAAGGCTGGTAACTCGTGTCCCTGACTGTTTGCTCAACAGCAGTGTCTGAGTTTGGGTATACATAGCTCTTGCGTGGGAAAATTATTTGGGGTGGGGGGAATTCAACAACCTGCCCTACTTTCTGCATATCCCTTGGCTTAAATTTGAATTTTGGATATGCTATTTATTCCATGTTCTTTGATTTTTGGAAGCACTTGATCATAAATGACCTGTCCTACACACGGTACTTTGCAACTCTGATCTCACAACTTGGTTATGAGCTCTCCAGGTCTGAAGTCTTTTGTTTACTTGTTAAGCTTTGAACCCTGGATTGTGTGCATTTCCATTTTCAGGGTTTCTAAATTAAAATTTTTAAGAGCTCGGGGCTTAGCAAAACTATCAGTGCTGCCACAACTCATTGGGAGTGGATTTGTAGAGGACAGCAGACTGTTTTTTTTTCTCTGCTGCTTTCATCTGCCCCTGTGTGATCAGGACCACTCCATGGTGTGGTTACAGTGCACCCCTGTTGGGGCACAGGATTTTCTGTTTGCTGAGACTTGCTTTTCCCAGTGCTAGACCTTTGGAGGTCCAAGCTTTTCTCGTGTGTACTTTTGTTGCTGTGTTGTCACTAAAACATAGTCACAAGTCTCCTGTTTGGTTAAAGTGCCGGCTTTGATTTCTCTTCTCAGTACCAAATACATCAGTCAATTTATGGGCCACTATTGCCACTCCATTGGCATTGATACTTTGGAAAACATTTCATGTCAGAGTGCCATATACCTCTCTTTCACAACAATGGCTTGTGCCCCAGATTGCTAGTTAAGAACTTCTGGGGTGTTTGGATGTGTTGTCAGCCCTACTGAAGAAAAACTTTGTATGCCAGCAGAGTAGTCAGTGTGGAGCCTGCTCATTGCCAAAGTGCAAAGTGAATTTTACATCTTTAGAGCTCGTGCCAGAGGTTGCTTCGTTGTATTTGGAATCATAGCATATTGGAAGTGCACTGCAATTCCTGGTGCAGTTATCTGTCATATCCTATACGTGAACTCTAGGGAGTACAGTGAGTATTTTGGTGCTTGGCTTACATTCTTAGGGCTTAGGTTGATGCATCAAAACTGCCATGAAAGATTTGTGTCTGTTGACCTCGGGTTTGCTGTAGGGAGAGAGCCTCTGAGCATGCTGAAAGGTCTCGTAGTACACAGTGCTGGAGTTCCGAGGGTGAAGGAGGAGGACTGCATCCCTGAGTGGAGGGATCCCAGAGGGGTTGCTGTAGCCGTGGACTTGGGCACACTGTCCCAGCTGAATTGACTTCCTGAAACCTTTTGCATTGGATCATTTAAACTGATTGAGTGTGTGCTAGCTGCATCCTCTCTTACTGAAAAGAGGATGACTGCACTGGGTGTCTGGAATAGGCAAAGGATGTTACCTTTTGTTACCTTGTTGTTATGACACCTCCAAGTTTTTCTGTCTGTTATCTGAGTAAAATGGATGTGAAGGGACTTCTGGTTCTGGTTAGAGCTCCTGAGTAGTACTGAGAGTATGGTGCTACCATGTTAAGATTCAGATTGTCAGTCTCATGAGTTCAGTTGTTCATGCTATCAGGAATAAGTTCTGAAAAGACAAGCCACTATAGCTGTTGTCCTTCACAGTGCTGGTTCTCCTGGATGCTTCCTTTCGTCTCTGCATTGCTTTGACTGCACAAAGCTTGTCCCTTCCTAGTTCCAAGAGAGTAGGGGTTTATAGCAATTCTGTTTTGGTATGTAGGAAAGGAGAAGGGAGACAGACTGGTCCAGGGATTTCCCAGATACTTACCTCTTCCCAGAAGAGGATAGTTTTACATTTGTCTACCATAAACCCATTTTCACCCTGTTTGCTGTGCTTCGAGCACTGTAGTCTGAAGTTGCCAGTCACTGCTAACCAAAGTCTATTCAGAATTATGCTCTTTCAGCTTTTGATTGTCACTTAGGTTCTTAGAAAACTAATGCCAGCAGTTTGCGCATCTTAAAGGTTTTCCCTTACAGTTTGGCCAGTTCATAAGTCCTTGAAAAGTGTGAGCTCATAGTTTCTTTCAAATTAAACTGGAAAACTACTTGTTTTGCTCTCCCTGTATGTTGCAAGAAGTTGTCTCCGATTTTGCAGTGTTTTAGATAAATATTTAAATCAGTACCATTTGGGGTTTTCTTACCCAGGATCAGTTAGCTGTCTTGAATACTCATTGAGTCAGCTGAATACTTCCTTTGTGGTTTGAGGGAGGATGTGTTGGGCCACCCTGGACATATCTCAGTTGTACTCTGGGGCCTTAGCCAAGCTTCAGCCTTTCACTTTGTGTATCCTGTCATAGTATGTTTTTTTTTTTAATAAACAAATCTGAATTTCTTTTAAGTTACCTCTACCCCTTGGTATGTTCACAGGCTTTTTGGAGGATGTGTATGGATAATACTCTATTACTCTTCTGTATAGGTCTGTGAGCACTTGTGCCTCCTGATGTGATGTGCTTGCACAGTCCTACAAAAGGGTACAGACGTGGGAGGAAGGAAACTTGACCTGTCAGTGTGTGGTGCGCAGGGCTGTTGAGAACCTGTGAACCTTTCTGCTTTGTTTTGGAGCTGCCAGTGCTCTCATCTGAAAGGAAGGTGGTGTTGAGGAGAAGGGGCTGTCAGAGTTCATGGATAGATCTAGCACCTAGCACAGCTTCTAATAGGTTTATAATGCTCCAGTCAAGAGCGCTGAGTGTACGTTTACTAATGTTTGTTGCTTCCAAAAGAGAAGATTCTGAAGCTTTTTGGCACGTACTCCAAGAACTGGCAGGGAGCTCTAGCTCAACCACACATACTCAGGTAGACTGAAATTTGGTCTCATTGTCAGATACATTCTTCTTTAGTATCTTGACTCCCATCAGTGAAGTGGGAAAGGTGCAGATGGCACTGATGTGTGATTCTGGGATGACAGTTGTGGTGGAGAAAGTTCCTTCTTTTGCTGGATATGAAGCAGGGAGCAGTCTTGCATCACTGAGTTAGTTGCCTCTTGTAACTTGGGCTAGTCTCATCTCAGTGGTAGAAAGCAGATTGTGTTTCCCAGAGGTGATTATCTGCTTGGACAGGATTGTTAGCTTGATACTGAGTCAGCACTTGGTCCTTTTTATCAGCTTCCCTCTTCATCTTTGAAAACCTGGACAAGTCCTAGACGTACTGCAGTCCAAATGGCAAGAGCACCCTTCTGGCTGCTCTCCTGTTGAGAGGATCTGGGATTTCTTACCTGGTTTTGCTGCACTCACATTGTAGGGAATGGGATGTTGATTTTTGTAATTACCTGTACTTAGTGATATCCAAAAATAATCGATGTTTAGTAGAACTAGGTTGTGACTGTGACTATTGCCCCTTCATGAACTTGTGGAGGACAGTACTTGAGTTACCTAAATATAAAGTATCTTGACTGCCAGAGGAAGGGAGTTTCTTTTTTTTCCAAGAAGCTGGTAACCAGTTAGAGATGCCCCTGCCATAGGTATCTCCCATTTGAGTTCCTCTCCTCCACAGCCTTTGCTGCATGCATTTTGGTAATACATTGGGCGGAGCTAATGGCATAGCTTGAGATGAGTGGCAGTGAGTATTAAGCAGGGCCCTAATCGTTGCAGTGTAAGTCTGTAGTGTGGCCTATTTCTGGCTCTTTGTGAAGTCATGACTGGACCTGTCTTACATCTGCTGGAGGATTTCAGTTGTAAGTAGGTTTGCTTTCCCTTTGTGTAGGCTTGCAGAATGGTAGCCTGGGCTGCATTTGAGTTGTAATTCTTATATGTCTGGGCTTTGTTGTTAGCATCAGGTTTGATCCTTTCCAGATGCCACTTCTTTGTACGATTTGTACTATCTTTAAAGTGTGGTTTACCAGATAAGGAATACTTGTGGATTTGAGTTTTGTCTTCAGCCCTTTGTTTAAGAATTCACCGAGGCCTTGCCTTTCTTCCAAAATACTGAAAAACTGACAAATGGAAATTTTCTCCTGACGTTACTATTGTGGAGGAGAAAGCATTGTACTTGGAATGTTACCTTCAGTTAGGGTAGTGAAATAGCTGAGATTCTGAAATACTTATTGAAGTTAAAAATTACCAATGCAATTTAAAGAAATAGAGAGTTTACAGGGTCTTCCTGATCAAAAACATTTGAATTTGACTCATCTCAGATTCCTCTACTTCTGGTAAACTAACAAATTTTATTTAAAGATCCCAGGATTTTGCCAATGAAATTTTTCTTTGAGAGTCTAAAACTTAAATTACATTTAGTGTGCCTGCTGGGTTGTGTTTGGGAAAACACAATAAAGAGGCTCTCACACCTGCTAGGTTCAGCAAAAAGGAGGGAAAAGACTACTTTATTTACATATGTTACATTTTTATAGAATTTTCAACTCCACGAGGGATTGGAGAACATGTCACTTCCTCCTCAATCCCACTGGAGAAAAGAAATGCTTATCAAAGTTTTCTTATCACAAAAGGAATGAAAAACAGGAAATACCGTTAAGTAAACATTGGCCATTATTTGCATGAAACTGTGTGAGAAAGAATTCCGACTCCAAGATTAAAACAGAAGGCTTTAGCAAAAACCAGGGCAACACTGGGTTTTTGCTGTTATATTGGGTAGATGATTCATGATGCCTGGTGATGGATATCTCAGAGAAGTGAATGTATTGTCCCCCAAGTGTTATTCTTGGTAAGAGTGAACTGAAGCTATTGATTTTGTAAAATGTGACATTTCTAGATGTAGGGAAGGTCTTTCTGACTTCTGAATCTGTAGTTAAATTTTTTTCCACCCCAGACTAAGAACTCCTTAGTTGTTTCCTTTTGCTGCAGCCAATGTTTGCATTTGCTGTTCAGTTTTGGGATTTCTTACGTGCTTTGCTCCCCCATTATGTAGCATTTATTGCTTATACAAGTGGTATGTCACATTAGTAAGATCAGAGAAGCTAAACCAAAGTTTATTTGTATCAAGTGTCTGAGACATCTTACCTTACTCTTAATTAAAATATTTTAATCTACCTTTGACCAGGTATCCAGCACACATTGAAGAAATTGATTATGAAGAGGGGAAAGTACTTATCCATTTCAAACGCTGGAACCATAGATATGATGAATGGTTTTGTTGGGACAGTCCTTATTTGCGTCCCTTAGAGAAAATACAGTTAAGAAAAGAAGGACTGCATGAGGAAGAAGGTTGTGCAGTAAGTAGAAATTAGAGGACATTTGTGTGTGTAACAGTTTATTGTGCAGTTGTATGAATTATGATCTTTAAAATGTTTCACTGTTGCTGTGTTACCTGCTGTGTAATTTTATGATTTCTTTTAAACATTGGTAAGCTAGTAATGTAAATGTTTTAATAAAGTTGTATGTTTCAGTAATTCTCAGATGAAGACACTTATAACTACTGTTTTGTAGGGATTTCATATCAATGATCAGGTATTGGCATGCTGGTCTGACTGTCGCTTCTATCCAGCCAAAGTTACTTCTGTTAACAAAGATGGTAAGGACTCTTGGTTTTGTCATGCTTGGTAGTCATGTATTTCTAATTGTGCTGGAACCTGGTTGCTTAGGTGGAGAGATACTATAACAGATAGAAAACAGCTATGAAAAATTGCATTTTCAATTACGTGTTTTAGTCTGTTACCAACTTTTTTAACTTCTTATCCTGTTCATGAGATAAAAACTTTCTGCTGGGATATCCAGTCAGTAATCCTTTAGGTGTATATGTGGGAAAAGTTGTTTCTTAAATTTGTTGTTATTGCCTGTAACTGCAATAAAACCTATTGTCAGAGCTGC
Source organism: Platysteira castanea (assembly GCA_013397175.1). Classification (NCBI taxonomy): domain Eukaryota; kingdom Metazoa; phylum Chordata; class Aves; order Passeriformes; genus Platysteira; species Platysteira castanea. The sequence goes on from VYXC01009639.1 coordinate 256,550, forward strand.
AAAACCCCCTTAAAAATCAGAAGGAGAAGGGGAGCTGTGAAGGATTTCTTCTAGTGCTGGGCTTGCTTTAGATTGCCTGTGCTGCAAGATCAAGGAGAAAAAGGCTGTGTAATTATATATTGGAATATTCCACCAAAAATATTTTTGAGTTTTGTTATAAGGTGCATCTGAGGAGCAACTCTAAGACTAGACATGCATTTTTATTCTGACCAGAATTATTTTGGATAACTTTTGCTGTGTCTCCCAGGCTTGTGATAGGAACTCTGTGTTGAGGGTTCTAACAACACAGATAAGGCAGCTTTCATCTAGAGCTAATTGTGCAGCTGGAGTATTTGAGCTGTTAGCCGATGCTGTGTTAAATAACTTCTGATCTTTGAACTCTTATGCTTTGTTTTCCTATTTTAGGTACATACACTGTGAAATTTTATGATGGTGTAATTCAGACAGTCAAAAACATTCATGTCAAAGCTTTTTCCAAAGATCAGGTAAGTATGGTGTTTGTGTTCAACAGTTCAGGTTGCTAGATTGGTGAATTATAAAACATGAAATTAATGAAAAACCTTTATTGCTAAAACACAGTATGTCTGAAATCAAGTCCCTTAAAATGAAAAGGTTATGTGAATCTTTGTGATATGATTGCAAAGCTCTCAGGTTCTCTAAATGCACCTCTTGAACTAAAGAAGTCATAGGTATATAAGGAAAACAGATTTCTAAAAATCGTTGGAAAATTCAAAATGTACATACTAAAGCTAGTGGTAAGTTTTGAAACATGCTTCGATTGTTTTACCTGTTTGAGATTAGTTTAAATAGATACATCTTAAAAATAAAGGAGTGAAAACTTCGGAGTGAACAGAAACTTGTCTTTCCCAAAGTAACTACTTGATATTCCAGAGACTTTTAAGGAACATGGCTATTAAGCTTTCACCTCACAGCTTTGAGAAGATCAGCTTTTTAAACTATTCCTTGTTTTCCTTCTGTGGTTTGGCTGTGTTACCAATCCCTCACCTACTCAGAGCAGGGGGTTCAACCTTCAGCTCATGATAGAAAGTAGTAGTGAGCCATTACATTAAAAAAAAAAACATTGTCCTGCTGATGGTGAGAAAGAAGTGCTGCTCTGTACTTCAATTTTCACGTGCAGGCATGTAAGAAAGGCTGACCAAGTTCTGGTCTTGAGTAACTTGCTGAAAACTTCTTAAGTACCTTCTTCAGAACGATTTTCAGTACAGGCAGGGTTTTAAGTTTGATCTCTTGCCACATATTCCTCTGTGGTAATTGCAGCCTGTGGGGTTTTTTTTTTCATGCCCTCTGTGTTTAGTTTCCTGAAATTTCAAGTTTGAGCAGAGAAATTGAATCTGTCCCCTCCAGCACAAGTTTTAAACACAGATTCCAGTAATGAATGTCAGTGGTACATTTGATTTCTCACTTTTGTGAAGAGGTGTGCCAATCCTCCAGATTTCTGTATTGACCAAGCTGGAAGGGAACACTATTTCAGGTTTGCCATAAAGTGCCCTTAATAGCTTTTAAATGGTTATCATTGTGTGTAGTGGAAAGTTGAATAATACTCACAAGTGAACTACTGCAGAATCTTCATTTCCATGAGAAATGTTTTTATGATATTCAGCATTAAATAAAAGAAGCTGAACAATCTGAAGAAATACTCTGCATAAGAAAACAAAAATATTTTGTCTCTCCTTTAGGAAGTTTCATGTTTCTGCATAGCTTTGGAGAGGTTTTGAAAGGAGAGGAAAGGGGTTTTTGGTTGGGTGGGGGTTTTTTGTTTTCTCCTTTCATCGTTTGTCCAAGAAGTTTTTTCTTAGCCCAAGAGAATCTCCTAAGTTATGCTAGAACATTTTTTCTGTCCTTTAGCATAAAAAAGGCATAAAGTGAGAATTTCCTAGTGAGCTCTATTTACACAACCAGAAGTAAAATTTTTTAAAAAAATACTTGAGCCACTGGAGAGCCCAAGATTCAGATGTGGTGGGGATTCAGGTGCAGCAGTAGTGTAGCAGCATGTTGGAAGTGGAGTGGAGGTATCTTGTTCCTGTTCTTCAGGAGGAACTGGAGTCATGAAGGCACACATGGCTCATATCTTAGTACTCGTTAAGGAAAAAAAAGAGGCTCCGAACTCACACAATTCCTGAAAGGAGCAAAATAAGCAGGTCATAATTTCTTTAATTACAGTGTTACTATGTCCCTGTGTAGAGGGTGTAACCGACTGTGTTGAACAATGGTGGTAGAATGCTAATGACCTGTAACAGTGTGAATGTGCCTTTGCAAGGGCACACAGCTTTTAAGAGCTCAGTAACACCATGAGGTGATTCAGACATACTGTGTTCATTATTCAGTTTCTTGAGAATATGTTGACTAAGATGGCTTATGAGTATTCCAGTAGCACATACTTGATTCAAGTAAGATGGTTTTATGAGCATCACAAATGTTGAAATAGAGTTGCCTGAGGGTTGTTTTTTGAGTTGTTGGGTTTTTTTTCCCCTGATGTTTGAGTTGCCACTGACGCTTCTCCCATAAGGAATTTACAGAATACAAACTTACAGGCTGTCTTGCAGAAGAGGTGCTCAGACATGTGAAAGACTTCCTTCCCATTTGCCTAGCTGTTTTCATGAAATACGCATGCAATCTCATTTCACACCTTTAAACAGTGACTTTTTTTTAAAATCCCGTCTGTACCAAGCACAGTTGAAATATCATCGTAGAGGATGGTGCAGATTGCATGTTCACCATTTTAGTGCATCAGTATTATTTCTTAAGGCTATGGTCTGAAAATACCTTAAAAGGTATCAGTTCATGTAAGCCATGTATTGATAGGAATATTGTGGTGGTAATAGGCAAGATGTAGTGCAGTACAAGGAGACAGTAAGTCTTAAGTGGATTCTCAGAATTTCATATAGCTCAAATCACCTGTTCCACTTCCTTTCCCCAAAAAGGTGTTGAGGTATTTAGCCTTTCCTGTCCTCTGATCCTCGGTCAAAGTTGAAGCTTCTTGTGCCCTGTAGAACTGTGTCTGGGAAGGAGCATGGTTGCTCCTTAGTGCTTCAATTAGGCAACAGGAAGGGAGAAATGAGTTGAACTAAAGGCAGTGTTGACACATGACCAAATATAAATTAATCCATGTGCAAAGCTAGAAGGTTTCTGTTCATCTGGGACAGCCTGTAGCAGGATCACTGGAAGGGGGAAAAACCATAATCAGCATGTATCATCCTCCCCAACCCTTCCAAGTGGGGTAATATAAAGCCTGATCACAAAAGGGAAAGGACATGGAATAGCAGTGAGCTGTTGATACAGGGTGTTCTTCCTGGCTGGCAGTTAAATGTTGCCTCAGTAGCGTGCTGGCTGGGGACTGTTAAGGATTTTCATGTCCTCTCATGCTGAACACAGATTACAGAAAAAGTTTTGGTTTTAAATTTGAATGCTTAAATTCTAACATCACATGGTTCTTGATGACTTTGCTGAATTGTAGTTGCTTTACGTGACTCGGCCTAGCAATTTCAGCAGCAATGCTTAGTACGAGCAAACTGCATGTCTCTTTTGAATGAGAGACTCTTCTGTGGAAGTGAAAGACTTGGCACATCCAAGTGATTGAGCTGTTTGCCATTCTCTGTGTCTGCTGTCTCCCCTGACTCCCACTCTTCCTGCAGTGTCCCAAGTAGGTTTATGTAGTACTGCACAAGCTAGCAGGGACCCAGCCTACATCTGGAAACAAAGGAACAGCAAAACTCTTCTGCCATTGCGTGATGAAGAATGGATTTCTTGCCCTGTCCTGTTGACATTGCACAGGTCCTTCACCAGTTTGGGTGCCTCTAAGTTTTAATCTGTGGGTTGCAGTACAGCATGTGCTTTTACTACTTGAAGAATTAGGCAAGGGTGCAGGTCTGCTAAATACAAAGGGGAGGGGTGGCTTTTAGACTACAGTCAGTTGATTTTCATGTCATTCTGTTTATTCTAGAGTATTGTGGGTGATGCTAAGCCTAAGGAAAGAGGTAATGAAATTCCATCATCTCCTGAAAACTGGGAGAAATTTAAAGAGCATAGGAAAGCAACAGGTAATGCAAAGAAAGACGAAGATGAAAAGGCAATAAAGACAGAGAAACGAGTTAAACAACCCGATAAAGAGGGGAAATTTATAATCATCTCGGAAAAAAGCAAGATCTCAGAAAAGAATATATCTAAGAATGGAAAAGAAGATAAAGAGAATATATCAGAGAATGATATGGAATATTCAGTAGATACTCAAATTGAGAAGAAGCCTGAGAATGACAATGTAAAGAGTCCACAGGAAAATGTGAAAGAACCTAAGCGAAAGCGTGGCAGACCACCAGTAACACCTCCCACAGGTATGTAGCTGAGCTTAAATGTTTAGGCATGTACCAGAACATTCTTAAACTTACCTAAAGGGAATGAGAAGTATCTTGCTCTTTGACAGCCTAAATCTCTAGAAACTCTTAAAAATTTTAAGCTCATCTTTGTTCAGGACAGCCAAGAACATACTGAAGTTTTGAGCCTTGGTGGTTTGGTCAGAGATTAGATTTAGGCAAGTAACCATCATGTAATATAAAGCATACCTGTAGTAGGATTAAATGCTACTACGTAAGTTTTAGAAAGCCAGATGAAGCTATATTTATGCAAGTCCAGTATTTCAGATTGTGAGGCTTGGGAATTTGTGTTAAGTGTTTCACAGCTTTGTACTCAATCAATTTTTCTTCTCTATCTAAATCTGTAGAGCCAAGTTCTCAGACACTGCAGCCCATAACTTTAGAGCTAAGACGTCGGAAAATACCTAAAGGAGGTGATGTTCCATTGAAGCGTCCCAGGATTGAAAAAAACTTGTGTGAGTTTTTTGGTATTCAGCTCTCACACTATGTGTGTGTGTGTGTATAAATATAAAAGTTCTTCAAGCTTAATAGGTGGGGGAGAGGTAAAATGGCTGTGGATAGATGCATTGACTAAAATACAGGAGTGGTTTTTCTTAAATTTGCCATTGATATGTGGCATCATCATGCTGGAATTCCCTCCAAAATCTCGGAAGTTGGTTTTGGATAAAGAAGGCATAAGTTGTGAGCCTTGATGCAAAAGTTCACAGATGTAGATGTAGGGGTGGTAGTGATTATATTGCCTGCCATATATAGAAGGCTATAAAAGCCTTAAAAGTTGTAGGAACTCTCCAGTTACTAGATGGAGGATCTACTGCGTTGCTTAGCAAGGCCACTTTAATACTCATAAATATCCATGCCACTGCAGTCAAAAGTCACTACTTTATCTTCATGTGCTCTGTGTGGAGGCTGAGGAACTTCAGTGTGTTGATGAGGAAAGAAAATTACATTCTCTGTAGTAGAGTAGTAGTGTCATGACCAAAGAGATGAAGATCTAAAGAAAACTCTTTCCTTAATACCACAGAGTCTTAAACATCAGTGCATGTAGGTTATCTAGCCCAGTCACGGTTGGTTGTGTGTCTGGGTTGTCTCATCTAACTCCTGGTATTACGTACATCTGTGGAACAGCTTGGTTAGACCAGCTCTACTGTAATGTGACAAACACACCTGCACTGTTCTGCAGTATGCTTTTGTGTGCATTTTACTCAGTGGAGTTTTTTTTCCTCAATAAGAAACCAGTAAGATACTGATCTGTATTTGTACTTCAAATCTCTTACTAGAAGAAAAAAGCTGAGAGTTTTTGCTGTATTTTTATGCTTATTTGTAACTTACCATTGTAGCTTTTACAGAGGCCTAATTACCCAGGCTTTTTAGCTTTTGCTGTTAGCCCTAGTCTTTAAAAAACACACTTTCAAGCTGTCGCAGGGAGGGAAGAACTTGAAAGTTTGCTTGTGATCTGTTTGTACTCCTGTAACTGCATGGTACTATTAAATACAACTGTTCCAGCTCAGGAAAAATTTAAGAACTGTTCAGATAATGCTGAGAGAGACCAGATCAGGAGGCGATCTTCAAGACTCTCATCCAGTATTAGCCATGAGATTTTAAATACAGATCTTGTCACAACTTCCACGGAAATTGAACCTTGGAAAGACGCAGTATCTAACCAAAATGAATCTGAGAAGGGTAAGTGCCTTTGCAGTGTACCCTGGATTTTTGTGAAGAGGTGGTCATGTAGTTGTTGAAAGCTCTATATTTTCAGTTGCTCAACCTGCAGGCTCCATATCTGCCATTAAAACCTGATTGCAGTGCAGGAAAAACTCATGGAAAGTTTCTGTTGCTCTGCTGCCCTGGTTGCTTTTGGCTTTTGATTCCCTCTCTGTCAGTAACCCTAGCATTTCCCTTGGGTGGTGGGAGCTTTTACAGCAGAGGAATAACTGGCCTTGGAAAAGGAGAGCTCCACAGGCTGTAAAAATATCCAAGGAAATAAGTTTGGATTGGGGTGGGTTGTTTGGTTGGTTTTGTTTTTTAGGGAATGCAGGTTTTGATTGTGAAAATGAGATAATTTCAGTTTTAACACTTTTAGATTGTAAAAGTAACAGCCCAAGTGCTGAACTCAGAGTTCTTTCAGTTTAATCCTGATGTTGAACACTAAAAGCATCAAATTAGATGCTTTTAAACTGGGTGGAGATAATGCTCTTTTTCTGCCCTGTCCTTCACTGCCTTTCCGTTTTGGGGGAGCTCTTTAGTGGTTTGAGGGAATCTGTCCTATTCTGGGCTGTAAACAGTTAGCTTGTGTGTTTCTAAGCAGCTCTAAATTTAGAGGGGTGCTGCAAGTTAGTTGTGTTGTAAAAATTTTGTCACCAAGAGCAAGCAGTCAGAGCATGGATGGGTATTTTTCCCCACTCTAATGTGATGAAGTGTTCTGCAGTATGCTTTTGTATGCGTTTTACTCAGTGGGAATTTTTTTCTCATTCTAGTCCAGTTAGAAATTCCTGTTGAATCTGACCAAAGTTTGAGTGAACAAGGATCACCTGGAAACACATCACATAGCACAGCACTCAGTACAGATGCCAGTTTGCAGGAAGAAAAAGCTGAAGACACTGAGTCTTCCTCTGTCACTGTCAGAACTCAAGAACCTTCTGCTGCTACAGGTTCAGATTTTTCATGTTTAATGTTGATGCATTTCTTAAAGCAACTGACTCCAGGCTTTTTGTACTTGTACAAATGTTAAAATTGTGCATTCTTGGATTGTTAACCTTGGTAAAAAATATTTTTATTCCTTGTGAACTCAGTTTTAATCTTATGCTTTTGAGTTGGACGATGATCTTAAAAGTGGAAATCATAATTTTTAAATGACTGGGTATAATATTTTCAGCATGAGTGATGAAGTTAATAAATGCTTGTTTTCAGTGTTTGGAATTCTGGATTAAATTGGACTTAACAGCTTAAAAGGTTAGGTTCTTTTCTCATTAATGTGCTGCAGGTATGTGGTAACATTACTGTTACTGCTGTTTGGGAATCCCGATTTTGCATTTTTATATCCTTATGTTTAGACTTGGAAGCTTTAGTACAAATTTATGAAATAGTTCAAACATTTGTGTCTGTCTTGATGTATACTCTATTTTCACTTAGCTGGGGAGTGTTCTCACCTTGCTTTTTCAAATTAAAATTTCCTATGCAGATAGTAGACTGTCAAAATGTAGTGCTAACCTGTGATTATTTCTCCTAACTTTAATCTTTGGATCTACAGCTAACTGGGGAAACTTGAACTACATACTTCCTAATTTATGCTCTATCGAACAAGTTTATTTTTAAGTGGAACAGAGCATTTGGAGACTTTTACAGTTGCTCAGCATTGCTGGAGTAATCTGTGTGTCTTGTTTGTTGGTTATTTTAAATTTCCATCCTGTTTGCACCTGTTTGCATCTTCTTTCACTCCCTCTGGTGTACCTGTTCAAGTGACATGTCCTCTCCCTCTCCACTAATGTGTGCCCTCAGTGCAGGAAGGAACTGACCTCCTTCCTTCACTCAGGTAAATGATCTGTTACAATTTAGAAATTGGAGCTCTTTTGATGTTGGTCTCCTTCAGCTATTGCTGAGCATTTGTAATCTGGGTTTAAACTAGGGAGAATTCCAGCTGAGTGTGTAATATCTGTGTGTGTGGTGTTGTTCACATTAAAGGACTGTGTGGGATGTGGCCTTCGGAGCTTGCTTCATTAGATACAAGCAGCAAAGCTGTGGGAACAGGGCTTGGTTGACACCTGCCCGAAGGCTCTGATAGAGTTTGTGCACTCTTGTTCCTGGCTCTTTTGTCAGGACTTGAGCAAGCTAGGTTAAAGTTAGTTCGGGACTATGCACTCACATTGAATTCTGACCTGAAGTACGGACACTGGTGGTACATAAAAATCCACACTTCTGAGCATGGATTTTATTTTATTTAATTAAAAGTTATTTCAGCTAACATTAGAAATCAGACATGCACCTGGGTGGATATCCAGATGTGGCAAGCAGGTGTTTTTATGCAGGGTCTTTGAGTAAATACTGTCACCTGAAATCCAAGTACAAAAATCTACATTTCCATACTTAACCAACATTAAAAATGTTATTAGCGAGCAGTTTGAGACCAGGGTTTTAAAATTCATAGATTCTATCACAGATAAATCCTTTGTAGTTGAAAGTGGATCTGTGTTTCCCTCTCCGTGCTCTGTCTTGGTTGTGGGATTGTACCAGTACACCCCAGTGCTGATGAGCTGCCTGATGGGGGAACAGCAGGGCCTTTACCTGGTAGTGGCGTGTGTGTAGCAGCATGACAGTGACAGACACCCCTGGGATCTGAAAATGCCTCTGAAAATCACCAGTGGCTTCCTGCTCTTGTGGAGGGGTAGATGTGTTGCAGAGCCCAGGCAGGCTGTCCTAAAAATAGCTGGTGTTGGAGACTGAGAGCTGAGTTAACTCATTTATGGGTGATTATCAGGAGAGCAGATATGCTCCAGATATAATCACTGTATGTCAGATAGTTATGTTCATAATGTTCTCAGTCTGCCATGTGTTTTGATTTGGGGCTTGGGAAGGGGTGAAGTGGGTTGTTGGAGTAGGTGGTGTGGGTGGGAGAAGAAGGTGTTGTATGTGAAATTCCCACAAAGTACAGCATGGAACTTAAAGTCATTGGTAGCTTTCCATATGTAGAACAAAGGCAGTATTGTAACCCAGTATTACCACTGTTACGTCTGTAGACTTTAATTCTAGTCACTTAGTGGAAATTAATTATCTTCCTGTAGGAAAACACTGTAAAACCTGTATTTTTCTCAGCGTAGTATGTTAGTGTTGTTTTGGCATTGCTGAGTAGTGCATTCTGGTAGTACAAGTTTTACCTTGCATGATGTATAGGAAGAACATGATTTTTATAGCATTTGAATAGCAGGAATTTTTAAGGACAAAAGCACTCCTTTTAAAGGATGTTTTTCTAGTCACTGGCTGGTAGATGATTCAGGATTCATAGCGGCTGCAGACATTTACAACAGCCAACACAGTCTGGAGTCTCCCTTGTGACTGAGATGTTTTAAAATTTATGTGTCTCTAACATGTTCTGAAAGGGAATATAGCATTGCTTGTCAAAACTTAAGTTGCTTTTTAAAAAGTTTCAACAAAATTCTTAACAATTACATGTACTGAAAGATTAAAATCCTGTTCTGCTGGCTTTTGGCACCTCTGATGACAAGGAACCAGAAGTGGTGATCAGAATCTAGCTGAATCAAGTTTTCTTTCCAAAAAATATGTGACGGTTGGCAATTTTTTACAGCCAGTTAAAGCTTTGCATATATCTGAAAACAGGCTTAGAAGCATTCCACAGCTGTTTGTGTGAGTTTACTCTTACAAATTCCTTTTACTTTAAGGGTGAGCTGCCTTTGCTTTGCACAGATCTGCTCTCATGTTTATAGTTGTATTTGCCAGCACCATTGAAATTACTTACTTGTTCACGTAGACATGCATCAGGGATTCTATGTTCCTTATATTTACACCTGCTTTTCTAATTTTGCTCCTCTTAGCTTTGGGTTTCAGTTAAAGAGAAGCATAAGACCTTTTCATCAGTTTGAGAGAGCTGCTAGTAACAGCAGCTCACCTAAATAGGCTTTAATTCCTTCAAGGTAGTGTGAAAGTTATATTTTTGAGCCTAACAATATATGGTAGGTAAATAAGTCCTTCCTGCCTTGCTCACATAAATCTCTGTACAGTGAGGCACCACAATCTGGTCACGGTGTTTCAGTTACACCTCTGCAGGTAAAGCCTTTACATCCCTGCCACCTGGCCCCTCCAAAGGTAGGTTGAGGTATGAGTGGTGCACTGCAGGCTTACATGCTTTACTGCCCAGTACAGGCTGCTTTTATTGGTACCAATTTATTTCCAGCACAGGGGGAAAATGGTGAGTGGAGGGCCATAGGAAATACTATCTGGAGTAGTTCTTGCAATGCCAAGTAATGTTACAGCTCAAAACCCCACAAATTTATAAATATATCATTATCTGTGATTATTGATGCTCTTATGTATTTCTTACACCAGGCATCTCCTGTGGATTCTGGATGCATTGGAAATTCTTGGATGCTGTCCTTACCTAAATTACTTTGAGAAGAGCAATTAAGCAAGTTGGTTTTTGTTTCACAACTGAGATATTGAAAGAAAGAGGGTTTTTGAAAATAAAGGAAGAAATGTAGTTTGAGAGCTGAAATGATATAATGGTTGGTGAGCTCAGGAAAGACAACACAAGATTTCAGAAGAAATAAGTTGAATGAAATACGTAATTAGTGAGGACACTGGCCCAGTGGTGTGAAGTGGTCCAAAGCACAGTGTGAAAACTCTCAGCTCAAGAATGTTTGTTACCGTGACCTATCAAGAAGATCATGCAGCAGAGAACAGGAGTGTTGGAGTTTCAGTGTATTCAGTTTAACAGCAGGTGAAGAAGTAATTTGATCTTCACTTAATATATCTTGGAAGACCAGGAAATAGAGAGTGGAGGTTTCCTCAGTTTAGCAGTTTAATGTGTGGAAGTCTAACGGCTCAAAACGGCAGTAAGGCCAGCTTTAGGTGGGAGAAAATGGGAAGAGTGCTGTGCACTGCTGACTTTCTGGGCTTGTTTATCAGGGTGTTGCCACAGGTTGGCAATCTTCAGTCAAGGTACCATGCTGCTGCCAAACATTCCTGTCCCAGCAGGAGTCATGTCAAACAGAGAATTGGTGATGGGGTAAAAACACCTCTGGTGGACTTGGAAGCTTCACACTGTGCATTTTACAGTGAATTTACTGCTGAATGTGGTCATAGCTTGACCCTTGGATAATTCAGCCCGGTGGGAAGTGAGAGGGGTTGCTGCCTGGAACACTGAAGGACTGATTTTCTCTGTAGTGAAACTTAAAGGACACACTGATGTTTGACTGTGAGTGTCTGTGCTTAACGTTGTAACAGCAGACTGAAAAGCAGATGAGGAGTTTGAATTTTGATTATAGTGATGGGTGAAATAACAGGTGTCAATTTACCATTCACTTTTCTCTGTACTCACTGAAAATACCGACCAAGCTCCTCTGCAAAGGCAAGTGCCGGAAAATCTGAAGACAGTACACCAAACCTTTTTCTATAGAACCCAATTTTAGTGCCAGGTGTTGTGAGCAAAAATTCAGTCTGTATGTAAGGATGGTAGCTGCCCCTTCAGGTGCTGGCGTAGGAAGTCGTTGTCCGAGTGTATGGAGCCTGTGCTCTCCAGAGGCTCCCCTGGGTGGCAGAGTTGGTTGTCAGTTTGCTGCTGTGCCTGGGTGACTGGGAGTTCTATTGTGCTACTTGTAAAGAAGGAAAATGTGGTGATGGGAATGATTGAAGCCTTGTTTCAAATTTCGTGGGATCGTCTGTATTTTTATTACTCTGAATACCTTCCTTTTGCATATTGCAGTAAGTTTTTTGTCTGCTTCCTTTCCTTTTGCCCCGTGTCTTTGTTATCCCTATTTCTAGCTTCAGCTAATGCAGTCCTTTCCTCTTCTAACTTGTAGCTGATCAATTAGAAGCTATTCCCTATATCTTCTCCAGAATTTGTCCAGCTCAGTGAAGGGGAAGTGCTCTGAGCTTGGATGCAGGGCCTCATCCTGACAGTTGTGTGATGGTATAATACTTTCCCTTGCCATCTTCATAATGGTTTTTTATTAAGTCTTTGGACCCTATTAATCCCTTCTGCTGCAGTTATGTTTTCCAGCTTCATGTTGGTTATTAAACAGTAACAAGTTCTCAGCATTTGTAGTCCCAAATGCTTCTTTTTTCCTTTACAGTCAAGAGAACCTTTCTGTGTTTGCTTTCACTAAACCCACAGGCCATTGCACTGAGCCTTCCTGAAATACTTTTTCATTCTTCCTGAAGGCAGCTTTTGATGGTCTGCAGTATATTTTGATTTTGGTATTGGCAGCCTTTGTCATTCTACAAGTGTGAGTCTGGCTTTGCTGCAGTCTTATTGTTGTTCCTGTCAGCATGTTCTTACCGTGGCTGTGCCACAGTGTCTTCCTCGTGGTCATTACCACTGTGAAACACCCAAAACTAGTGTCTTTCTTTGTACTATTTCCTTCTCCAATTGCACTGCATATTCTTTCTTTTAACCAGCTTGGTGTTGCCTATGACTTAATCTGTCCCTTTGCATCAGGGTACAATTACTTGCATTTTCTCCATGTTCAAGATTTGTTTATACACGGTACCTGAAGGCTGAGTGTGCCTCAGATATAGCTGTCTAGGATGCTTCTGTGCACTGTGACATAATCTTTCTGCTCAGTAACACCATTTTTTTACTGCATGCTAAAAACTAGGAAACAAGCTGTCCTGTGTTTTTACTCCAGAATTGGGCTGACACTGCCTTTAACACTCCTTATGTTCAATGCCTTCCTGCACTTACAGAAAATCTTATTCTTGTTCATAATGTTTCTGGGTACTTTTGTCCCTTGTTTACAGCTACTTCTAATACAATGTCTTAATTTTCATTCATGTGCTGCATCCCTTCAGTTTTAGTCCCTGTTACTAGGTTTGGGTGTTGTAGTTAAACATTTCTTTCTTAATCCTAGAAGTCGAAAACACTTAAAAATATGGAAATAGTACTTTAGTACGGGCAAAACAAATGGAGAAATTGTATTTGGAAGCTGTTTTTTAGAAATGATACCTCCTTTCCATTGTCTTCTAGCCTGGAGAGGGATTTTTTGATGCTATGCGTGCATTAGTGACGGATAATTGCCTAGATCTGTTTCCTCATTTTTGCCTCTCATGTGTTGTATTGAGTACAGATACTTGTGACAGTAATCTGATTTAGTTCAAAATGTTTCTTTTGTATGTTTCTTAGCAAAAACATGAACTAAAAGTTTCTGAAATTCATGATAGATGCAGCCCTGGGTTGCACAGCAGTGCTATGTGGAATAGGTGCCTTAAAAATGTCCTTACATTTGAATCTTAAGACTTTCCTTGCTTTTTTGAGAAACAAAGTAAGTATAGCTTATAGGGAACATTTTGTAATGGGTGCAAGCAATTTTGTTTTTCATTGCTGCTTAAAAGTTGAAATAAATTTCCATTTTACTTGAAAAATGGTCTGACATACATCTTTTGTTGTCTTTGGAAGTAACTAGGCTTTGGTGGTGGGACTGTGCACCCAGAAAGTAGGTAGCAAAATAATTGTAAGCAGAGAAGCAGAACTGCTTTCTTGGAAAGTGCTTTCACCAAAGGTGTGAATAGTTGTAAACAAATAATCTTTAGTGTTCTTACTTAGGGATGTAATCTCTGATTCAGTCTTTTATCTTTAGGAGCGCTATACAGTGATATCAGCTGTTGTGCAAGGACTCAGGGAAGCAAAAAGTTGTAATTTATTCATAAAAACAGTGGCGTCATGACAACCAGTTTTCATGAGCAGTGTAGGGTAGAGTTTTCCCATTAAAGCTAGTGATCTTAAAGGCAGATAAGGCATTAACATTTTAGTTTTAGCGTTTCATAGCTAATATGTTTGAATGCATGCTTACTTAACTTCTTTTTGCTCTTTTAAGTTTAGGAAACCGTTTGATAAGTATAGCAAATGCATGGGGCAATTTATCTGTTTTGTTCTTACAGTAACAAAACCTTGTAGGAGAACAGATTTTCTTGCATCAAAAAAAGCTGCAACTGTTGATCAAGATCACAAGTTTAGATGCAAGTTCTTGGACTGTTCAAAATCCTTCCGCAAAGCCAAGTTATTGCATTATCACATGAAATACTTTCATGGAGTGGAGAAGGCTGCAGAATCACAGCAGAACCCTGTAAAAAGAAATATTCAAACCAGAGCTTCTCTGGCTTCTGAAAAAGCTAATCAAGAAAGGTCAAAAAGAGGACGGACCACAGCTGGTTCACTGTGTAAGTATGGTGCTCATCTTTCCTTTTTTTTAAACAGCAGCAGGCAGGACAGGCTGAAAATACCAGAAATCAATTTTCTTTTGGGCTGAAGGAGCCTCTTAGGGCTCTGTCTTAGCATGTTTCTATGTGGAGAAGAAGCATAGTATGTGTGAACATCGTGTTTTAGAAAGATAATACTGAAGATGTTCCTTCCTCTAGAAATCAAGATTGTGTTCTGGTAAAGAACCCACTCAGCTTCTCCTTATTTTTTGTAGCAGCTCACTTGCATATTAAACCTCTGTTCCCTTTTAAAAACAACAGTTCCCTGAGTTTCTGACTTGATTTTAATTTTTCTTCTGGTTTTCAAATAGTATTGATTGAAGACTTCTGTCCTTTTCTGTATTAGTGAACAGTTTGGATACGTCCAGTTCTCTTCTATTTCTTCCTTGTCTTTAGGTTTTGACTTTACTTGTGTGTACTTTACTGCCTTCAAGCACATATATGGCTGGAAATCCAGTTCCAGTTTCTGCAGTATTTACTGTTCTGTGGGATGAAAAATCCTAGTATTTAACAAGTGCAGTTGTTTCAGCTGTGCTTGAAAAAGATCTTCACACAACAGATGGGCAAATGGAAAGGGATAAAAACTTAATGGTTTGCCAAAAAAAAAAAAAAAAAGTAAGTTTTAACTGCTTTGCAGTCTGCAAAGTCACATTCACTTCTGCTTCACCCTCGTTCTCTGAGGCACTCTCTGCCTGGCATGACACCAGAGTGGCAGTCTAGGTCTAGTGTGAACTGCAGTGGTTGTTGATAACCTGTCCAGACTTGGCTCTTGTGAACTGATGTCTCTGTGTACTGCAAGTCCGTAAAACTAGTCGTGTCTTGTCTTTTCATTGAACCTTTTTTATAAAATCCATCTTTCTCCTTGCTGAACTTCCTGGTGTCTTTTGTCTTTGCAGTTGATCTTTCATTAATATTTTGTTCAAGAATTTCAAAGTCTTGCAAGTTGCTCACAGAGCTCCAGTGCACTACAGCAGGATATATCCTGCCTTACTTTGCTTGGTGGCTGCTTTTCTTAAAGAGTCCAGAAAATGACTATTCATTTGAGCAGCTACTGCTTGTTCCTAACAAGATCAGTGTGACTTTACATACTGTTACTACGTGAAAACCTCAAATACATCTACATCTTTAAATAATGCAAAGGCATAAGCTTAGATTAGGTAGGGAAAGAGTTCTCTTTAAATGCATTAGGATGTAATGACTTGTATGTACTGTACTCTGTAGGCGGCTTAAGTGAACCCAAGTATTGCCTGGAGGAACACACCTGAGACAAGCATGGTGTGAAGACTGGCTGCTGACAGCTGCAAAGTGATTAAAACAGGCTTTGTGCACGTCTTGGGCTTTTCAATAACCGGATTTCTTTTTGGCTCTTTCAAACTGTGTAATTATTTTGATTTCAGAAGTTGTTTTGTTTTGATTGTCTTGAATGCACTGACTAGTGACTCAAGATCTTGACCCTTCCATTTATCCTTTCCTCCAAGTGCATACAGTCAGATGCACCATCATCACTGGCAGGTAATTCCTGGTGGAGCTGAGATGTAACTATATTTTCTTATTTTAAGCCCCCACCCCTCTAATTGTCCATTTGTGGATGGATACTTTTCAGCTGGATCGTTTCCGTGGCGCGCTTCCTAGCGGCTCTCTGCACAGAGCAGCGGAGGTGTGCTCACAGCTCACATCCCGCTGGAAGGGGGGCTGTAAAGTTCTCAAATCACCTTCACAGTTGAAGCCTGCTGTTGTGGACCTATACTACATATTTTCTTGATGAGGAAAAGCAATGTCATTATATATTAGTTATATGATACTAGGTGCCATTGTTTTCTAACTCAGTGTGTTCCTAATTTCCCTGATTTTTGTTTGGTGGTACTATACAGTCGAAAGCAGAGTTAATGAGGTTCATGATCTCTTACTGTAGTAGTTGAAGTTCTATTCTTTTGTCTCAATGGCATGTATAGAAAGCCAGTCTTCTAGGCAAGACTTTCTGTCTACTGAACACTTATGCCACCTTTTCAAAAGGCTTTTCAGGTTGTACTGCTTAGAATGAAAGCTTCTGAATCCATAATTCAGTCTGGTATGTACTGGGTATACTTTTCATCTTTACAATCCTTTTGTGAGCAAAAATTCTCCTGTTTGAAAAGAATATGTTTAAATCATTTTACTTTTTGGTACAAATGCTTTTTTCTTGTACTTCACTATATTAGATAGATTTTTAGTGCTTAAGAAAAGGTGGCAATTTCTAACAGGTAAAAATTTCAGCAATCGTGATTTTTGTTACTCCATAAACTTGAAGATACTCTTGCTTTAGAAGCTTTGTCACACTTATCTCACAAGTTTTATTTGAGACTTCTGGGACTTCTTACTCTTTCTGCTACACAGAAAAGGAAAAAATGGTGGACGTGATCTGGTGCTAGATTTAAAGTGAAAATACTTACTGCTTCTCAAGTTGTAGGAAAATGTGCAATATTCAGAACGGTAGCAAAACCTTTTCTTTGCAGTGCTTAAAATTGGAATTTTAACACATAGAAAAGAAGATGGATGTAAGTGGCCTTCAGTGACCATGTTGTGGGGATTTGGGAAAGAAAAATTTAAATATAGTTGCTTTGCACTGAAGTGGAGACTCTGAAATTACAATTTCTGATATGTAAATCGTGCCACTTGACACTGGAATCAAAGCTTGAGTGAGCTGGAAAGGTTAATGTGGGACTGATTTGAGCTGTCTCCCCCCTTTTCCAAAAGAAGGATCTTGCCTTTGAAGTGGCAAACTTGACAGATAGCTCTCTAAATTCTGTAGTGGCTCTGAACAGAGAGGAAGGAACTACCATTGCCTGCAGCTTGTATTTTACATATGTCTTACAGAATATACCTAAACAGAATGACTAGGACTTCATGGCTGCTGGATGTGTTCAGGCAATACTCTTCCTTTAATTTATCAGGAAGTATTATGAGATCATTATGATGAAGCAGCTCTTCCCCAAAGTGTATGATACAATACTTGCCTCCTTGAGTTGCTGCTACTTGGTCTTCAGGAAAGAATTGTCCTTACATAGAGGATGGCAGTTGATGTTGTTTTCCCCTGGGCTATAGGAGATGCAGGTATACCTGCCCTCAGCTTGCATCACACCTCAGCAGGTGCATTGCAGAGCTACCTGCACCCCTCTGGTAAAGAGGAGAATCGAGATCTGCACAAATGCATGTGGATGCATGAGCCTAAAAGAGGCTTCTTTCTTCTTTCTTTCTTTCTTTTTTTTTTTTTTTTGTGGTTTAATCTGGGCTGCAGATAACTTCTCAGTGTTGGTCTTAAATGAAAGAGTTGCTTAGGTTTTGTGCTAGTTCAAATTGAGATGCTCTGTCAGAATTACTGCTTGGAAATTAAATGTGGTACAGTATCTGTGAAAATTTGTCAGTTAGTTACTTACTGATTGTTGTAATAAAAAAATGCAGTAGAACTGCATTCTGTGCCCATATGCATTAACCTTAAGACAGGGTTTTTTCTTTGTGGTCCCTTCTCTTTTGCTGCAGAATCCCTTAGTTTACTGTTGAAGTACGTCATCCCATACTGTGACTTGTGCCCTGCAGACACTGTAAACAATTTTCTCTGAAGGTACCAGTTTTTTCTTTCAGATATACCTGTCTGTCCATATTACTTTGTATAAAGTGCCTGCAAAAGGTTATTCGTAGTAAAGATTGTTGTTTCCTGACCTAGACCACTCCAAGGGCATGAGGCATAGAATAGCTTCATTTCTTTCTTTGTTACCTGCAAGTCATAATTTTGACACCTTGACTTGGAGTTTTTCTGGATTGGTGACTTTCATCTATTTAGTAAAATCTGTTCATTTGGAGATTTGCTGTCGTGTAGTTCTTGCCTTTGTGCTGAACATATTTTCTGAAATATGAAAATCAAGACTTGAGTGCTTGCACAGGTGACGTGCCCCACATCATACCTTGGTGAGGCTCTGTACTTGCTGGGTGCTGAAGATTTTTCAGGAGACACAAACCTTGAGAACAAGCAGGGGAGCTGATTATGTGCATGCAAGGAAATGCCATCTGAGGTGATTGGTGTGCTCTTAGTGCTCCTAATAACCACTTAGTTCTGCTGCCAGCACAGTTGTACTGACAGGGACCTCATGAGCTGATAACTGTTGACTCCTAGGATGTAGTTTAGCTCTTCTCAGGAGCTTTGGAAGCCTAACGGAAGCTAAACTCAGTTTTGGGACTTCAAAAACACTGTACAGTATTAAGCTTCAATTTGGGGTGTGGGTATAGAACAGTAGCCTCAGTCTGGCAAGTTGCTGCCAGTCTTGGCTCTCCTGTGTTCCTTGCCATGAGGAAGAAAAGAAAAGAACAGACCTGCAATTTGTAGTTCGGATACTGTAAAAAATCTGTGCATATTGTGGACTCCATAAAAAAGACCTAAAGAAGGGAAAAATGCTTTGTCAGTAGGTTTAAATTTTTTTACATAACCTCATTTTTAGAAAATTCTGCCTACTCAAAGTTAATTACAGTATGTTGTCTTAGTGTATAAGGGATTCAATGCACAAATTCTTTACATGAATGCATGTAAAGAAAATAGATATTTTGTCCTTACTTGTGTTACTGATGAGAGCTGAAGTGTGTGTGGGTGGGGTTGGCAAACTTGCTTTGACATCTTAAAACGTCTCAGGTTGTCACTAATAGCTGTTCACAGGAGAACCTCTGGCCTGTTGTATACTGGTTGTCAGGTTGATCCTTGGGGAAATTTTCCTGTTTCCTCTTAATTCTGGCTGACTGATGCCTCTTTGCTAGGCAGTGAGATGTGCAGGGATCTGCAGACATGGGTTTTGTCCTTGCAGCAGAGGAACATCTGCAAACACCCTCTGTGTTCTGCAGAATTGCTGATTGTCTTTGGCTTATCGTGGCAATACTGCATTTGGTTTCTGAGAGGTGGCTCTAAGTCAAGATGATACATGGTCTTTCAATTCTTGAAAATACCACTAGAAGTTCTCAGCAAATGATATCACAGCTGTGGATGGTAGCTTTGTCTGATTCACATACTTGGGAATGCAGTCTCTGCTCCCTGTGAATGCTGAGTTATCTTCTTACCTGGGGTCCTACCTCAGCGTTCCAGGGGACAGAAAGCTAGCCTTGTCTGTCACTGACCCTCGATGTGCTTAGGTGCAAGTTCTCTAAAGCTCTATCAGTGTGGTTTCTGCATGGTTGGGGTAATTTCATATCTCAGGTCCATATGTGTTAGTTTCTAGATCCTTCACTGCTTCTGGGTCAGCTCTTCATATGACAGAAGATACTTCTTCCAGG
This sequence comes from Platysteira castanea, assembly GCA_013397175.1. NCBI lineage: Eukaryota > Metazoa > Chordata > Aves > Passeriformes > Platysteira > Platysteira castanea. Next base: position 276,148 of record VYXC01009639.1, read on the forward strand.
CTTAGGGGAGACAGGCCTGAAAGAGCCCCGTGGAAGAAGGCTGGGGGCAGTTAATCAGCAATCCTGTTCATCTTCAATATCTTGTGAACATACCTCCTGTTCCTGTTAGTGGTATTTATTGTCATCTGAGCTGGCAATTAATCTGCTCTGATGTTTAATCACAACATTCAGGTTCAAGAACAATGACAGCGTTGCTGCCCAGGGTGTCAGGAAGCTTTTCGTGCCTTTTGTGGTTTCCCTGAGGTGGGACACAGGTGCATGTGTCTTCATGGGGCCTGCACAAGCAGCTTTAGGAAACACATAGGGGTCCCCTGTGCACTCCTTAAAGAGTTTCCATGAGTGTGGTCCTGCTGTTGCTGTAGCCTCGCAACCCGGTTATTCTGTGAGTGGGTGGAGGCAGGGGAGTAGGAAGCCTTCTGGAGGGTTAAGATTGGCTTGGGGAGACCAGAGGATGGAAGCAGGTGGCATGCTCTGCAGGTGGTGCTAATGCAGAAATTCTAAATGTGAGAAATGTGCACGTGTTAAAGCCACATGCCTAAATATAAGGTCTTTGTTGTGGTTGTTATAAATGATTGTTCTTCAGGGAGTAGTTTTATAAATTGACCTGTCTGAGTTATACTTGCAAAGGAAGAGGGAAAAGGGCATTTTAGTGCCCTTTTAAGTTTGTGTCTCCATGGCATTAGTTTTAATGTTTGCTGTCCCAAAAGCTTAGGATAAATTTGCAGGTTTTTAATCTCATCTTCTCAAATTTAATCACAACTCCTAAAATACATTTCAGAGTGCTCAAAGATCTTGTAGGCCCTCTAAACTTTTCTGTCAATGGAACAAAGGTGTTTCAAAACTTAAGTGTGGTTGTGTCAGTTACTGAAACAAAAATGCATTCAGTGTATGATAGAGTTCCTTGACCTCCCCCAGGACAATGTTACAGTTAGCTACGAAGTCTTACAGAAATATATTAACCTGTGTGTTGTAAAAGGCAGGACATATTCTTGGCAAAAATCATAAAATTAGGTTTCAGAAAGCTAAAAAACCCAGTGGACACGAAATACAATTTTGTTCCACCAAGAGCCTCTGTGCACCTGTCAGCCCACTGGAAGCTAAGCGGCCTTGTGCTCTTGCAAAGACTGGTGGGACCAAGGTGGCTGTGGTGTTCTTAAGCGTTCATGAGATTCATGAGATTTCATGAGAATTCATGAGATAGAGGTAGCTGTTGGGAGAGGGGAAAGTTTGGAGGCCTAAATGAAGGCCGTCAGGTTTGTATGGGTTTTTGTGTTGTAATTTTGAGTTTCCCAGACATGGTGTTTAAATATTTTGAAAAGTTATTGCGGAGTGGTAGAGAGTCAGGAAAGCTGCAGAAAAGATTGTTTGTGTGACTTTTCACCCTGTACTGAAATATATCATTTGCATTTCATAAAGTTTGTTAGGGCACTGGTGTTCCCAAAGAAATTATCTAGCACCTGAATCTTATTTCTCAGTTACTGTGTACCATGGGAAAAAGTTTTCTTTTGTTTTTGTCATCTGAACTGATGATATGTTGACCCCTAGTCATGGAAGTCCTCAGAGGAGCAGGAAGTCAAAATAGACCTGACTTAAACAAGCAAATAAAGAGAGTACCAAAAAACCCAACCAAACAAAAAAATTACCACAAAGTCTCTTTATAGTTATACCTGCAAGAGAAGTTAGTCATGATGCAAATGGAAGGTCATACACTTACTGTGGTGTTTCATCAAGGAGCATCTTCTGGTTTAGTAATTCTTTGTGGACAAAACCTTCTACTTTCTTGAGGGAAATATGCACCCAGTGAAAGGCAGCAGTGAGTTGCCTGTCTGGACAAAAGGCATCTTTTAGAGAGTCGTGTGTGGTAATTGGGTTTTGGTTTAATTTCTGTCTTTTGTGGCTGCTGTAGAGCACTAGGGCAGGTGACTAGAATATAAGTTTGGTTGTGGAAATAGTTGCAAATGGCTTTTCTTGTTTAGTTTTTTTTTTTTCCGCCTTTAAGTTATAACTTCAGAGAGAGAGGACCAGGGAAAATGTCATCAGATTTCTGCATCTTGGAGTTTCTTTTGCTTGAAGAGATCAATCCACTTGGTTCTGAAAGCTCTACAGTAATACCCCTTAATGTGCCCTTTTATTTCTTCAATCTGAAATGTTGATCATGGCAGGGTGCTTGATTTAGTTTCTTCTCCCAAGTGTGCTCTCTGGGACTCTCCCTTCTCAGTTACACTCAGGTTCTGCTTGCAATTATTTTATTAGAGATGTCTAAGTGGCATGTTAATCTTCAGACTAGAAGGAAGTTGCCCTTCTTATCCGCTGAACTGAGATGCATATAAGGGTAGAACTGGACATTTTTGATGAAAGTCAGCAACCTGTCACCTTGGCTACTGGTCTCATTGACCAAGATACTTGATGTAATACTCCAAAATGGCAGTGTACTGCCCTTGTTTAGTCTGCTGCCCTACCTGCCATGCAGCTTCAGCTTTTATCACCTTCATTGCTCTTCTTCTGCTTCCAGGAGTCTTTCAATAGGAATTGCTACTTGCAATTAGGAGGATGAAACTGTTTGACTTATATAAAAAGTGGAATCTCAGGTGAAGCCATGTCTGCATCTTATGATTTTTAGGAATTTTAGGTAGTGATCCTGAATTCTTACATCTCACTCTTGGTTGAAACACAGTTGTTTCACAGTGGTATGTATTTAAAAACTGCTCTTCCTTGTATGTGCAGAGCTGCTTTATGCCACTTCCATATGTGTCCTTACAAAGCACATTTTCAAGAACTGAATGTGGTTCCTCTAATTGAACCAACAAAGCACTTTTTGTCTTGGAGAAACTAATAAAAATTACCCAACCCGTACCTCTGCCAACCCGAACTGTTTCTCTTTTCATCTTTTCTCAAAGTCACAGTATTTCTGGAAGAATAGAGCTTCGGGGCATGCATGGGCATCCACTGTTTCTTTTTGATGGAAAAGGCCCACAACAAATCCAACAAAAGCATTGGAGGTTTTAGCCTTTTAGTCAGGGCTAGGACTGAGTTGAGCAATGTCTGATCAGAAACATTCCACGTGGACTGCCAGAGCTGCTGCTGCTGAAGTAGACTGACTTTGAAAAGTATTTAAAGCTTGGACTTGGTCTTTGTTCTCTTTGTAGATGCTCCTCTACACATAGCCCTCAGGAGTACCCCATATAGAGATGAAAAAGTAGAAAAGAGAAGAACTTCAACTCCTGTAAGTGCATTAAATAGTCACCGACATTCTATTAGAGACCAAACCAGGAACCACATAGCAAGAGCACTGCGGAGGCCCCGGGAAAGAGTTCAACATGGTACGGCTTTTGGTTTCACATGGAAAGTTAAACGTGGAAAAGTCTTGGGAAAGTTTTAAACATTGTAAGGAACTGATAATATTCTGTATACCATCATTTAGAAAGAGTAATTTCGTATAAAATGTAAGCAGTATTTTTTCACTGTCATTTTCTAAGTTTTCATGCTATATGCATTGGGGCTTATTCTTCCCAGTCGTTGATACTATTGTTAAGATGTAAAAAGTAATGAAGTATCAAAGGTCATGAAAAGATTGTAGGTCTTAATACTGTTAAACTCCTGGTTGTCCAAATCATTAAATATGTAAGTAATCTTGTATGTACTGAGATACCTAAACTTAAAAGAGGGGGATGGGGGTGGGCACCAGGCACGATGACCTAGGGTGTTTTATTTTGTAGGGGTTTTTTTTCAATAGCATTTGACCACTTCTGGTAGTCAGCAATTGCTACTAGACATCTCTGAAGAACTTCACAACTTTTACTATTCAGTGGTATTGTGCAAACTCTGTTCATACTGAAATCTGTAGTATAGGTGGGTAACAGCCAAACGGGATGGGGCAGTGTATGTATACAGCACGCGGTCCTAGAAACAATACATATACTTCAATATTTTGTATGTGTATAAATAATATATAAATAATTTCCAGCGTACTTCTAGATTACTACATTACCGCTTTCCTTCAGATGTTGGTAAGAATTTGAGTCACAATGGTAAGGAAAACACAAATAAAATCTGAGTTTAGACTATTGTATCTATGATAGATGCTCTGTGTCCTGGAGATCATCTCCTTAGCTGTCTGTCTCTGTGTTGTTCTAATGATCATAGCAGTCAGGCAGTATTTATCACCTTGTTTGTTCCTGGGCATCCCTTACTGCCCTCCCTTGTAGGAAGGTCTGAATGAGATCCATCAGCATCTCCTCACCGTTCTCACTCAGTGGGATGTGTCCTATGTGCGAGTGTGGCTTTAGAGATTAGAATGAACTTCCACAGTGCTGGTGTGATGGAGGATGTTGAGTACTCATCCCAGTCTTCATGAGTCTCTGCCATTCAAGGAAGTTGAAATCGTTCATTTAAAAAAAAAAAAAACCCAAACCATTTAAAAATATAGTTGTTTTGTGCTTAATTTTTAGGATTATGTTTTTCAGTTTATCTTTCTGTTTGAGCATGTGAATCTATGAGGATGCTCCTAACCAAGTCTCTCCATCTGGTCTTATGTCAGTGAGAATATATTACACTTCAGAGCACTTAAAAGAAACAACATTAGGCTACAAGATTGTTCAATACCTGGTTTTTTGGAAGGCTCTGATATAATACTTGAATACTTGTTCTTTGAAGATTTTTTTTTTCCAGGGAAAAATGCATTAACTGTGTTGTGCATTTCAGAAGATAGCTGCACACAGAAATTTGCAAATACTTAGATTTTTTCAGATTTTAAGACACATGGAGAAGCTCAAGGGGACAAAGTGGGCAAAGTGACAATTTCTTTCATATTTATCTTGGATATGTTGATAGTGATTGAGGAAGTTTATCTCATGCCTTTGGATATCTTAAAATAAATCCAGCAATCTTGCCATGTGAATTTCAGTTTTCAAATGAAAAGAAGCAAAATTTTTCTACCTCTGTTGAGGTAACTACCTCAGTTATTTTCTCTTTGCCCTTCTGGAAGAATAAAATGGCAGAACTTCTTGCATCCCTGTGAGCAGAGAGCAGGGAGTGGTACCAAGAGGATCCTGACCATTGGAAGAACGGCAGATGAGGACAGAGGAAAGTAAGAAGGAAGTCGGAAGCACTGCGTTGGCAGTTGAATATGAACCTTTTTTTTCTTCCTGTTTCTTGTTGGTTTTTTGGGGTTTTTGTAACCCCCCTCAACACCCATGGAGGGGTGGAAAAAGATGGCTTTTGTGCTGCCATTCCTGCTGCCTTTGAGGGCCAGGTGACTGGCACGGCCACATGGGCGAGCACACTGAGTTGCCTTCACTAACCACGTGCCAAGAGAGGCACAGAAGTGGCAAAGTAGCAGGAAATCTTCAAGGACTGAGAAGAATGGGGAGGTGCAGAGCTGAAGAGTCTCCTGAGGACAAGTTACTGAGCATGTCTCCTGCATGCCTACCACAGCTGATAAAACGTGACTGCAATTTGCAGTTTCTCAGTGAACTGTTTATGCCATAAATACGCAGCAAGTGAATTGGGGAATTTACTGTTGATATGTATGAAAGTGGTTGACATAATACACTGGTATTGCTGGTTTGGTTCACAAATGATTACAGAGGTTACAGCCAACCTAGGGTTCTCAAATGGTTTGTGCAAGTGAAGATTTCTTACAGTATAGTGTCTTCAAGTGCTTATTCAGATCTCTATCATCAACGTAGAACTAGGTTTCTGAATGGGATGGCGAGTGGCTCATCAGCCAAGCACTCTGAGAGCAGAGCCCTTTTGAGATACAAGGCATCCTTCCGTAATAGGTGTTGATTACATCTCTAGCTGAGTCAGGATAGTTTACTTCAGGAACTGTGTAAGTATCCAGAAATGATGCTGCTGAGACCTAAATCTGAAAGACAGGAGTTGTAACCAAACACTGGGGTCTGGAAAGCAGAGATTTTGTGTACATGTCCTTGTAACAGCGTTACGCTGTTCTGGGCATGCTCTGGAAGTATGCTTTGAGGATAGACTTGATTGACAGCTGTCACTCAATCGTTCAAAAATATGGTGTGGGGTTTTTTTATCCCATAAAAATAGGATGGAGAACAGATGTTGAGAGAACAGTAGTCAAAGCCAGCTGAACCAGCTACTCCATTTTCAATATCAAAATATTGAGGAACTGAGGTTTGAGGTGTTGGGGTTTTGTTCTATTACAATGCTAGTGAAATGTCCTGTCATAATAATTCAGAAAGTGGATGTAACAAATCCCTCAGTCTTTTTTATAATCTCTGAAGCACATAAATAATAAGTGGGCACTGCTGTATGTTTGATTTCTCCCACACATATTTTGTTATGGGACCATCAAATTAGGACTTAAAATAGATCATTCCAATTGAGAGCTGGGGAATTCTTACATGTAAGTTTTCTTCTTTTTTTTTTTTTTTGCAGTGAACTGGCCTTGATTGTCCAAAGAAACTGTGGAGGCCTTTAAGAAAATTAATAAGTAGAATAAATGTGTATATCTATTTTAAACTAATTTGGAATATTGTCTAATTTCAGCTGTTAAAAGACATGAGAAGAACAAAGAAAGAAAATCCAAAGACTGTGGAAGATCCAAGTCAAAGAAAAAGAAAAAAAAGAAAAAGAGGTCTAAGCCTGGTAAAGCTCATTTTTCTTCTGTAGATGAAACTGGCTTCATTATTTTGTTGTGTTACCTCAAAAAACTCACTTTAGATGACTTAAGAGGAGGCATTGCAATTCAGACTGCTTTCTTCACTTAGCTTTTATTTTATTAAGTGATTGAATTTAAATTGTGATTGGCAAGATGATCTATTTCCTGGTTAAGCTTCATCGTTAATGCTGGATGGTGGCTTGTAGTAGTGCTTGTAACGGCACAGAATAAATGTCACTCCTAAGTGAGTATGTCAGTCTTTAAGTTGGGCTTTTCCTTAATAACTGCCTCTATTGCAAGCTTTGCCCAGTTAAGAGGGTGTAGATGCCCTGTGTATGGGGCTGTTCTCAGTTATGTTTGTTTTGGGGCTGCTTTGTGAATGATGGAGTTTGGAAACACTGAGTCCTCTTTTCCTGCTGTTAACCTTGTTATTTCTTACACCTTCACTTGGGAGGGAGGAGCCTGTGACAGTGAGCCAAATTAAACCTGTCACAGCCTTAATTTCTTTCTTAGAGAAACCAGTCTTTCTTCTGGAGAGATTAAGCAAAAGCCCAGTTTGAAGTCTGTGCTTAAGCTGTGTCCCTCTTTCATGTCTCATAACATTCTGTTGCACTACATTAAGATGGCTGTAGTCACAACGTGTCTTCTCTGTTGGTTCATCTGTGGAGGCCTGGGTATGCTTTCCTTCGGCCACTTCAAGCTTTGAGCTTGAAGCAGAGGCCCAGGTGTTAGAGGTAATGGATTCTTCACTGCTGAAAATGCAGCTGATTCTGTAAGATTTCTTTGGTGAAATGTTTAAGAATCAAGTGTTACAACTTCCTCTGCTATTGGTGGATGTCTGGGATCACTGATGCAGCATACTTCAATCTGCTAGGCATAATTTGTGAAACTAGATCTCCTTATGGAGGAGTTTCTGACATAGAAAGAAAATATCTTACTTTTCTGTTTGCTGCTATGAAGAAATAGGGTAACCTATCAAGAGAGTGGATGGGAAGAACCATAGGCCAAGTGACTAAGAATTGTACTGAAACAAATAATTTTAATGAGTTTCTGATTGTATGATGCTCACAAGTATAATGATAATGTGCAAAATATAATTTGTAGATTTATATACAAATAATCCCCATGAGCTGCTTGTTAGTCTGTCCTGGGGTTTTAAGATGTTGTGTGTCTTTTTTTGATGTTGACCTTATGGTAATTCAGCCCAGAACTGTGAAGATTTTTTCCAGGTAACTGGAGGGTGCTACTTGTAACTGCAGCCAGCCTTGATTTACATCCTGTGTAGGCCATGACAGGTGGGGACCTCACAGGAACCAGTCAAGCTGTTTTCTTCACACACTCCTAGTCGGGGTTTGTTTGCCTGTGTATTCTGTTCCATACACAGATTAGGAAAATGAGCGCTTTCTGTCCACTTTGGAGTCTGTGAGATTAGGGGATGTGTGTAGCCTATGTCAGTAACAGTGGAATGTGAGGGAGAGGCCTCCGGCTAGCAGTGCTTGTGTGGAAGTGCCTGTAAAGCAAAAGCGTTTGTACACATACTCAGCCTGAAGAATAATTGGCCCCTGGAAAGGCTGGTCACTTACACCTTTCTCACTTCTGCCAGCAGCGAACACTGACTGAGCAGCAAAAAATGGTCTGGTTCAGACAATACCTTCTTTGCCTGTGGAAAGCTTGCACATCTTGCAGCAGCATCATGCAGTCCCAGAGCTCCAGCACACTGGGAACAGGCTCAGTGAATTGCACATGCCTGCTATGGGCATGCACCATGCTGTTTCTTCTGTCAACTTTTTTTGACCATAGATTTTTAATGATAACACTTAAAATTTTACAGGGTATTCTGGCATTGGGGAGAACACAGATACCTCACAAGAGCTTTCACCTGAAAAATCAGTTGTCACAAAATCTACTTCGTCAAGTAAATCATCTGCCTACCCAAGTACACTGCCGCACTGCGCTGACTCCGGACAGCACAAGGGAAAATCAAAAGCAAATGGTGAGATGACTCTCCTCCTTGGCTTGCTGGTTCTGTTTTTCATTACCAGTAAATATGTGAGCAGTACTAACATACTTGAAAACTGGTTGTTGTTGTTTAAATTTGGCTATTCTTGCCGAGGGCTGTGTGTATTTCCTTCCCCCTGCCTGACAAGACTGGACCCACTTCATTTGCAGAGCTTGATGTTGCTGCTTTTTGCTTTGACTTTACCTTCATAAACACTTCAAGACTGTTGCCCTTATTTCAGAAATCAAACTCATTTTGCATTTTTTTTCCAGTGCCTTATTAACTCCTAAAATAACCATGTTCCAACTTAATAATTAAATTTTTCATATTTCCAAAGGTTTCTATAAAGTAAGAACTGGATGCTTTGCAGGCTTACTGTGTTCAAGAGGCCACTGAGTGTGGTGATGTGTAGTTGTATATATACAACTATACATTATAGTTATAATAGCTTTCTGAGCTTCTTAATGAGAAGCTCTTGGGTAGTTGTTTATTGGTGTCTTCATAGTACTTCATACACATAACTCATAAAAATCTGGCTGCTGTGTACCAGCTTTTGTAATTCTTAATATCTTGGTCTATATTACTATTTACTGTCACAAGCTGGTACTATAAAAAAGACAAACATTTGTTTTTTCCTCTTGTTCTTAAAACTCACAGATTTGAAGGACATAGAAAATGTATGACAGCTTGATTATATACGAGAACTTTAAATTCCTTTTTGTACAGATACACTGTTAAGAACCATTTGATTTTTTTTGACACAACTTTTTTGTTATTAGGCAAAAGTAAAATTTAACTTAATTCCCCTTTATAGGCCAAACAGGAAATAATAAAAACTACTGAAGTGCATATGGTGGTAATGTCTTGAAACATGTTTTGCAAGTCTGAGCAGTTGTGTTTGTGGAGTATATCAAGCATAGAACATATGGTCTAGTAACATGGCCATCAGTTGCTCAGACTTCTTTTGATCAGTTCATAGACATAGAAGGTGGCGGAAAATACCAGAAATTATTTTATTTCATCTTTTCACAGTTGTTTTGTTGCTTTTTGCATCTGCAGAAGTTGTGCCTAGATAAGCAAGATCTGGTGTAAATAAAAGTGAAACTTTTGTGTAATAATGGAAGTGTAATGTGCCTAATCTGTCACTTCCACAGTGCTTTAGGAAAGAGTGTCCTAGTTCAGAGGTGGAATAGAACTTTTAAACATGAAAATAAAGTATTGCTTTGGGTTCTCAACCCCTTTAATTTGAGAACAGATGTTTCTCCAAAAGATGTCGTTTATGCCACAGACTGGTGGTTCTGTTTTTGCATTCTGTGATCCTATCAGCTAAATGATGAAAGTGGTTAGACTCACTGTAGGTGAGACTCCGTGATCTTACTTAGGACTTAAATTTTTATCTTCCATTCCCCTCTAACTCACTAAATCATTTTCAAAAAATTAAAATACCTTGTTGTCTTCCTCTGAACCTCCCATTCTATCCCCAAGGAAGATGCAGACATTGCTTTAATATTATAGAGGTAAGAATCTCAGTTTAGCATGCTGTTCAGTAAAAATTTTCATGGCAGTTCTATTCAATCTAGGATGCACTAATGCTTTAGTTAAGTAGTGTGGGTGCGTTCTGGAAGAATACCTTGTGCAGTGCACTGGTTGTGAGTTTATAAGTGTGTCCTAAACAGAAGACTAAATGAAAATAATGATTTCTGAAGCAGGATGAAATTCTTGAGTGTTGGACTCAGTATTTCTGTCATGGAAACATCACTTTGTGAGATTGAACGGTTCATAAAACAGAACCATCTTGCCTCTTTTTGAGAGCTCTACGCTAGAAGTGCCAAGTCACAATTCCGTACAAATTGCAGCAACTAGCCTGAATCTTATTTGAATGTATAAGCCTGGTTTTGTTGTTTATAGTTATTTGTCTGAAGAGACTTCGTGGCTTTGGTTTGAGATGCTATATGTTGACAATACAGTTTTAATGACAGAAGCTGTTAAGTTGGAATATTTTGAAGGAGCCATTATTGAGACTATAAAACTTCATTCTGTAGTAACCTTCAATAAACTGTTAAAATTGTGGTATTCCTTAAATTACACTGTGAACTCATGCTTTTAGGAATGTATGTGTGCATACTTGGGATGAGATCTTGAGGGACGTTTTTTGTAATTACTCAGGATTTTATATAAATCCTTCTTGTGCAGAGGATGACACCCTGAGTGAGTCATCTATGGATAGCTTGCTTTGGAGTGATGATGACTGCAGTCAAGATGTTGATGTAACCACCAACCCTGATGAAGAAGTTGAAGAAAGTGATTTTGAGATTGTTCGGTGTGTTTGTGAAGTAAAAGAAGAAAACGACTTCATGATTCAGGTATGAGGTAGAGGGTCAATGCACATTTCAGTGAATACAGTGGAAGGTGTCAGTGGAGAAGCTTTTGTTTTGTACTTGGAGTAAACGATTGTTGTCTTCCAAAGTCATAAGATTTTTTGAGGTAATCTGTCAGGGTAACTGCTACAATAGTTTAAACAACTTTTGCTTCATAGTACAGTTTGGGATTTTTAATTGAAGTAAAGAGGGAAAATTCACTCCAAGTCGTAAATGGTTGGTTTTTCATTTGTGAATTTTTCTAAAAATAGAAGATTTCCTAGATTTTGGGAATACATATTTGAAATCAGTGACTTTTTAGGCTCACTCTAATTTAGAGCCTGTTCAGAACATTACCATGAGATAGTAGTGTACCTCTCATTCTTCTGCCCTGGCAAGAAGCTTCACTTACACGTACAATTCTTCAGACAGGCTGAACAGCAACAACAAAAAAATCATTACTTGAGCGTTTTGCTTTAAAGCAGAGCTGCGTTTCTCCATTCTGCAGTAGTCTGCAAATTCAAAGTTCCTAATCTGCATAAGGCCATCTGTCCATTCCACGTGCATGTGCCTTTTTAAAACCAGCTTCACAGAAAACTTGGAGAGGCTTCTATTACCTCTGCTGCTTAAAACTGTTGATAAAGACCTCCTTGGAAGTTACCTGCCTATTTACTTTTACTTTTTGAGATGTTTGTGAATTATCAGGAAATCATTCCCTACATAGCTGCTCTGAGCCATCCCACACAGTTCCTATTAATTTCAAGAGGTGAAGTCAAAAAGATCAATTCAATTTCTTCATACTTTTTTGTTGTAATTAATTTTCTCTGGGTTTCCATGCTATTTCATGGAGCTTTGCTGTGGAAGGTATGATGCTTTTTCTCTTAGTGGTGAGTTCACTTCGACACACACCTTTGTTTTAGTGTTGGATCCTGGCAATGCAGGGCAAAAGGTACCTTATAAATTAGTTAGAAGAGGGCAGAGTGATGGGCAGTGGTCAAATTTAAGTAAATAGCACCAGAGTGTACAGGAGAAGAAAGGAGTCTGACAGTGGTGACTAAAAGGGGTGGATGTCCTCTGAGGAGATGGCTTACAGAAAAGCACAAAAAAATAGTGTGGAGTATAATTTTCTGGCAAAAGTAAGCTCAACACTAGGTTAGGATTGCAGAATGTAAGGAACTGTCAGCTGGCTCAGGACACAGCCTATGGATGCCTTTCCTTTTAAAGTTTCATGGGCTGCTTCTTAAGATTGACTTGCTAGGTTGAACTAGTTGGGCATTTTTTCTAGCATATTGCAAACTTTTAAACACTTGAGCTGTTTTATGAAATAATTGGCTAGGAGAGTAGGTTATTCTGTCTGAAAAAGAGATGCAGATCAGCAGTATTGTGAGTACCTGCATTCTTTATGGGGATTGAGGTAATAGGAAATATGCTGGCACCTGGGGTTTTATGCTTGGGTTTGCTTTGTACCTGTCTTGGTATCAGAATGAGGAGCCAGGGAAATTTCTTCATGGATCTGGCTGGAGGCTCATTCCCCCCAGTATACATGTATCCCCTCCTCTCTTACAAGATAGAGAATGCCAAGCATTCTCCTTGAACTGTGCTCATTTCCATGAATGTACCATATTTAAAAATAATGCAGGAAAATGTTAATTTTAAACACATCAGCACCTTCTTGTCCGTGAAATTTTGGGAGCCATTAAGGTTTAGTGAAACTCCTACAGTTAAAATGGGAGTTTGTTCCTTTAAGTATCTAAACTAATAACATGCCCCTCCATTCAGAAGATTTTATAAAAAATTTTCTTTGATGTGTACTTGCCTGTCCCTGTTTGAGACAAAATTCAGAGGAATGCTGGAATTTGAATGTCCTCTCTTAGAAGGCAGGTTACAGCCACCCCTGCCCCACCACGTTCGGGAAGAAATTCCTCGTAGGAAAGTGAAAAGGAAAAAAAACCTGTTTATTCAACAAACACACAGGAAGAGAATAATAATGCTAAGTAATAAAACCTCTCACTGTGGAGAGAAACCTGGGAAGATTTTAAAGTCCTTCTGTGGGTGTGATCTGTCTCCTCCTTGGAGCTGAAGTTTGGCGTGGGCCCCTCCAGGCCTCCCGGATGATGTTTGGGGTTGTTGTACAATTCCAGAAGAAAAGAAGAAGAAACCAAAGTCCCAGGGAAAAGAAAGGCTCTCGTTCTCTCTCAAGCCACGAGCTGGGAAAAGTTGGAAGGGCGCTTCCTCTGCTCTTCTCACCACTGCAGGAGAATGCAGAGGAGTAGTGACCTTGGAGCGCAGGGCTGCTTTGAAAAGTTTGCCTGGCTTTTTTTTCCTCTTTCTCTCGCACCCAGTTTTAAAGACACAGAAAGGCACAGGATCATATCTGGGCATAGAGCGGTGATAGGGGATACAACATTGTGAAGTCACCCCAGGACATTGCCATAAATTAATTGTCTTGAGCAGTTTTTGCATTAAGGACGTTATTCATTGCACTGGGATGCAGAAGTCTGGGTTTGCATTTATAGAAGTATCTGCTTCAGTTAGTAGAAGTTAAATCTGGAGAAAGGAGTACAGAAAAATACTGTATTGTTGATCAGTGCTGTTTTGTTCCAGTCTCTATAACTCTGCAAGGAAGTTACTAGACTTCATTTATGGAGCTGGTGTAAAGCAGCAGTGTAGCATTGCCCTGAGTTCCGTCTGGAGACACAGCACTCAGTTTTTATGGTGAGGCCCAAAAAAGTCCAGAGAGACTGTTATTGTCCCTTCTCTTTGGTTTTGTACCTAAGCATCGGTGAATTTGTGTATGATGCAGAAAATTCTGGGGATGGATTTGATGGCCTCAGAGGTGATGGGTGTAAATGGACTTGAGATATTTTTGTTCTGGAAGGTGAAAAGCTGCTTTAAATACACGTCCTTTGGGTTCAGTTATTTCTTTTGTGTCTTGAATTTCAATTTAAGTATTTTTTGCACAATGCTGCATGTTTTTTCTCTTCTAAATATCCTAGTTGGCATGCTTTGAACCTCCCTACTACCACTTGGGCAGGGAGTAGCTTCCCTGTAGCATGTGTGCAGAGCAGTATCCTGTAGCCTGGCAGCCAGAGTGTGCAGTAGAACCTGCAGGTTAAAGAATGGACCTGTGCTCTGACGGGGTTGGATATTTAAATATCAGTTGAGTAAAATAAAAAAAAAGTTGGAATGCTTGTGCTGGTTTGAAAGTAAACCAGCAGGAGAAATGAACCCCACACAAATACCTTGAGAGAGACTTCAGGTCATAGTTACAATTTAGTAGAAAGATTACAATAAATGCAGTGATACACAAAAGCTGGTTTAAACCCACAAAGTCAGACTACAGCCTGGTAACCTGTTGGCCAGGGTGGTGATCGCCCTCCTATCAAATAATGATTGCAGTCTGTTGAAATGATGGTTGCAGTTGAGAGCAGTGGTCCTGTGGGAGGTCTGGTCCTCCTGTGGAAGTTCAGGTCCTCCTCTGATCTGTCCAGTGGTCATCTTGTCCTAAATCCCCAAAGCGCCCAGATTATTTATGGTCAGATACAGGCAGGAATGCTCAGTACCTCCCCCAGGGCCGGGAATTTCACAATGGAATGATGTAATCCAGTAAGTCATGGGATATTTTGGGGAGTCTTTGATGGCCTATGTCTTACAGCTGCCCTTGGGGCTGCTGAGCCATTGTGGCCAATGGCAGAGATGACCACCTTAGGCTGGGTGCAGTTAGCACAGGTTCGCTCAGTTTGTGAAGACAAAGGAACACCACCCTGTCGTGCCTGGATGGGAGGCACAAGGGGGTTACCTCTTTCCCTTATCTAACACTTGCACCTAGGGGAGTCGCGTGTGCACTGGGAAGCTGTTGCAAATGACCCACCATTGAGGAATAATGTGGATGGGAGTAGAATACATAGTTTGGTTACAACCCCACTTGTAACCCAGGACAGATGCTTCACTAGAGTTCTGGGCAAAATTGCCTGGAAAATCACTGAGTGCAGCCCTGTGCAATATGGCATGATTTATAGGATGCAGGTGTAACTACATCCAGGAGCTACCTTCTTATTTTTAGCACACAGTCTATTTCTCTTAATCTGTTATCTTTGTTTTAGAACACCTTTTTCTGGCTTTAGTTTGTGAAAGGAGGATGGTCTCTCTGCCTTTTTTTGAAAACATCTCCTAAACACTTTAGGCCTATTTAACCATTTTGGAAGGCAAAACATTGTTGGTTTCTCTCTAACCTTTTACATTCTCCATTCCCAGAGCTACTGTTTCCTCCACACCTGGACCACTCATTTAATGCAGTGAAGTATTCAAAATCTGGTTGTCCTTTTCTGTCCCTCCTAGCTTGAGGAAGGGCAGCAGATAAGAGCTTTAATTAAAGTGGTGTTGAACACAGATGACATGTTTAGCAAGTTGGCATCTTTGTAGGTCAGTGAAAAGCAACATCTGAGATTGCTTGCAGTTGCTGTTAGGGTTTGGTTTAGCTCACTGCAGTCCTGTACTAGCATTGACAACATGTCTGCTTTTGGTTTATGCTCTGAGAAATAAAAGGGTATATGATCTCTTGTTTCACTGCTTGGGAAAATAGTCATTTTTAACTGACATCGCAGTTTCCAATCAAAATTGACTTAATATTCTTGTGTGGGGTTTTGTTACATGTTTCGGTGGTCTGTAGTCTACAATCAAAATTTTGTCTCTCATTAAAATACTGATGGGGGTAGAAAATCACAGAAACAAAACATGTGAATATAGTTTTTTTCCTGCTCTAGAACAGCGTGGCTTTAAGAACAGTGGTTGCATTTTAAATAGTGTGACTGACAAATAGATCCAAATTCAGTCATTGCCAGTATGATTGCCCTGCCTTGGAAGGATGTCAGAAGCTCTTAAAGCTGGTGCAGCTGCATCTGCACTGCAGGTTTGTGTTAGTAGAGCTACCTTTGAAATGGATAAAATGTTGGAGGTACAGGAATCAGTAAAGCATAATATTGGCTACTCCTGTGTGACATAAATACCTCTGGGATTTGGTAATTGTATGTGGTTTACTGTTTGAGGGGGAAGCTTTTGAATTCAGAAAAATTGATCTGTGTTGGTGAAAAAAAGCTTAATTGCTCTGTTGACTATCTTGGTTACATGCACATGCATCTCATGAAAGATTTTCATCTCCAAAGGGAATATTTTCATATCTTTCAGGATCTTTGCTTCCACTTTTTCATTGTCATTCCTTGGAAACATATGTGAAAATGTGTGGGAAGGGCTCACATTTTACTATAGTCTGATTTGTAATATATTTGCATGTTAAGTGGAAGGTATGGTGTGGATATTAATAGACCTTTTGGTCTTAAAATATGTAGATCCTGTGTTTCTTAATTGACATAATGGTATTGAGCTCCTCTAGCCTTCATTTCTGTTAATGTGCACTTCTTGACTTTGAACAGTGTGAAGAGTGTTTGTGCTGGCAGCATGGAGTCTGTATGGGCTTACTGGAAGATAATATACCTGAGAAATACACCTGCTATATTTGCCAAGATCCTCCAGGTACAGGAATTTAAGGTTACAGATCCTTGTTATATATGTAGTAAATCTGGTTGTTTGTCTATATCTGATCTGTATCTATATCTAGCTCTCTCAAAAATTACGCTATTTTTTCCCCTACCTGTGTCTGTCACTGTAGGTAATTTTCAGTTACAGATACAGAAAGTATAATTTATGTGAATGTCCATGAGTCAGTGTTGTGGAATTACAGCAGGAGAGGAATGGAAATGAATGTTTTCACTGTGATGACCATCTGTCATCTATTTGCAGTAATAAGGATTGTACTGTCTGACTGTGGCAAATGAGTGTAGAAAACACTCAGGAAGCTCAAGCAAAGACTCCCCATGGGCACATCTTAGGGTATGTGGCTGCAGCTCTCCCCCAACAAGATCAGGTTTATTATGCATTCTTTAAAATCAGCACAAGGCTCCTGGCTCTCCTCAGCTGTGGCTCTTGTCATTGACTGCATTACCTGCTGACATGGGTTGACGCTGGCCAAACACCAGGCACCCACAAAAGCTGCTCACTCACCCTCCCCGCAGCTGCCCCACAGCTGGGCAGAGGAGAGAAAAATTTAATAAAGGGTTCATGAGTTAAGGACTGGGAGAAAACGCTCCAAGGGCAATACAGGCTCAACTTAGAGATACAGAGCGAGTTTATTACCAGCAAAATCAGAGGAGGATAATGAGAAATAAAGTAAGCCCTTAAAAACACTATTTCTTCCCAGAACCCCTCCCTCCTTCCCACCAACAGTGCAGGGAGACAGGGCATGGGGGTTTTGGTTGGTTCATCACCCGAGGTTTTCTTCCACTTGGCTCAGGGAGAGAAGGTGTTCCCTTGTGATGCCGTGGGGTCCCTCCCACAGGAGACAGTTCTCTGTGAACTTCTCCNAGAGGAATCTTGGCTCCAGCACCTGGAGCACCTCCTGCCCCTCCTTCTCCACTGACCGTGGTGTCTCCATGTTGTTTCTCTCACATGTTCTCACCTCGTCCTCTTCTCTGGCTGGAATTAAAACTGCCCTACTGCCTTTGTTTTGATTTCTTCTGAAATCTGTTATCACGGAGGTGTTACTAGCCTCTCTCATTGGCCCAGCCTTGGCCATTGCCATGTCCATCTCCAGAGCCATCAGGGACTGGCTCTGCCGGACATGGTGGAAGCTTCCAGCAGCTTCTCACAGAAGCCACCTCTGTGGCCCCCCCCCACTACCGAGACCAGGCTGTGCAAAACCAACACACCTGCAATAACCTATGTGTTGGTATTTACCTGAGATAACAGTCAGAGTTGATTAAGCAATACATTCTCTCCTTCTAAGTAGACATTTTTAAATGCCTTAGTCCATCTTACACAGCAGGTAAAATTACACTTAGGTGAATATTTTCTGGCTTTCTACTCTATGGATTACAAAGCTGTGCTGAAAGTGAAAATGGATGAGGTTTGGGCTTGAGACCATGGTTATAAATGGCGAGAAAATGGATCTCTGTTCACCTGATGAAAAGACCTTTTTGGTTTATATATGTATTTGTATTGTGATCTCAGGTTTTTTTGGCTGTTGAAAGCTACCAAATCTTTTGTACTTTAACTCATTGATTTGTGTAGTTGGTTTACTGCTGTTGGTTGTACTCTCAGCAATGAAGACATGCTACACTTTAAACGTTTACTACAGAGACAGCAATATATTTAAGGTTTTTTTTAGAGTATCTAGCTTCTAGGGTTTTAACTTTATATTAAAGGTATTTTGCTTTATGTCAGTTGAAGGTAGTTTTAAATGGAACTAAAACGTACATGCAAACTGAAGTTGTGTATCACACTTGATATGAGTGCTTTTGCGCAGAAACTGATTACACCTTCATTTGCTTAATTAATCATTAACTATTCATTTAAAGATTCTGAAATCCACATTGGAGGGGGCTTAAGTTTTCCCCCTGTCTTGAAAAAGAAACACATATCCAGCTTTTTGACTGCAAAGGTTGCTTTTTTAGTGACTCTGCTTTTGGCTTCAAGTGAGCTAATAGGCTGTATGAATCTGCAAAGAGGTGGCTTTTAAAACTGGGTGTGGTTATTCAGCAAGCTCTTACTTAGGAGCTTTCCCCAGTCTGAACTGCTGGGACTTGTAACAGCACCACTCATTCTATTAGAAATAAAAGCAAATTTAGTGTAATTTTGTCTAAAAACTGTACCAACTGCTATTTTACTCAGGTCTTTTTGAGCCAGGTGGAATTTTTAAGAGATGTGTTAACATTTACCCTTGCTTAAACATGATCAAGATGATTACGTGGCACAATTGCTCATGGGTATAGTCTGGTGTCTCCTCTTAAGGTTATATACTTCAAAAGGGAGCACTTTTTACCTCAGGGTACACATCACCTCAGTTGTTCAGGCAACCATGAAGTTCTCAAAGTCACTATTTTATTCCTGTGGACTGAACTCTTCTGTCACAGATGTCCGCTTCTCTAATGCAGAAATTAATGAGGGAGGGCTAATGCAGCTGACAGGAGTGTCTCCAATGTGGTTCTGACCATACCAAAAATTCTGCTCACCTCCCTGCTTGATACAGGGTATCTGCCTGGCAGGTTCAGCTGGTGCAATGCCACCTAGTACCCATGGATTGCTATGTAGTGCCAACCTCAATCTTACTCTGCTGCATAGTAACTCCCTTTTTCTTCTTTTTTTCTTTTTTGGCTTCTCCTCTAGTCAATATTAGCCTGCTCATATTGGACACCTTTTTTGCAACTATGATTCTCATGTTGTGCTCCAATTTTATCTCTGGTTCCATGGGCTTGCTGCCTGGGCTGCATATAGACAGTGGCTGATGCAGTGATTCTCTGGGTGCTGAGCTGTCTGCTGAGAACATCTGTAGTAACTACATTTTACAGGATGGGGGGAGCATTTGTTAGGTATTTAGCATGAAGTTTTTCTCTGTGTGTTTGCAATTTAGCAAGTATCTTTCCTTGTAATACCGTTTGTTTGGCAGTTTAAGTTACTTCTACCGATGCATTTATCACATCCAACACCATTTCATTTCAACTGTTGTTGATATTCCAACCTCTTAAGATAGAATTATCATTATTAGTAGTTCGACTCAGGCAAGTTTTCTGTCAGAACTTCATCCTTGATTCCTTCAAAATGTTCTTTTGCACAACTGTACTAATACATGTATGATGTTAAAAACAAGACGGCTCGGAAGTTGATTGCCTTTTTCTGTATTTTTCTGTCTGCAGAGAGCTGCATTCAGACTGTAACTTCTGTCATAAACATGGTTAGACTAGACAGTGTGGTATCCTGCTAAAAATACACCTTTCTCTGCCTTACCTGCAACTGTCTGTTGTGGATGTCCTTTGGTGGAATTTGGGGTTTGAATGCTTTTACAGTTGGGCAGAGGTTTTTGGCTTCCTGCTTTACAAGTTCTTAATTTCTTAAGAGTTACGTCTGCTGTTACAGGAGGTTCTGTTGATAAGAACAAATAAACTGTTGCTGTACTTGGAGATAATCAGAATTACTACCAGTAATGTCAACATTTCATTTTAACTTGCTCATTACTGTCACCATTTAGGTCAGAGGTCCAGCTTGAAGTACTGGTATGAAAAGGAGTGGTTAAGTAATGGTCACATGCATGGCTTAGCATTTTTGGAAGAAAATTATTCCCACCAGAATGCCAAGAAGATAGTGGCCACCCACCAGCTGCTTGGTGATGTACAGCGAGTGATCGAAGTCCTGCACGGGCTGCAGCTGAAGATGAGCATATTACAGTAAGCACGGTTTAAGTACCACCTGGCATGTTCTCCTCGGGAATTAGACTGCAAGTATAAAATAGCCAGAAATTCAGACTTCCATTTGTGCTCCTCTGTGGATTTATAACATAGTTTGAATTGCTAATGATCTTGGAAAAGGACTTGACTGCTTGAAAACTGTTTAAGTGGGTTGAGTGTAAATGGACAATGTGCATAGGAAGGGTTGGGAAAGTGTGAAGAAAGAAGGGAGAAAACTAATAATGACAGCTTTTCCTGAATCACCCAAATGGATTTTAAGTAAGAACAGATAGACTTACAACCATGGCACCATTTTGTACAGCACTTGCCTTCTCCGTTCCAGGAAATCTGATCATAGCTTGTCCAAGAGGAGTTAGATCTTTTTGTTTGGTGCAGTATATTGTTCTGCTGCAGTGGGAGAATGGTTTCGCCTTCAGCAATCTGCAGCACTTAATTTCTGAGCAAAGGTCATCTCAGCTATGTATACAGAAAATAACATAATTATTTATACAAAAGTTATTTTTCTATAAAGTCAACTTTTCTGCATATTTTCCTATTTAAGTTACCCTTGGGTTCTGATAACTGAAAAAAAATTTTTTCTAACTGGAATCTCCAGCAGTTTTAAATCTGTTGAATTCTACAGTTGTAATTTATTAGTTGATAAATTGCATGGCAGCAGCTATTTGGAAAAAAAAGTGGTTTTGACATTCTTTAGACCTTTTCCCCTTACCTGTGGTGATGCAGGAGGTCCACTGACAGAACTGGAAATGCTTAAACAGTGGAATAATGCTTAAAGCAAAAGAAGTAGTGATTTCAATGTAAGGTTTTGCTTTTCCATTATGGGATCCTTTACTTTTATCTGTAAGTAATCTCTT
The DNA here is from genome assembly GCA_013397175.1 of Platysteira castanea. Classification (NCBI taxonomy): domain Eukaryota; kingdom Metazoa; phylum Chordata; class Aves; order Passeriformes; genus Platysteira; species Platysteira castanea. Next base: position 297,279 of record VYXC01009639.1, read on the forward strand.
TCCTCTTTGGAGACTGAAACGTAAATATTGTAAGGCCGCTCCTTGGGCCTTCTGTTAAAGAGTGAAACTTCGGTTTCTGGCTTTCCAGTTGTGAGTTGAGATTTACGTAGCACTGAGGTAGGGAGCACTGGGCGTGTATTTGATGGTTGCTGCAGATTTTGTTCCTTTTCTCTCCCATGCTGAAGTCGGTGTGCTGGCCTGTAAAGGTGAGATGCAGTCCTCTTTGGATCATCTGGTTAAAAGCTTCAGCCCCTGTTTTCTTTATTATGACATAAATCAGAAGGGATTTGAAAAACTGCTGAATTAGAAGAATTATCATATTGTTGATGCAGATCAACAGATAGAGAGAGGGTGATTTCAGAGGTGCCTGAAATGATTAGGAGAGCATTGCTCAGTGTTTCAAGGAGGTGGCAAAGGATCCTAGGTGACCCCGGCAGTGCCATGGGAGGGTGAACCTTCAGCAGGCAGGAGTTAAAAGATTACTCAAGTATTAGCATTTGAATTGTCATCCTTAGGTGAGTGGTGCATCATTTTTCAGAAAAATTTTCTGTCTTCTGTAAAGTTATCCTTTGCTCTGTTCTGAGCAAAATATAGTGTCCTTAGGTGTAGCAGATGAGTGGATCTGGAGCAGAAAGCTTTGGTAGATGAGCACCTGGCTTTCACTTTTCCAGACATGCCTTCAGGATGGCTCATGAGGAAGATACATCCTCACTATGCCAGCACTGGAGGCAAAGGTCCTGCTTGTATGAAATAGTTTGAGCACATCCTTGGCAGCTGTACTCTGGTTTCCTCTGAGAGACATTAAAGAAACCCAAGCTGCTGCTGGATGGGTTAGAAACCAGTTACTGCCGAAGTCAAGTGGTCATGTTTTGTTGAGTGGTTTGGTGAACAGCTAGAAAAGCTGGATCAGCTGAATAGAGTAAGTCCATCCACCTTTGCAAGGAAGCAGAGAGGGGAACTTGAGAGAAGGCCCCCTGTTCTGTGCAGCCCAGTGCAGGTACTTCAGAGTCAGGATCTACTCTGCCGTGCTCCTGCAGCCTGTAGCAGATGAGCTGCCAGCCCTTTGAAGATAGCAGAGTATTCTGCTTTGCTCTACTTTTACTCCTTTTTGATGCCTGACACACGAGGAAGAACATGAGTTACAATGCTCACTCTAAATCTTTTGTTTATTATATCTTTGTAATAATCTGCTATCTATAGTTGCCCCTTCTGCTGGAATAAATAATATATTAGTCAATTTGAAGACAACTAAAATAAGAATTTTTCTAAGAACAGATGAAGGGAACTATGGCCACTATGGAACACCACTACAATGCTGCTGTACCATACCTTACTAAAAATACCACAGTTAAAATTAATTTCTGCTGTTAATAAATTTTAAATATTGAAGCAAAATATTCCAGGAAGGACAACTTTGACGAGAAGTTGTATCTATCTATTTGAAACTTATTCTTCAAGTTTTTTCTTAATCCAAACACTTGGCTTTTGTACCATGTTATGGAAATAAAAATAGTAAACCTAATGGAACATTGTAGAAGGATCAAAACTGAGGTCAGTGAAACTATGTTATTTCAGAATATTTGGGCATTTTTTACTGATTATGATGTCTTGAGTATGTCATGTTTCAGATATTCTTACTGAGTTTCTTTACGTAAGAGTTTGCTTAGCCACTTTGACGTTTAAATTGCATGGTTTACTTTTTTATGTTTGAACAGAAATAAAGAACACCCTGACTTAAAGCTTTGGTGTCATCCATGGAAGCACATCACGGTGGATGAAAAAATCCATACAAAACACATCATTCACTTCGAGGAAAACTGTTGCAAAGAGGAGACAGCAAGTTATAGAACTTGGAATGGGACAGTTGAGAAACCCTCAACAGTTCCTTCTGTGGAGGAATCTTACATTACAAGTGAACACTGTTACCAGAAGCCTCGGGCCTACTACCCTGCCATAGAGCAGAGGCTGGTTGTGGAAACAAGAGGTTCAGCCATGGATGATGGAGTAAATAGAATAAGAGAGAATGGGGATGATACCCTGTCAGAGAGGTTTGGCTGGAATCTGGACCAAGAAGTATGCAAGATGGAAAATGAATCCAAACACAATTACTCTAAGGTATTTTATTAAAATAGCCCTCTTTGGCAAAGAGCATGTGTTTACCTGGCAACGTGCAACCTCAGCCTTTTTTAATACTTTTTGATCTGTTTGTGGTTTTTTTTTTTTCTTAGACTGTTAAATTTAAGTTGCCAGTAACAGCTAAAATGATAAATGTGATGAACTCCTTCATTTTATATTATAATTTAAAAATCTAGGTTGACTTCTGGACCTCAAGTAATTTGAAAAATGTGGACTGTGCATTATGGTCCACTGGTAGTTCATTGCTGCTTATTTTCGTATGTTAAATGTAGAAATAAACACTAGCCAAGGTAGAGAAGAGGCCAAGCATGTAGGATACTACCAAATACACTGGCAGGCCAGCTTCTTATTATTTCCATCTTGTTGACATGTTTCTTCTAATAGCTACATTAATTTTAGGTTCTTCAGGTAGCATTTCACAATAGGGAAAAAAAAGGTATTAGCCTGAAATGATTTTTTAAGACCAATCACTGTGGAATAGTCCTATATCTTCTTGCTACTGAGCACTTTAGGTTTAGCTTTTTAATGCTTGGTTCTCACTGTCAGGTCTAGTAGAGGCCTTTCTTTCTACACCCCAGTGCAAAAGTTTTGCTTGTATTAGTTATTAGCAATTCCCATGAAATGTGGGCTAAGAAACATTAAAAACCCTCTGGGAAATGAATGGAGTCCCTCTGCTCTGGAGCCAGGCTGGGAGAGCTGGGGGTGCTCACCTGGAGAGGAGAAGCTCCAGGGAGAGCCCAGAGCCCCTTGCAGGGGCTCCAGGAGAGCTGGAGAGGGACTTGGGACAAGGAATGGAGGGGACAGGACAAGGGGGAATGGCCTTCAGCTGAAGGAGTCTAGATTTATATTGCATACTGGGAAGAAAATCCTCCTCGTGGAGGGTGGGGAGGCCCTGGCACAGGGTGCCCAGAGAAGCTGTGGATGCCCCTGGATCCCTGGAAGTGTCCAAGGCCAGGCTGGACAGGGATTGGAGCAAGCTGGGACAGTGGAAGATGCATGGGGTTGGAACTAAATGACCTTTAAAGGCCTCTTCCAACCCAAACTATTGTACAATTTTATGATTCTATGAAATACTGAGCTCCCTTTTTTTAGATTAAAGGTTAGGATAGCTCTTATTTCATCCATATATATGTTGTAATTTGCTACTTTTAACTTCTCAATCAATTGAAATTGTGTTATGTTTCCTAGAAAAGCTAATATTTTAGGTCTTCAATTTAAAAGAGCCTTTTTCTATTTCAGCAGAAGGATGAAAGAAGTAGGGGAGTAGAATGAACCCTGCTGATGTTGTAGGCAAGTTTTGTAAGGAGTAGTAATGCTTGTTTGGAGATTATTCCGTGGAAGTTTAAGTAGAATTTAGATTAGATTCCTTAAGGAAAAATCCCTTTTCACTCCTGAACTGTTTGCTCTTTGGTTGATTATTGTCAGGTGAAAAACAGCTTCAGCATTCCTTGAGATGTGCAAATTCAGTGCAGGATCTTCCAGATGAAAGGTGGCAGGGAGATAACTGCACATGTGTATGTTACCTTCGGTAAACCAGATGCTTGTGAAGTACAAATAGTTTTTAGCAAAATCCTATAAAAATTTGTCTGTATTTGGATCTTCTTGCCCAAACCAGTTTAGTATCTGTGTATGGTCTGTGTCCCCCTCCCTCACGCACCTCTGATGAGTTGAGCAATTAGCTTGGGGGACTGGGAGGAGTCAGGCAGTTCGGCCCCCCAGTTCTGTATTACTGTAACAAGTACTAATGTCTGTATTTCTGCTAGGTGAGAGAGTCTGTCGCTAAGAAAGTCTCTCCAGAGGAAGCTATTGAAATGAAATTGCTGGAAAAAGACAAAGAAGGAGTTGTGAACTCGCAGCTGCAGTGGCAGCTCAATCTTTTAGCTCACGTGGAATCTCTGCAAGATGAAGTTATACACAGAATGGATTTCATTGAGAAGGAGCTAGATGGTAAGTAGTGTTATTCTAGTTTTAAAAATAACTTTTTTAAACTGAACTACCTGTTCAAGACATGTTAACCAGAATTTTACTTCTTCAGACCTACAAAGAGATGAATGTTTCATTATTGCATTTCCTAACAGAAAATAGACATGCTGCTGATGTGGGAGGTGGATTTTAAAACAAAGAGGAGAATTTCACGGAACAAGTTCTGGTTAGGTCATTTCTAAATCGTTGCATCAGATGTCGTATTGGAACATCTTTGTGTCTTTTTAGGTTTAGGTTTTTGTCATTTTCCAAAACTCTTCTGTGTGCCTGCATTTCTCTGTTCCTTGGGGCCTTGCTGGCCCATTCTGGGTGGCCTCTTCAGCACAAGGCTCCTATCCTTTCCTTTCTCTTCCAAGTTCTTCCCTTAAATGTCTTTTAATATTTTCATACTAATGGAAAACTTAATAAAACCTCTGTGTTGCATTAAATGATTCAAGATAGTTCTTCTTTACATTGTTAAGTCTGACCATTGGTTATGTAGTGGTTACAGTAGCAGCTGTACTTGCAGGGGAATCCAACTTCTGCCTAAGTAAAAGCCCTCTCTTTTTAAGTAAGGTACTGAAAAGTTGGACAGCTAAAGGGCTGTTTCAGGTAGTGAAGATCAGTCAGGCCTGTACTGACTAAAAAAGAAGCTCTGGTTCCCAAAAGTTCAACTTTTTGTACCTGCTGCTGAGCAGGGGTCTGTGCAGTGCATTGCTACTTTGAGCAGGAACTTTCTCACCCCAAGGCTGGCTGTGTCAGTAGCAGGTGATGCTGCTGGTTCTGCAGCAGCTGCTGCCCATGGGTGAAATTCACCTGTTGATCTGGCTTGTGGCAGTGGCTGCTCTTGGCAGAAGTATTTATTCTGTCTTGAAGGTTTCAGTCTCCATCTGCAATACTGTCAGCATCCCCAGAACTCATCATAGTCCAGCCTGACCACCTTCTGTGGGGGTGTGTTATATTGTCACTTGACTTGTCTTCTGCTCAGTGGGATTTCTTGTTTCCCACTGAGAAGCTGTTTAAAGCAGGGGTTCGTTTTCCTTGTGCAGCAGTCTGCTGTTTGTGCTTTTGATCTTCATCCCCATTTTGTGTTACCCAGTTCTGTCTTGATCAGTTGTGTTCTGTACTGATGACAGATTTCTTTCATTACCATAGTCCCATCCTTGATGGCATAAACTCCCTGTACCACAGTGTCCTTGCCCTGGAATTGACACAGAGGACGTTTAGCATGAGATTTCACAATGTCTGGTCCAGAGTTTTCCTTTCCTGCTTTTTCCTAGGAGCAGCAACTTTTCCCCCCATCCCCATGTGAATTATTTGGTTATGTATAAAAGTTACTTGCAAAGATAGATGTGAGTGTTTAGTTCAGTTTTATGATTTCTCAAATAACTATTTTTAAAATATTGCCCTCTGCTTTCTCACGATTTACAAAAGATTTAAAGAATTCTTGTTTTGTGACTTTAGATGAGCTGTTTGCTGAGAAGTGCAGTAGTGTCAGTTTTTGTTTTCTTTGCAGTTCTGGAGAGTTGGCTGGATTACACGGGAGAGCTGGAACCCCCAGAACCACTGGCTCGACTCCCCCAGCTCAAGCATTGTATAAAGCAGCTGATAACGGACCTGGGCAAAGTGCAGCAGATTGCGCTGTGCTGCTCCACGTGAGGCTGGAGAGCACTGCGCTGTCACTGCCTGCAAAGCTGGAGTGTCTGATGGGAGCAGCTCTGAATCTGTAAATGAAACTAGCATGCTGGTTGCATGGGATGCAGATTGACTTCAGGGACTTGTGAAGAAGTTGTTCAAAGAACAGCAAAAAGGTTATTTCATGTCTATTAGACAATTCTAATGCTGTGGAAAAGGTCATATTCTTGTCGCCAGAGGTTGCCTGTTGGTTGATAAGTTACACTCAAATTTTCACTCCTTACAAGTTGCTCATCAAAATGGTAGACTTTTTCATCATTAAATTGACTAAAAATTGTGCCACTGAAGAACAGAGTTCTAAGAGCCAAAAAAGTTTGGTTGACAGGGGTTGTAAATAACTTTGCATAGTTTTAAGTGACTCATGTCATGTTTTATTCCTTCTGGTTTATGCATACTAGCACTCAGTATTTAATCATTAGGAGATGTTATAACAGTTTCAGACTTAGTAAGTATGAATGTCCAGCTCTCAACTGTAAAGTGTTAAGTGGAGGTTTGTATGTAACAGTGGCCTGACCCGCACTTCTGTTACAGTAAATAATGTAGCAGGAGGTCACAGGTGGATTGCACTTATTTTCAGAATAAATGATTGTTTTCCATATTTATCCTGTCACTGTCACATGACTCGGTACTGGGGAAGCCCATGAACATGGTGTTTATGTGCATTCTTGAGCTCTTAAATCCAGCCGTCCTGTGCCTCCTGCAGCAGCTGCTGGTGGGATGCCCTCGTTGCAGTAGTATGGAATGCCGCCGGGAAAGGACTGGAGCCACGCTCTGAGTGCAGACTGCAGCATGGTCTGTCATGGATGTGATGTATTTTCTACCCATTTGTTAATAATTGCCATTCCGGTTATATTTGGAAATGTAGACTTTTTTCAGTACGCTGGATGTTTTTCATTGTAAAGACTTGCTATGAATGTGTGGTTTTGGGAACCAGTTTATTTTGTGTAAATAAAGCCTCGAGATCTATGCATGAGGTGCTGTCCTTGCAGACAGCGAGTGGGTTATTATCTTAAATGGTCTGTGTTCACAAAGTCCCTTTTTATACCTTAAGTTTTAACTTTTGGTTTGTATTTACTTTGTGATAGGAAGGTGACAAGGCTGCTGATGTTCAGTCACATTATACAGAACCTTTGGAACATTGAGAGTATTTGAGAGGTTCAGGGTCTTTCAGCTGCAGATCACCGCTCCTGAAATAGTGGCTGCGACTTTAGTTTTCCGTCACAAATGTTGCTGAGTTCAGTTCCCTGTGGAATATAGTGAGCTGGTTTTGCAGTGAGATGGTGTCCTTAAAAAGCTGGATTTGTTACCTTAATTTTATTGTGTGCAATGGTACTAGCAAAGGGTAACATTCAAGCAGAGTTGTAATGGAAAGGCCCATAGCTGTACAAATTATTAATTTGGAATATAGATCTGTAATGTGTTTATTCTGCAAAAAATAATGTAAACTTGAAATATCCAGTATTGTAGGAGTTACAGTCTCTACAAAGTGAATATTTTATTTCCTTCAGAAAACAAAATAATTAGGCTGCTCTAGGTAGTAACTAAGACTTTTATGCCAAGATTCAGTTCAGGGAATAATTTGTCTCACAGTTTTGTAATACTAATTTAATATATAGTGAATACAACGTACGTACAGCAGACAAACTTACTTTTCTGTAACACAATGGGAATAAAGTTTGCATGGTATTTTAAGGATCACTTGGCTCTCTGAAGATGAGACCAATGCTTACACCTTGTCTCATTCCTGTCAGGCACCTGAGCTTGTGTAGTTCTAGAGGAGTTGGTGGTGACCAGACAACCAGAACAGCATCAGGGGAGCCTCCCAGGCAACTGGTGATTTTCAGGTGAAATGGACCAGAAAAGGTGTTCCCGGGTTACCATCTGTAAACAGGACACAGCTGGGTGGGAACAGCCTGGTTGTGCTCCCAGTCTGAGGGCATTCAAGCACTCAGTCCCTGGGCAGGCTTCTTGCTCCAAAGGGGGATTTCTTCTCAAGCAGTGGCTTTTGTGTGCTCATTGTGTGTTTTTACTTGTCAGTTTATTTTTTGCTCAGGGCAGTACTGGAGGTTTGGAGAGAAGGCAGTTCCCATGGGTAGATGGAGTGGCAGATCCTGGAGACTTGCTTCCCTTCAGTAGTGCTGGGGAAGCCCTTGCAGATAAAGACTGAAAATATTTATTTAAAATAGAGTAGTACTTCTCATGTTCAGGGAAGATTCTTCATTGTGCTCTGCCTGGATTCATTTCTGTCCCCGTTCTTGCAAGTTTCCTCATTGTTATTTTTAGTCTGGACCAACTGTTCAGGCTGACAGGTCACTTTTTTGTTTCTTTAAATCACTGGTAAGTGAATGCAAAGTGGAGCCTTGATGAACTGAGCAAACATTGCACTGTGGGTACACACGTTTGTCTTTGTTGATGCACTATTAGAACCAAGGGGCTGTACATAGAATTTTGTTTTGGAGCAATATTTGCAAAACTTGAAAACTTCTGTATCTTGGTGTTTGGAATAAATAAAAAATAGCTTTTTGTTGGTTAAGTCGTAGTAAAGTCTTTGTTTCAATTAATGATAACTCAGTAAAATAATTTTGGACTTTTTTCCTTCACATCGCATTGAAATGTGAGTACTGTAGTTTGTCAGGTACATAGATATCTTAACTGTTGCTGAAGTCAGGAAATTATTGTTTTCCAGATCTATGTTGTATAAATATCCTTAATAGTTTGTTGGATGTTGTTTAATGAGAAGCTCATACAGTTTGTCCCCAAATCATAATATATGTAATATATTACATATACTACATACCTAGTATGTGTGGTCTGACCCTAAATTTTGTTCTATTTGGACAAGCAGCCTGTCAGGGGCAGCCACAGCAGCTCAAGGCAGAGGAAACGCAGCATTAGTGATGGTGTGAAGCAAGGAGCTCTGGATGCAGTTGAATTCATACAGAGAAAATGCATAGGAAGAGGAGGAGAGGGAAGGGCTGGAGAAGCAGTGTACCTGGCCCAGGGTGCCTGAAGGCAGGGGCAGGCATTGATACACCTTCAGGTTCCATCTCTTCTCTCTCAGTTTCCCCAGTGGGAAGAAAGCAGATACATGCCCTTGTCCTAGAAAATCTTCCTTTCTAACTTAATTCTCAAAAAAAGAAAAAAAGAAAAAAAAGAAAAATCTCATGAAATTGGATTTTAAGGCTGGAGGGTGCATCACTGCTGGAGCCTGATGGCAGATCCCAATGTGTCTCACAGCTCAGTGTCATCGTGCAGGTCTTCGATCACTTAAATTTTGAAGTTGTGGTCTGAATTTGAAATAATTCAGTGGGATGTGTGCTGTGGCTTGTCAGGTTTTGATGTGCCCTCTGATTTATTTACTTGCCGGATCTGAAGGTTTCTGTAGGTGGCAGCTCAGAGAAGGAGGCAGCTCTCAGTCAGCTTCAGCCTTCATGTGGGTAGAGTCATCAAATTCTTGCTGTTATTTGGCCAAAACATCATCTGTAATGACAGGATCTGCTGCTGGCCGTTGTCCGGCCCGTGGGCCACGTTCCTGCCCAGTGGGATGGCAGCGCACCACCCGCGCTGCCGCTGCCTGCTGCTCCATCCAGCCCTGGCCGTGCTTGTGGCTGCTCCTTGCTCCCGTTTCCTGGGGGCGTTCTGGACCATCATTGTCGTGTTCAGCAGTGTTTCACAGCTTTGTGCTAATCCTTCAGGTTGCACAGCAGTTCTTGTGAAGGGAAAAAACTGTACAGCTCTTGTCTGGGTAATACCTGCTGCCCAGAATGAGGTCCTGTTGAAACAGACAGGCTAACAGAAAATACCATTTCTTTTTCCTGTTACAACATAGAAGCAGACTGAGAACAAACCAGCAAAACTGGGATTCATCCTGTCTTGCTGCAGGGTTTTCCTGCTGGCGGTGCTTGTTGTGCTGTTGGGGTGTTGGAAAGGAGAGGCTGGATGGGGCCGTGGAGCCTTGCAGTGCTCCATACCTAATTCTGAGGGGCTGCATGGGCTTGGGAGTGGAAGCTGTGTGTACCTTCTGGGCTTCCAGACTAGTGACTTGGTGAGTAAGTCATGGAGCTTGAGTAGAGACATGACAAGGGACACCAGGGAAGGACCAGCTCCTGAACCAATGATGTCTATGCCCTGGGGTGAGGGTTAGGTGGATGCTGCCCTGAGTCTGGGCTCTGGGCACAGCCATGTCCTTTGCACAGAGGCTCAGAGCTGATGAAGACACTGCCTGCTTTGCAACTCCTTGAAATCCCTTTGGTCCCAGCACATGCTGCTGCAGGGAGACATGCTCAGTTTGGTTTGAGGGGGGTGAGGGGCACAGCGTAGTCTTGTCTGGCCGGGTCGCACATCCAGATATCGCCAAGTGCGAGAGACTGGACTCTAATGGGTTAATGACTCAAAACATTCCTCAGTTGTGAAGGCACCGGGATGCTTTGCTTGAGTGATAGGCTATGCTCGAGATAAAAAACCTCCTGGCAGGATGGAGCCTCATGTCAGGGGAAGATCTGATGGGGCATTCCTGGTTCAAATGTCCGAGAGGCAGCTGTTACGTCTTTAGAAGGTGTCATAAACCATCAGGGACTCCCAGAGTGCCCCCAGACTCATTTCTGAGGCTTTTCACCAGAAGACTGAAAGCTCCCCACCTGAGGGGAGATACCTGGGCATTCCTGGCCTTAGTGTATTTTAACCCATCGGATTTTGTGTTTTGTGGGCTTCTTTCCCCCACCCCCGATGGACCATCACTTCGACCGAAGGACAGCTAAGCTGCAACAGTCAAGACTCTTCGAAGGCCAACTGGGTGGTGAGATTCTCACAGTCTTATCTTCCCTCCCTCCCTCCTTCTCTTTCTCTCTCTCTTTCTCTCTCTTTTCCCTTATATGAGTCCTTGGGTGATATTTTTGTGGCTTCATATTGTTGGAAATTATATAACTTTTAAAATTTTTAAAGTCACTTAGTCATGGGTTTCTTTGCTTTTGCCAAGGGGAAGGGGGAGTGGGGGGCGGAATTGATGTGTCTCCTCAAAAGGCTCAGTTCACCAAGGGTTTGAGTTTTGCTGGGTGAGGCCTGATGGGCTTCAGTCAACAAAAATCAACATCTACAGGTTGGGAGTAGCCAGAAGATACAGAGATAAACGGACATTACCAAACAGTACCGCCTCCTTAGGTTGGAGTCATGTGGTTTGGGAAAAGATTGATAAGAACCAAAGAAAGAGGACCAAATCAGCATGGAAGGTGAAGGGATCCAATAGGAGATGGAGTACTAGGAATTGTATAATGTAGAACCAGTGAAGGAGAATTTCTTTGGGTTTTAAATGTATAAATATGTGAGAAGTGTGGCAAAGAACTAGGTGAGCTGGAATGATTTCTACTGCTGGCTGGATTAAAGTAATGCCTGATTCTCTAACACTTGAAAGATGGTATTGGAGAGTTTCTTTTATTCCTGCAACTTTGATAACAAATTTGCAATGCTTTCATATTGTTACAGTACTATAGATAACAATAATCAAAACGGTTACATACCTGCTTTCCTTTGCAACCAAATTGTTCTAAAATAAACCCTCTGTACGTGTATTTATACGCATTGAGCATTTCAGTGTGGTTTCACTCTAATCCACCCCAAAGGATCTATTAACAAGAACCTGGGTTATTCCCATCTCCTGGGACAGGTTTGTAACATGAAGCACTTGTCACTTCAGAGGAAGTGGTGACAGGGCTCTTGGGGAAGTCTGTGCTGCCCACGGGGTGGCTGATCTGGCCAAAGTGGCCTTGGGTCACAATCGCAAGGTGCCCTGAACACTGGGGAGCATCTGGGCAGCTCCTCTCCCTGTGAGGGTCCTGGGCACTCGGAACACCACTGGGGAAGACCTGCTGTGCCTTTGCAGCCACCCACACTGGGGTGGCTGGGGTAGCTGGTGGGTCCTCCCCTGCCCTGGCACTTGTGGGTCTCGTTGGGGCTTGTTCTGTCCCTTCAGAGCCCTGAGTGTGCCTGTCCTGCACTGCCCGGGAGAGTAGCCATGGTCACCACTTCTGCTCTGCTCTGGCTGGGGGAGCGCTGCTGCTCTTGGGAGCTGTTGGACCCACCCTGTGCCTCTGCCGCTTGTCACAACCTGCCTCATGCCCGTGGTGTTCACAGGCTGCAGCATTCAGCCGTGAGAGGCAGGGAATGGGCCTGGGGTGCCCTGGGAAGACACTTCCCAGCATGAATGGCATGTGCCCAGAACAAGGAGATTTTGGGGCCAGGGAAGTTGGAGGGCTCAGAGGCTGCTGGCGATGGGGAAGGATTTGAACAGCCTTCCCAACCACATCTGTCCCATTTTACCTGGCTCCAGGTTACAAATGCCAGAGCAGCTCTTGACTGAGGCCCATTGTGTAAATGCATCCAACAAGCTGGGTGCGGGTTGGTGATGGAGGGAGGAACCCAAGAGCCATGTTGGTTCACACAGTGTGGGTCAATAGCAAAAATAAAGGATGCAAAACTCCTCTGAGTTACCTTGGTGTGGGAGCCAGTGAATATCCCAATCAGGGAATGCGAGAGTCCCCTACAGGGACAAACCCCGAGAGAGCTCCTCAGGTTAAGGTGACTAAAAAGACCTCTCCCAGAATGCCCTGTTCTATTATGGAAATATATCCCAGTTCTGCTTCCCCAGTTGACCTCCCCACCCCCTTATGCCTTACCTGTTCCTTCACTAGAAAATTCTCCCTTCCTCACTCTCCCACTGCGCCTTGTTCCTGCCACTCCCTCAGATGTTCCCATTGTCTCCCCTGCCCCAGTCCCGCCTGTGTACCGCCCCTGCCCCGATGCTTTCCCTGCCCCTGTATGTAACCTGGGACCCTCCACCCCCGAGGTCTTTTGTCACTGGTCTCCTTCACACGCGGGGCTGGAATAAACTTCTGCCGTGGGATTCCACTTCCTGCCTCTTTGCCGCTGATCTGTCGAAGGAGCTGTCCGGTGCCTGTGTGTGTCTGTGTGAATGCGGTGGCTGCCGAGCGACTTTGGCTGGAGTCGGTTCAGGAGGTCATAGCACCCCACCAGAACAGCCCCAGCTTGGGCCCCCAAGTGTGACAGCAGCAGGACAAGGCCAGGGACAAACCCCAGCCTGTTCTGTGCTGAGGCCACCTGTGCTAGAGGCTGGGGCTGAGCAGGTCTGTAAAGCTCTGAGTGGAGAAGGAAATGAGAAAGTGATGATAGGTTGCAAGACTGAGCTCATCAGACAGGAAAATGAGGAAGGGATTAGAGCATGTCCAAGCAGGAGCCCTGCAGCTTGGGGGTCAGGGGGAGGTCTTGCTGCACTGGCCTCAGGGTGCAGAGAGGGAAGGAAGAGGGGGATGGTGCCAAGCAGCAAAATTGCTTCTGCACCCCCTCTGGCCGCAGAGAAAGCTCCAGCTTTGCTGATCAGGGCCTGTTGAAAGCAGAGGCTCAGAAGTGTGGCTGCTCTGAGGCATTTCTTCTGCTCTTCAGGCCCCTCAGCCCCGCGGTGTAGCTGGGATCAGGGTTGTACATGAGTATTTGCATTCTAATTCTCTGAATAATCTTTTCCTGCCACAGACCCATTTCTTTCCCCATTGTTCCTAGAACAGCAGTTGTGATATTAAATTACATTTTAAAACCTGTTGGGCTCATTAATTTGCCCGAAGAGGGCGTTGGCTGAGGACTAGCACTGGCCCGTGGCTGCCTGCTCACTCAGAGGCCACCAAGGGCCATGGCAGGAGCAATTTCCCCCCAGGCTGTGGCAGTGAAATGGGCCCCATGGGCAAGTGACAATATGTTCAGCAAGCCTTAGCTGTGAAGGAGATGCCTTTTAATTGAGACACTACCGATGGTTATTGCTGCATGTCCAGCAGGATCCTGTTTTATGTAACTTACAATCCATGCGTTAAAAGGTTTAAAAATCACCTGCTTTGGGCACAGTCAGGGGCTGGTTCCCCCCTGGCTGCTGGTCCCAGCAAGCAGAGTGGTGAGTTATGGGGGTGAGAGCACTCTTAGGGTCCATGGCTGCTGCCCGCAGGCCTGCACAGACACCCACACCCCTAAAACAGTTGTGCTTGAACTTGAGAGGTGTGACGGGGTTGGGCTGTTCCTCCACCTGGAGGGCCAGGATTTTGTTTGTTGACATTTCCATCCTCTCTCTGCTGCTGTGGTAGCACAGATGCCAGGGGCCCCATTGCAGCCTGTGGGGCAGGCAGGGCTCCTTCTCTGTCCAGCCTCTGCCTCCTCCCCCCTTGGGTGTTGGGGAGGCTCAGGGTGCTCAAGCATCCTATCCCAAGGTGTCCAGTGAGGGAAAAGCAGGCCCTCGTCAGCTGCCTCCTCCAGCATCGCTGCCTGCCTGGCTCCGCACTGGTCTTGGCTGTCCCAAGTTCCGGCCAATGGGCCCCAGCACCGAGTGACTGTAGCTGAAAGCAGAAGGCTGAGCTGGGGGATGGGTGTCCACCACAGAGCTGTGGCCAAGTGGGGCCCTGTCCTCACCTCAGCTGTTCTTCACCCCCTTTCCTGTGGGGTCTGGCTCGAGGGTGTCAGTCTCTGAGAGGATCAGGTAGGAGCTGATGGCTTCCCGCAGGCCCTGGCTGATGGGAGAGTCCTCTGGTGGGGATGCGGTCTCCGAGAACAGGAGGGAGCTGCTTGAGGGCAAACAGGGCAGTCAGCAGGCAGCCCACAGCCCCTCGAGGGTCAGGTGGGGGAGCCCCAGCCCCTGCCCCAGCTGCCCCCACCTCTCAATCTTATCCCAGTGGAGCGACGGCTTCTTGATGACAGCGGCTGTTGTGGAGGCTGGGGCCGCCCTTGGCCCTTGCACGGAGCAGGGCTCGCTGAGGCGGCAGCAGAGCCCCTCGCTGAACTCTGGGTGGGGAGCCAGCAGCATCAATCGGGTGCACCCCTGCCCCCCAGCCTGGGTGCACCTGGGCGGGGGGGACCGGCTGCCACCTTTTCCCTCTCCCACCTTTCAGGGCATAGGACATCCCACACACAGCTCAGGGTGCTGGGGGCTGGTGGGGCATTACCAGAGTAGTGGTCCACCAGGTTGTGCAGGCTGGGGAAGGTGAGGCGGGGCGAGATGTAAAGCCATCCGTTGTCCAGCCGCTGGATGCGGTAGTGGGTCACTGAGGCCCAGGCAGCGCGCTCGCCGCGGCGCACCGACAGGGAATAGCAGCCTGGCAGGCACAGGGCAAGGGGCACTTGGCGGGGCTGTCCCAGGCCCCTGTGCTGCTCAGCCCTGCTGCCTGCTGGGTTCTTACACGCTGCAGGGATTCAACCATCCTGCATAAGCGGCAGGCATCACCCTTCTCCCCACGGGCTTTGTGGCTGCAAGCATCCCTGTGCCAGCCAGCCCCATTCCATGAGCACCTTCAAAACAACGTGGGTGACAGGGAATGTCTGGGACATCGGGTGACGTTGGTGCCACCAGCCACCTGTACAGTGGCACCTGGCAGGATCTCCTCACAGGGTCCCCTTGGTGTGATGGGGCCCTGTTTCATTTTGTGGGCTGAGTCTTGTCACCTGTCTGCGTAACCCAGTGCTGCGGGAACCTGATGGTTGTTCTTCTGAAGGCCCATGGCAGGGGCTCAGCACAGAGTGGGGGGCAGCAATACCAGGCAGTAGCCCCGTAGGCAGGGCCATTGCCACTGGAAGGGAAGATGGCTCCCTCTCACTCCTTGGCGTCCCAGTGGGGAGGACTGGGACAGTGACAGAGATGGGTCTGAGGGCTCTCACCTTGCCTGGTCTGGCTCTCCCGTATCAGAAAGGATCCACTGTGGTTGCCTGGACAGAGCAGCAGCTCCTCTGCCTTCTGCCGGCTGACGCCCTCGTACAGCCACCTGTGCAGACAGCGGGCACTGGCAGAGCCTCTCCTGGCTGCCAGGGACACCCAGCACCCCAGGGCGCATCCTGCCCCAGCTGAGGACACTCCAGCATGCCGTGCCACCTCCTCAAGCCCCAGCACTGCTCAGGGCAGGACGTCCCAGAGCAGCGGCCAGAGTCTGGCCTCAGGGTTGGCCAGGTTCTGTGGTGGAGCCATGCTCCCCAGGCCCCCCCGGGGCAGATCCTTCTCAGCATTTACCCGTGCCTGATCTTGGCCACGCAGCTGCTGGGGATGTGGCACTCCTTGCCAGACACCTCGGATGCCACCAGCCACCACTCCCCATCCCTGTGGGGAAGAGGGATGAGCCATCCTGAGGGGCCGAGGCTGCAGGATGGGGGGAAGAGACACACAGGATGGATGCCACCACCATGGCCCACAGGCTGGGCACTGCTCAGGAGTGCAGAGACTTACTCAGAGAGGATGCGGAGCTGCTCCCCCATCCTCAGGACAGCAGCCACCCCCACGCTGGAGGGGAAGTCACAGAGGGCCAGGGCCTGGAAGCCACTGGGGACTGCAGGGAAGGAGAGAGGGCTCAGCATTCCCTCGGCAGCACCAGCCTGGAACCAGGCACACAGGGTGCTGATGAGCTCGCAGCTGCTGGGCACTCACCTGCCTGAGTGGGCAGTGGAGGTTGTGAGGTGTCGGCAGATGCTGCTGGGATGCTGAGTGGCTTCTCCCGGCTGGGCAAATTCCCCATCCCTGGGGTTCAGCCCCCAAGGGCCTTGGCCTGCGCTGCTGCTGTCTGGAAGGAACTTGGTTCTTGGGTCAGCATTCCTCACCCCGTGTCCCAGGCAGGGCACTGATGCAGGGTGATGTCAGCATGGTCCAGGGCAGGGCTCTTGGCTGTGGCTGAGCCTGGCAGGCAGCTCCCCAGGGAGCACTTCGAGGAAACTATTGTCCCATCACCACCACTGAGCGTGTGTGGGTACTCCCCAGGACAGGGCATCCACAGGGGTGGACAGCCCCCAGCCAGGCTGACTCCCTGAGTGCTGCCATCCCACTCCGGCCCCATGTCCCCCAGAATGTGGGGCACCCATCCCAATGTCCCAAGCTGCTGGTCCCCATGGAGATACAACAGCTGCAGGAACACCTCTTTCAGTTCCTTGACCATGGAGAGCAGCCACCAGAGCTGTGTGTGACCCAGAACTGCCTCAGGCTGAGCCCCTCTCCTCCCCTGCCCTAACCCCTTCCTGCCCTCAGGAGGGGGGAACTCCACTTACCTGCCCCTCACCGCTGTCACCATTGTTAGGGTGCTGTCATGCCCAGGCAGCCATTGGCCAGCTCTGCCCTCCCTGCACGGAGGGGCCTCAGGGCACCCAGGGTGGCAACCCCTGCCCTTGCCAGACCCTCTTGGTTTGCCCTTGGCCCCGCTCTAGGGCTGGGTGTTGGTGTTCAGGTGCTGGTGCTGGAGCTGCTCCTGGCAGTGCTGCTGTGAAGGGCTGCGAGGTGCTGGGGCTGCGGTTGCTGCCACTTCCTGTGACGTGCACACGCTAGAGAGGGTTTCTCCTTTTCACTCACTCACAGGTCACTCAGCCAAGCCCCTCAGGGCCCTGAGTATGGGCACCAGGCCCAGCAAAATCCCTGCAGGCACTCAAGGCACTGTGGGCATCGCACGGGATTCATGGGTGGGCAAGTGGGACAGATGGGTCACACATGCGAGTGGGAGCAGGGATGACGACAGGACTCGCAAGGCTGAGGCTGGACAGGAGCTGTCCCCAGGGTGGTCTCAGTGAAGGGGGAGAGTCCCAGGCTGCCTCCTCAGTTGTAGCAGCGCCAGGTGCTGGATGTGATGGGCGGGGGGGGCGGTGCGATGCTCACGGCCCTGCCCCAGCACTGCCCCCACTGCGCCCAGCACTGCCCCCACCACCACGGCCCCACACCCAGCACTGCTCCACACCAGCTCTGCCCCACACCAGCACTGCCCAGCCTGTCCGTGCCTGGCCTGGGGTGGGTTATGAGTAGGAGCAGCCCCAGCTCTGTCCCATCTCCATCCTCAGCCCTATCCAGGCCCAGCTGCTGCTGGTGTGGGACCATTCATTGCCCAAACTCTGCGTGTGTACCATTCACCTTTCAAAGCAAACACTGCTTGTCCCAGCCAGCCCCCCACCTGCCACTGCCCAGCCCCCCATCCTCCTGCCTGAGGTCAGAACCCTCTGATCCACACATGCACCCCTCCCCTGCAATCCAGCCCTGAGGAAGGTCCTTGGGATTTGCTCTCTGCAGCTTCTGAACTCATGGCCCAGCTGAGCAACAAACACTGTGTGTCCCCCCACCATTTCCTGCCATGCCCCCGCAGTGTGAACTCGCAGCCTCCTGCCGCAGCCCTGCTGCTGCTGCAGCTGCACATCCTGTTCTGTCTGTGCTGAAACGTGAAAGTTTCTGGTCAATTGTAACCACCTTGGCAGTGTGAAATGCACTCAGGTTCAACAGGGCTTTTGGGCCTTACGATGCTGTTGGGGTTCAGGACCCCCTTGAGCCTGCCCTGAGCTCAGCAGTGCTGTTTTGCAAGGGGTTGGTAATGTTTGGGAGAAGATTAATTTGGTCTTGGAAGTGGTGGTGCGGCCCCGCTGTGGTTCTTGGGGATGTGGGGTGCAAAAGCATAGTACATGGCTAACAAAAGCCTAACAGGAGTCTCAGGCCACAGGAGGGGCCCAGGAGCCCTCTCTTGCCCCCAACCTGGGCACATCTGGGGCAGCAGAAATGCACCAGCTTGTGCACCTTGATCTGGTGGGGAGGACCAAGGCTCCAGCAAAGTGAGGCACAGCCACCTGGTGTTTCAGGAGTTCACACCAAACGATTGTTGTAGGAGGCAGGAGCCCCTGTCAGTGTGTGACTGACACAGCTTTGCTGTGGCTCCACCCTGAACACCTCCAGGATGGACATCCCTCCCCACTGCTCATCCCACAACCCCCCATCCTTCTGCCTTAAAAACAAGGAAAAATCCCAACATCAATTCTGAGGCTCCCAATTCCCAGTCTTTGGCTGTTGCTCCCCACAGCATCTTCTGGCACTAAGGAGTTTGACACCATCCCTTTTGCAAAGGAACATGTCCCGGTGTGAGGGGGCAGGGGCTGGGTGTGGCTCGGCCCCAGGGCTGGGGGCAGTGGAGCACTCGGTCTGTGGATTTCTGGGTACTGCAGAACCCCCCAGCACTTGAGGCCCTGCAGCCCCCATGCAGAAACCTCAGCCCGTGGCTGCGAGTTGTGTTTTTCCATCAGTGACCTGGAGCTGAGCTAAGCCAGACTCACCCTGTGCTGCTGAAGGAGCCGCTGATACAGAACTCTGGGATCTTGGGCTGGACACGCCACGGAAAGAACTTGTTCAAAGGTTTTGGGCAATTAGGAATTCAGTCTTAAGGGTGAGCATGGGAAAATGCTGGCTCCATTTGCCTGCCCCTTCCGCTGGGCATCCCAGTTCCCAAGAGCAGGAAGAGCTCAAGCAAACTCCACCACTTTGCAAGGTCTTAATCTAACCTCTGGAGTAAGAGGTTCCCTGGTGGGAATGCACATTTCTGCCCTGCGGCCCCCAGCTCACATTTCAGCAGCCAGTAGGGATCAGGATTCTAGCCCAGGGAAGGCTGCCCCAAGCTCAAGCTCTGTGAGTGGATTTGGTAGGCGTAGTTCATGGCACCCAACAAAACAGTTTGTCCTTTTATTAAAATAATTTTTCACCTTGTATTTGCCTTCGTTTTTTTGCCTTTTTAACATGAAAAGCATTTGCTTATGCAAAAACAAGTATAATTTTCCCAATTATCCTAAGGGCAATTAAATCTTTCCAACCATCACTACAGATCTTGCCTTTCTTCTGACAGGGAGCCACCATGACAACAGCACTCTCCACTAAATCATTCCTCTTCCAAATTGCTAAAACCTCATCTCCAAACTAACCTGGGCTCCTGGTCCAGGAGCAGTCTGGAGCTTGGAGCTCTCCTTCTCCAAATCATCATGAACAGCACTTGAGCCAGTCCCTGCTGTGGGATCATTTCCTCTAATTCATTTCACTGTCATTTAAGTATTCTGTTTCTTTTCTTTTGGGCTTTATTTCTGGAGGCAGGACCATTCCTGGGTGCAGTCAGCAGATCAGATCAGATCAGATCCCAGTGCTGCACCTACACTGGCTCCTCTCCCGCACATGGTGCTTTGCATCCAGCACCTGGATCCTGAAGTGCTGAACTTCCCAATGTGTCCAAGGGCCAAGTTTCTTTGGTAGTTTCCTGTTTCCTATAGATTTAAACTGCTGGTTTTGCTCATTTAATCCCTTTCTACTGCCACTACTTGTTCATTGATAAAATTGGCCAGTTTTTCCCAATCTCAACTTTCATCCAGTTTGCAGTTCATGAGAACACTTTGTCTCGTTTCTGCAATGAGCTCTCCCAAGGTCTCAGACAGCCCAGGCGCGCAGCTGCGGGAGCGTGGCAGCGAGACTGGGACCAGCTCGTGCCGGGCACCCCGCTCCAGCCACAGGGGGCTCTGCGTGGGTTGTGGTGACACCTGAGTGGGAGCAGAAACTGGGTCTGGAAAGCAGCCGGTGAAGAACCAGATCTGTTCCACGCCAGGCTGCTGCACGTCACTTCCCTGCACCCGGCTGCGGGGTGGATGTGCCAACAGACATCCTCCTGCTGCCCTCTGTCCCCTCCTGCTGTGACGGTGGCCCTGTCACAGGTGAGCTCTGCATCACATTTGAGTCAGTAGGTGTCATATTTGTGCAACATGCCAGTGCAGGGCATTCCTCCAGGGACAGCAGGTGGCTCGAGTGCTGGCTGTTGGGAGGTGGTTCTTGCCTGTGTTGCAGCAAACCTGTTGTTTTGTTTCCATTCTGGAAGTTTCTAATTGCATTTTGGCAGGGGCCAGCTCTCCAATGCCCTTGGACAGCCTTCTACCAGGGGCCACAGGGCCACATTATCCTGGTGCAGCGGTGCCCAGTTCTCTCCCTGCCATGGGGATGAGTTTGCTCCTTGCAGCAGGAGACACTGGAGCTGCCAAACCCCCAGGGTTGCAGGTCGTGCCAAGAGAAACACCAAGAGCACACGGAGTAACAATGAAACTCAGTTACAGCTTTATTCAATAACCGGTACAAAGTCCCCCTCAGGCAGAGCCTCCCGGTCCCATTCCCTACCTGAAATGGAGCAGAACATGAGCACGACCCTGGGAGGACCTGGCTCCCTTTGGGTCAGGGCTGCTCAGCAGTGAGGAAAGGATGTTTTGCTTATCAATTGAGACTTGCAGCAGCCTGACCACTCATCCCTTTTCTCCCATTAACACCAGACCCTGGCCTGTAACAGGCATCTGCTGTCCGCCCTTGGTGACCCGGCCAGGTGTAAAAAGGTAGCAGAATTGTGAATACCACAAAGACAGTAACTACCACCTGCAGGTAGGTGTTCACTGCTCACCCTTCTGAACTGACTCACAGGAAGGTGTGCTTGCTGGCTGTCACATCACTGGTGCTCCCTGCCCCCACATTTCCGCACCCTGTGCAGCCCCTGCCTGGGGCAGCAGCAGTGGGACACAGAGCTGGCAGTGCAGGAGATTCTGTGATCTCCACCTGGCAAGAGGCCCTGCTTCCCGTTTCACAACCTGCTCAGTGCTAAAGATTCACCTGTGCCAGGGTGGAACAGTGACCTCGTGTCACTGCATCCCGCCCTTCTGACGGGTCAGCAGAGAGCTGCAGAAGTGGTCTAGAGCCAGGGCTGCTGGAGTTTAATCCCTTGTACTGGGTTAATAGTGCACCTCGTTAGTGTAGTGTACTGGTTAATTGCTTTGCTTTTTCTGGAGGCTCAGGTAAGAAATCACTCTGCTCCTTCTTAACACACATACACAGGTAAGACCAAGACAGTATTCCTGACCATTTGTCTTTCTCAGGCTGCCTGGCACGTGAAACAGCCCTGGGAACACACAGATCTTCAGGGGGTTCTGCACCCCAGGCACAGCTCCACACAGAGCATTGCCTGCTCCAGTGCCCAGAGTGCCACATCCTCGTGGTCCTACTTTCCCACGTCCCAGCAACGACATACCAACTGCACCACAAGGGTCCTTTAGCAGAAGCACAACTAGAAAGCAATTCTAAACCTCACAAAGCCACAGAAATTATATTTAAATGAAGAGGGGAGACAACGGCTGTCATCTGGATTGATACACAGCACAGACAGGAGATGGCATCAGCATGTACAGTAATGGGACTTACTAAGACCATGGAATGTCAGGGAGTTTTAAAGAGACTCTGATGCCAAGGGAATACAGAAAGGATCAAAGTAATGTCAAGTACAGACTACCAAGGAGGTGGCTGTCAGATGGGCATGCACAGGTTAGAGAGAACAGTTAATGCCATGTCAGATGAAATGCTAAATTCTGAGTGGGTTCAGTGGGGTGAGTGGAGCTGTCTGAATCCAGAAGAGGGGCTCCTGCCTAACAGGATACTTCCATGGTTTGAGGTGCAGCCTGGAGGTCAATTCCTTCTGGGGTTCCAGCACTTCCTTCCCCATGGGTGCTGGCATGAGACCGGCTGCGGCTGCTCTCGCCAGAGCCCACGCTGGACGAGGAGTGGCTGCGGGAGCGCATCAGCCGGGTCATGCTGGCTGCTGGCACTGCAAGAGAGAACAAATGTGGGACTCAGAAAAGGAGGCAGTTCCTGGAGCCAGGACCACAGTCATTTGGGCATGTGTCACTGGGTAAGCACAGAAAAGAGCTGTACTCTTGGGAAGAAAACTCATTCTCCACTGCCAAAATTAAGTCTTTGCATGTCTAAAGCAAGATGTTTAAGGCCCAATTTCAAAAGGTCCAAGGTGAGCAAATGCTAGCAGTGTAACTGATCATCTGCAAGTGCAGCCACGGCCAGTGTCTGTGCAAACCAAGGCAGCTGTGGCATGGGTGACCTTTTGAAAGTCAGTCTCATCACTCTAAAAACCACAGAGCTGAAGTCATGCAACAATCAACAAAATACAAATGAAAGGTGGAAACCCATAGCACACACAGTACAATGATCGGCCCACCCACAGCAGGACATGCTGAGACAGAGCAAAGCACCCAGAGGACAACTCCACTCAGCACACAGACCGGGGCCGAGGTGGACGCACGGTTGGAGGTACCTGACTCAGTGCTTAGGTGGCTGAGCTGCACATAAGGGACTGGAAACAACATGAGACAAGGAAAGGGATGAATACAGGAAAGAGCCAATTAGTTGTGGTGTGTGACTATTGGCTGCACTCCTGGGACCCCCAGCTACCTTTCGTTCCATTCCCAGCTCATACACTCCACTGAAAGCTCCCAGGATTTTTAAGAACAGCTGCTGAAGAGCATCTCAGGGAGAGGCCACGCTCACCTAAAAACCCATGAGGGCCAGATGTCTTCAGTGCCTTTAGCTGAAAATCATAATGTCACTGTACCTGGTGACATTAACTCCCCACTCCACGCCTGCTCAACAGAGATACTGTTTCCCTGGGCTATACTGTGTAACTCCAGATATGGGACAGGAATTCATGTCTTTGGGATGACAGCATCAGATGCCTGCTCCAAGTCTCCTGCATGGCTGTTACCTTCCAACTGCAATGTCAGCACAAGTACATCCAGCTGCTACAGCCCATGTACAGCAGGCAGGGGAACAGCTGCTGGAGAACTGGTTTCTGTATTTCAAGCAGTGCCCAGCTGTGTTTTCCTTCTACCTTGTTCTCTCCAAGAGAACTGATCACGCTCCACAGTGTTCCACAGTCCTGCCCACAAAAGCTGGGAAAACTATTCTGGTACCAGCTACTAATTCTGGAAGGAGAAAATTGGCCTGTCCTTCTCCAGTGCTGCATGTCCTACTGACGAGAGAGCAGACCCCCAAAGTGCTGCTGAAGCCTTGCTCTGACAACAGCACTTGCTGACTTTACTAACACCAGGAACACAAGAGACGTGACTATTGAAATGCTCTCAGTGAGGCTGAGGGACCCTCCTCACACAGCATCTTCCTCTGCAGGACCAGGCTCCTTCGGCCAGCGCTGGAGAACATGACTGTCCTACGTTTGTGTTATCTGCAGAGCCCCGAGGAAAAGGACAGCTTCTGCTAAGCCCTGACCGTGAGCTGGCAAAGCTGTGAGGAGGCCACTGCCAGTGTCCCAGCTCCCACGGTGGCCACGCTGAGTGGTTAGCCAGTTACACAAACCAACCCCTTCCCTAACTCCAGCTTTTGAAGGCTCATCATCCACAAAAGGGAACTCCTGGCCCGAGCAGGCAAGAGAGAGCTGCTGTAGTGCACTGAGAAGCCCTTCTCCTGATGTTCGTGAGCAGTAAAACCCTTCTTGGAGATAAAAAAGTAAAGAAGCCCTTCTCCTCCAATCCCTCAGGAGCACCAAGGGCAGGGAGCTGGGCAGCTGTTAAGTCTGACACACTCAGGTGACAATGTCTTCTGCCTCCAAGCACAGGGAGGAAGCCATAGGGCAGGACATGCCCTGGTGCAAAGCACAGCTCTCTCTGGGCTCCCTGGCTGCCTCAGAAGTCACCCAGGAACCTGTTCTGCCATTAGAGGGATTTGTTCTGCAGTATTGCTTAACCCTGGTGAATCTGAGAGAAACAGGAACATCCGAGGAGAAAGGGAAGAGCTCTCATGTACCCAGACCAGTCGTGGGGCTGCACTGCTACCTCCTTCCCCTTTGGAGAGGGTATGTGCAGATTTGCTGTTCTTGGGAACACATTTTTCTGGATTGGCACAAAGACAGACTTACAAGGTTTTACCAACACCAGCAACCAGAAAGGAGTCGCCAACACATGTCAGGGAACAACACTGGTTTGCTAAGGCTTGTCAGCACACTAGCTGATTTTCCAGCATGGATGGATCTCCTGGCAACCACACTAGCTCAGAGATAGGGACACAGATACCACTGGGCTCAGATGAACCAGAAAGCTTGAGTTCCCTTCACAACAACCCTGCTCCAAACCACAAAGGTGTGTTTGCCACTTACTGTAGCCCATTCCCTGCACAAAGTACTTGAAGGCTTCAGTCAGCTTGCCAGGCTGTGGAAACAGAGGGCGTCTTTAGTGCAAGCAGAACAAAGGGCTCTGTATCACCCAAATGCCATGGGAGAGCCAAGGTGTGTCTCACCTGAACCACCTGGGGCAAGCCCCCACAGTCGGCCATCTGCAACAGGAAACAAAAGGCAGGTTAAGCTGTCCTTCCCACCCGGGAGGACAACCCCGAACCACACCAGCACCACCCACCCATCAGGGCTGAGAGCACCACACCACGGTTTCCAGCACCTCACCTCTACAGCCAGAGCAAGGCCAGGTGTTACACCTTCAGGGACCTGCTGCTGAGGGAACCCTGCACCCTGGAGGCCATGTCACCAGGTGACCTCAGGCCACACCCCAGGAGCCCAGCACCTTCCACTGCCACCTCTCCCCGGCCAAACCTGTCACTGTGCACTTCCATGCAGCTGCTGTCTGGCACACTGTGAGGCCACAGGTGAGGGTGGGAAGGACTGGTACAAAGCTAGGAAAAAGGATGTTGTTGCTGCAGAGAGCAGGGTGGAGGCAGGGGCATCTCTGCTAACTCTCAGGGGTCTTCCCTGCCAGTTGAAGGTGGCCATAAAGCAGGGATTCGCAGACCCCCTGACAAACTCTTCCCTCTCAGCTCTGGATCCATGGAGGAGAGAACACAGCCCTGAATGGCTGCCCACAAACTTCTTAAAGCCAAATGTATGGAAGGCAAAAACCTAACTGGAGCTGAGTAAACATAGTGTCTTTGTGCTGGCCAGAATGATTCTGGAGTGGCACTCGCCTTGAGAAGGGTAGTTTTGGTTGGGTCAAGACGTGAATTGCATTCAACCTAGAAAAAAGGAGAGAGGGACATGGTGTCAAACAGAAAACTTGAAGAGTCAGATGTAAAGTGTAAAGTGTGGGGTAGCTGCATCAGAAGCAGTGGTGACTTCAGCAGTGGGAGTTTCTCTGGAGCCAGGAAGGACTGAGCAAGAAAGCAGAGATCATGTAGGAAGTGAACAATGAATAAAAGGCCCAGGGAGGAACAGCAGGTGTTCCATCCAAGGGACCTTGTGATGACAGGTCATGACTTCAAGTGAAATCATCCCCTAGTTTTAGGATGCACTATGAAACCCTAGAGCACCTTCTGCACTCTGACAGCAAGACTGGGAGGGAAGGAGATTTCTGTGCAATGCAGCATGAGGGATGTCACTCAGTTCCCTGGCCAGACAAGAAGGCCACAGCCACCTCTTCTCTGTAAGGCTGCTGCAGAAAGGGAATAGGCCGGGGGCCTATAGGAAAAGCAACCTCAAGCAGGGAAGGTTATCCTGGGCTGGGAACCTGGGCAGCCACACAGGCACACGAAGATGCAGAAGACCCTATCTCATACTGTGCTGTGGCCAGTAAGTAATCGGCATCAAGGACATTATCCTAGAAAAGTCAAAATTTGCAGACTTAATTTCAGACTTCTAGATCAAACAGACCAAGGCAACAGCCCACGGCCAGAAAATGCTCTCCACATCTGGCTCCTAGGTTCAAGTTACTGCTTTAGGAGACTCCTACATTCTTCCAGTTTTAGACAGCTGCTTTTATTCACAATCCCCACAATCCCTGGCTGACAGGGAGGAGCAACCACAAACACACTACCCTCTACCATGCCCTGTTTATAGCTGTGCTGGGAGGGAAGTGGGTTTTGGGTGTCTGCAGAGGACGACAGCTCCTACGTGCTGCCTTCCTGATGACGCAGTGCTCTAAGAGAGCTCTACATGGCTCCCCACGACAAGAACTGGAGTCACACTCAGTTATTTTTAATCCCCAGGTAGCCTCAGTGTAACAGCAAAACAACAGCAATCCAAGACTGGAACCAAACTGCAGGCAGCAGCCTGGCAGAGCTCAGGGAAGGATGCACGATCCTGAACAGGGTCCTCTGCATCATGTGTTGAGCAGGGTGCTCATTCAGATTCTGCCATCCTCACCTTGGAGTTGCCCTGAGGGCCATTCAGGCCCCCTGAGCCTTGGCTCTCCCATGAGTAGCTGGGGGACTGGAAAAGAGCTTGGGACAAAGAGCCACTGTCTGTAACTAATTCTGGGCAAGGTGAAAGCACTGCAGGGTTGCTAAGTGACTTGTGGGGCTACTGTCACAAGAGGAAAGAGTTCACGGATACATACCACTGCTTCCACAGCAGGTGAGTTGTCACCAACAACGAGCAAGGCAGGGCACCTGCTCAGAAACCAAAACAGAGGTGTTACTCAAAGTGCATCAAAGGGATTTCTGAGAAGGTTGAGCTCTGTGAACCAACACCCTCACAAAAGGTTAACAAAAAAAAGTTCAGCAAAAACCCTGCCTGTCATCACACTTTGGCATTTTGTTGTACCAATTCTCCAGGGCTTGCAGATGCACACAGATCATCCCCTCCATGCACACCAACTGCCACTGCTGTTGCAAACGTGAGCCTCTGACACTGCCTTCTGGAGAATCTCAATGTATTCTTAATGAGAGGACTTCCAGACACCTCTGCCCCACTGCAGCTGACAGTCCTGCACCACAGCCTGGGCCTGTCTTGGACAGTCTTCCCAGCGCTTGGGCTCGGTGCAGTTCTTGCTGAGAAGCAACAGCATCTTTTCTGCTGGAGAGACTGCTCAGTCAGCAACTGAGACAGGCTGATTCAGACAACTTACCTGAGTGTTTTTGCCATCATTTCATTGACACCAACAACTGGTCTCTCTATTTCCAGGTCTTTACGACTGAAAGACAGCACAGAACAATTCTCCATTAAATCTGCAGAGGAAACTGGTTATCCCAAGAGCACACAAAATTCAACCACGAGTGCTGGCTCCACCACCAGGGCAACTCTGTGTGTCATGCCCTGAGCAGGAGTCCCAGCAGTCATCCCCAGAAAACAGGATCCATCCTCTCATGGCATTGCTGTGTGCCCAGAGATGATCTAGGGAGCTGTGACAGGGTCTGGGGGCAGACACAAGGGGTAGGCTTGGCTCAGGGTAACAGGTGAAGACTAGGCTTAGGACAAAGGTTCCCCTGATACAACACCCAGTAGGATAATACATATGGCAACAAATCTACTGAGCAGGGAAGCTACGGGAGCTGTCTGTCAGGCAAAAAGGTATCCTATACCTGTTGTATGAGGTGAGGAACAGCTGAAGGTTATCTTGGTTAATGTCCTGCGCAATATGAAGCCTGTATGTTTGGATCAAATCTAGATTTGCCTGCAGTTCCTCCTGTACAAAAGCAGAAGAATTGAAAGACAAGAAACATAATTTTCACAAGTAAAGAAGCAATAGTGATAAAAATACCAAAGCATTAAAGTGCATCCATACATGTCATTCCCTGTGAGCAGTGACACCACAGGGCAGCAACTCCAGACTGCATCAGGATCCCAGAGACATGAGGTGTTTATGTGATGTGCTGGTACATGCCACACTTTGGTAATGTGACTACACTTCTACAACTGGCAGTGCACAAGCTGCAGCAAGAGTACAGGTATCCTGAGATGGGCTAAGTTAACTCCCAAGCCTCAGTAATGCTTACACAGATACAAATCACTCTGCGTTAGGCAGATCTTCCACTTACGCTTAATGTTTAAGAAGCAAAGCTTTACAGGTAATCTGTGACCAAAGGAAAGTTCAATCCCAGCACCCAGTTCTAAGAACAAGCTACATTCTTAGAGAGCCAGAGAGAGCGGGGAATGCAAGGAAGCACTACATGCAATGAAGGGGCTTGACAGTAGGAAGAGAACAGGATGTGTGCGGGAGGAAGCGGTGCTGGAGAAGGAAGCACTCGTCCAGTGCTGATGTGTTGTTGCAAGAGGACTCCAGGTCAGGAACTGATCTGCTGTGTGGCATGTACAGTGTGCACAAGGCACTATCCCTGTCATTGCCCAGTAAGCTTGCTGGTTGAGAGACAGCTAATCCCAAACAGAAGGCATTGCTGTATCCAAAGTTTTCAGGAGGGGCTGGTTTGCCTCTGCTGAAACGGAAGGGTAAGATGAAGAGCAGAACGCAGCAGTTCAACATCTGGACAGATACAAGATCCCACTGTCAGCTCCCAGCAACAAGGTTGCCCCTTGTTTCTGCGGACAGTGTCCTGGGTACCACAAAGGAGTTCCACCACCAGTGCATGGCCTGGAGACAGGACAAGAGTGAGGACGTGTGTGTCCCCCAGTATGCCAGCCCCGATGCGAGCTTGACACACAGAGAAAATGGTACTACCTGTGGCAACCCTTATCTGATAGACCAGAACTATTTGGGAGCAGACACATACAGAAGTTATAGCTCCATGTACAGCTGCACGGGCAACACTGGCATCTACTGGGTACTTACATGGCCAAAATGATGCGCCAAGACAATATCCACTATGTTGGTTGTCCAGCCTGAAAACTGAAGAGTGACGGTGAATGAGGAGGAGAGTAACTGGAAAACGCAGTTTCATCACACACTGCAAAACAGCTACTCAGAATAAAGAAAACAATGAAGAAACTATTCAAATTATATAAGAAGCAAATGTCTGAAGCTTGGGATGGACATGCAAAGCTTCAAAGAAACTGTGTACACACAACACAGCTCTCCAAAAAACTTGAAACCTTGAATAACTTCAAGGGGCCAGAATAAGAGAATAGTTAAGAGATCCATTCAATATCAATCAAATGAAGCCTGCAAGCAGGAGTACTAAATCAGAGGAAAGCTGAGTGCTCCAAGCAGTTTACATGCGTTTCTCATTCACATGATCACACCTACCCCTGCTCCTAAGGCAGAGGCCACATTATACTCAGACCGAGAATGCAGCAGGGACAGAAACGAAATCATACAGTTTTCACCAGAAATGGAAAAACTCCTGTATTCTGTCCTTTTTTTACCCTACACTGTTCATTAGGTGCTGTGGAGAGCAGACGTGTGGGGAAGCAGAATCTCACCTTGGATGCTGCCCAGTCAATCCATCCCTTTGCACATGGATCAACATTAATAAGAACAAGTCCCTCTACCAGGTCAGGGTGGCTGAGCTGTGGGGAGAGAGCAGAGGCACACTCAGAAGGATGATTCAGCCCACACAGTCATCAACAGCTGGTGCAGCAGCTGGAAAACTTCTTGCAAAAGGTGCAAGACAAAGTAAAATGCAGACAAAGCTGGGAGCTCCTCTGTGCCAGGCAGCCAGTGGCTCACTCGTGGCACTGAGGGACTGACTGCTCCACAGCACCTACAGCCTCAGCAGTGCCTTCTGGTGACCTGTGCACCTGGCACAGCTGCGGGTCCTGCTCAGGCCCTGTGCATTACAGGGCTGGGAGCAGCAACCTTCTCTGCTCCAATCCAGCACCTCTGTGAGGAACCTGGACAAGCTCCTGTGCCTGGAGAGCACCTCTTTTTCCCCAAGGAAGAGGCAGTCTCCCAGTGGAGATGGGGCAAATGGCAGGGGAGTTAGTGCTGAGGCCTCCAAGCCCTCTGCAGCATGGAAAAGTTGAGCCACAGGGGCACCCGCTCCCCAGATAGCATCCCTGCTGCCCCCCTGCCTGCAGACACCCCTTCCCCTGCTTCACCCAGCAACCCAAAACCCTGCAGTGCACCTCGGGCTGTACCTGGGCAGCACAGGCACGAAGCACTTACGAGAACTGCTTGCAAACACAAATTTAGAAATCAGAGGCAACTAGTGTCTGAGTTCTGGGCTCGCTCCAGGGCTGAAGTTCTATGGTAGCTCTCCCGCTCTACTGCACTGATGTGAAGCAAAGGAAACACATCTGTCCTCAGCAGAAAAGTGCCTGCAGCCCAGGGAGCGTGGCAAGGCCTTGTGGCACTTCGCTGAGGACTAAGGCTGATTTGCACTAACTCCTCTTTAGCAGGCCTGAAAACTACCCAAGATTCAGAAGGCAAGGAACAGTGAAACACCAGTGCCTCACACTGCCCCGGCTCAATCCTGACCATAGGGAATGGGAAACAGAGAACTTCGTGCAGGAGGGCACATTGGCTTGAAGAGATGATAGGGACCTGAACAACTGGTAACTCTCTGCACTCATCAACCTAAAGCAAATTTTACTGGAAATGTCAGATTTATGAGGCTTTTTTTAACACTATCTCTGAAACACTCAGGCAAATTCCTGGGCTGCTAAATGATGCCCACTGATTTCACATGAACACTACACTCGAGAGAAATATATAAGCAGGTACCAAAATAGAGGCAGCTCTCCTGTGTAAGGGTGGAGCAAAATCTGCTTCCTTCCAGTGACAAAGTACATTCCCCATCAACACCAGTTTGCAGTGTATCACCACATCAATTCTTTGGTGCCACAAACACTGGACACAGCACACAGTAATGCAGCCAGTCTCTGTGAAGGCTCAAGACTGGCTATTCCTAGCACTCAGGATGGGCTCTGCTGACTCAAAGACATCACATTACAATCTTTCCATGCCTGGCACAGCTTCAGAGTAGCCCTGACTGCTGAAACACAACCATCTGGATGGAGGTGGTTCTCCTATGGCTCCCTGCAGCCCTGCTGTAATTACTGACTGCTACTTTGCCCATACCCCACACAGTCAGCCTGACCAGCGATGACCACAGCCCACGTGAGTCACCAGCAGTGAAGAGATACTTACTGCACACCTGCTGAGGACATAAGCACCAGCTCCCAGGCCAATCCCAATGAAGCTTTTCAGGCTGAAATACAGGCATTTCACAGTCAGTAAGACTAACTTAGGTCAGCTGAAGCATCCCTAGAGGCAAAGCCTTTCCCCTCTGCACCCAGATGTGCACTGATGGTTTGTTTTTGAAACAATGCAGCAATGATGCAGCAGCCATAAATTGCCTCATATAGCAGACAGTGTTCCCAGCACAGAACTAGACAGGGTTACACTGGTTGGGAGATGCTTGTGCCTCTTGGGACACCTCAGAGCATATCAGACACGGCAAGCAGAGACAGAGGTAGGTGCTGGAATAGCAGTATCCAGCTGGCTTACCCCATTTCCTTTCAGACTTACTTCAGGTGCGTCAGAACAGCAGGTAACATTTCAGCCAGTTCATCCATACTGGGATACTGGTACCTAAAAAGCAAGAGAGCACCTCCAAGTACAGAGGAACAAGGAACATCTGACAGATGTGCACAGGTTATTAATGTGCAACAATACTGCATATTTCAGCTGACTGTGTGGATCCCATCCCTCAGAGTAAGACTGACACAGAGCTGGGGTCTTTAGGGCAGTCAGACTTCTGTGGCAGGATGGACAGATGAAATGCCAGCTGTACTGCAGTGTGCTGGGCTCATATTCAAGTCAGAAAACTGGTACCAGACTCAGCACTAGTGAGGGCTTTACCCATGTCTTAGTAATTGGAGAGTTCCCTGAATGCCCCTTGGGAAGGCTCCTCATCTTGCCATTTCCTCTGCTGCTGACAGCTGCTTACTGCTACACTCAGCCTGGCAGTCCCAGCTGGCTTAAACTGGCTGCTACCTCAGTCCAAGACTGAACAACATGGGTCTGTGCAGAGCTCTTACCCAGATGGGAATGGGGGGGCTCCTTCCTGCTGGCCTGGTGCATCCACATGGCACACAGCAAAATGCTGGGTGATCTCTTGCATGTCTTCGAAGTTAAAGAATGCGTTAAAACAGGATTTGTCTGCAACAACAACAAAAAGAAATTAGACATTTACTTAAGTTTTACTGCAAGCCACCCTCCAAACACCACAGCACACACCTGCAGGAGCTCAAGTCCCCAGCACTGAGCCCACAGAGCAATGGGTGCTGGATGGTGTATGTGCTGTCCTTCAAAACTGCAATGCAGCAGTGAGTGCCAGCAATGGAACTGCCATGACTGGAGAGCAGACAAACAGTCCAGCCTGCAATGCCCTGGAAAGCAGGGCCTTGCAGCACCTGGGTACTCAAAGCACTCACAGAGGAGCACCTGTGTGAACATAACAGTACATGTTGGGTGGGAAGACATGTCGAAAGAACAGCTGAGCCCACCAGATCATTACACCCCTGCTGCAGCCATGTAGAAGGAACTTGTTCACCTGCCCAGCACCCAGGGAATGGATACCCTATCACACAGTGCAGCAAGTTAGCTAGAGCACTACAGTGTGTTGGGTGGACCTATTTCCACCTTTCCACCTTGGCCCTACCTTTCAAGGACTGTTGGAATGGACAGGGGCATGCCACGTGCTCTCTCTGCTGCAGACCTTTACCTTTTCACCCTGGAATGACCTCATCTCAGCTCCATGCCAGGCCTGCTACTCCCCACGCTCAAAAGCAAATACCACAAACAATCACTTTTCCTGGGAATGCAAGGGCTTACGGTTGAGGCCAATGTCATGGTATGTGAGGATGACAGGTCTGTTCCCCTTGGGTGTGCCCCGCATGGTGACATGAACCACTCCGAAAGCTGTCTCAATGTCATGTTCCTGCAGAGAGAGAAGAAGGAGCCCCAGTGTTACATGTGCTGCCTGCACAGGCAACCCTGAGGGCCAGCAGCAAGGACCTCATTCCCACTTTAACACTGCTCTCCTACCCACAGTACAGCTCTTGAAATCACAGAACAGTTTGGGTTGGAAGGGACCTTAAACACCATCTCTTTCCACCCCTCTGGCCACGTGCAAGGATACTTCTCACTACATCAGCTTGCTCCAAGACCCATCCAGCCTGGCCAATCCACAACCCTGTGTGGATCCAATCTCTGTATTCAATCTCTGTGTCCAACCACTGCCCAAAGCAGCTGGCTTTTGTACAGACGTGCAAATGGTCTGGGGCTGCATCTTCCATGATCAACATCTCTGGGATAACTATGGACTTTGGAAAAGCTGTGGAGATGTCAGGAAAACTGAGTACACAACATCATCTGTAGGTCCCTTCTCTCATCTACACTAATCAATGAAGAGACAGGCTCTTACAGAAACTGTAAAAAGCACCAATTATTTTCTTGATATTAAGAAAGTATCTGCTTAGGAAAAAGCCTCATGGTTCAGCTTGAAGATAGGACATTACAACCTCAAGAAAATGTTTTACTAGTTTACACAAAGTATATGAAATTAATTTCGAATGACCTGAAAGTCATTAAACCAAATACAGGAGTGGTGAGACTACCCGGCTTGCAGCACACCAGAAACACACCTTGCCTCCACTTTCTGGGCACTCCGAGGGCTGGCTGTGGGGTAGACTGATTTAGTTCTTGCAGTGCAAGACCCTCCTTCCCCCAGCTGTGCTTCTTTTCGAGGACACCAAAGCCTCTCTCTCCCCTTGACCCAGAAGTGCGGCAACAGGAGGACGTTGCCCCAGCCCAACCACCTGGGGTAGTCTGAAACCCTCTTGAGCTTGCCTTTGAAGGATGACAAGACAGCCCTGGCTGTCCTTGTCCTCAGAATGGGGCTGGGTTTTGCCTGCATGCAGCTGTTGTGTTGTGCATGTGCAGAAGCTGGAGTGCTTACCTACGGAGCAGCAGAGACCTGTCTGCAGGTGACGTTACCTCACCTGAGGCTCACCTGTCTCCCTTTTCCTTAGGAGGGGACTGGGGGTAGGAAAGGACTTGTCTGTGTGTGCTAAGTGAGCGTGTGTCCATGCGGCAGGAATTCCTGCCCTCACAGCAAGGCTGCACAAGGCAGCCCAGGGTGCAGCCTCCACTTCCTCAGCCTCCAGAAAACCTCCAGGCTCTGCCCCCTGGCCATGACTCGGCTTTCAGGGCTGCTCTGCTGAGCTGAGCAAAGCTCTGTCCTGTACCCCTGCAGGATGTGCCGTGCAGCCACAGCACTGGACTCCAGTTCAGTGCTCTCCAAGGTGTTAACTAGTCCTTTCACTAAAGTGGCCACTTTCAGAGAAGGCCAAGAGTGGTGACTGGCAGTGCAGGTGGCTGGAATGGTGAAATACAGAGAACTCAGTGGAGAGCACAGCGAGTACCAAAGTGGCTGGAGCCTGCAACCCCCACTTCCCTACACCCCTGAGGGCTGGACTAAGGGCTGCCACTAAGAGCAGGTCTCTCCGCCAGCTCTGGCACTTGCTAGGCTCTTCCGTAAGCAGCTTGAACTCACTGAGCTGGCAGGAAACTATCCAGTTGCCTTTTTTGTTTGGTTTTTTTTTTTTAATTAATCTTACTTTGTTAGACTTCTGCCAGGTCAGTGAGTTAAGAAGCTCACAGAGAGGTCTGGCAAACGCTGGTTCTGGCTCAGAGCCCAAGGGGAGTGCATGGGGTAGCAGAAGGAATAACCTTGCCGTGAGCACAAGACCAATTAAACTGACTCACGGCTCATGAAGGGGGATGAGCCTGGAGGGGATGAGGGAGGGTCTATAGGCAGCATTAAAAGGTCAGCTATCAAACAAAAGCACAAACACTAAACTAAGGCAACAATGAGAAAAGCACAGAAAGCAACAAAAGAGCTGATGATATTGAAATATTTCTGCAATACAGTCTTTTCTGTAATTACATTTGAACTTACTGCTAAGGCCACACATGCTTTTACTAGGTAAGCTACAAGAAAAGGTACTAGAAACAGAAACACCCACTTCCCTTCAGAGTCTCTGTCCAAGCATCTCAATGTGTTTCACACTGCAGCACCCTGCATTTCTGTTTACCACAGCTGAGCTTGGATCTCAGCTCTCAAGTGGAGAAGGAAAAGTTTCCTTGAGCTAATAACCAATTTTTGCTCTCCTGCTTACTTTGACTTTGCACACTGTGTAAACTGCGATTTGGGGAAAGGGGACTATCCTGCTACTCCTTCAGTCACATTACTGATTCAAATACAGGGAATGTACACTTGGCTGGAGGTTAGAATTTTTTTCCCCTTTCTGTCAGGGAATTTTGTCCCATCTGTTGCCCAAGAGATG
>VYXC01009639.1:332930-349506 GCA_013397175.1 Platysteira castanea
GCGGCCGAGCCCGCGCCACAGCGCCCCCTGCCGGCGCGGGGCAATGCCCGCCCCCGCCCCGCTGCCCGGGAGCCGCCAGCGCCCCTGCCGGCCGCGAGCGGAACTGCAGCGAGGGGAAAGGGCCCGCGGCCGGCAGAGGCCGGGCCTGGGCTCTGCCGCTGCTCGGGGCCGCTGCCGCTGCCGGGCCCTGCTCGCCTCGGCAGCCGTGCGCACACGGGCACGCAGCTGTCAGCCCTCCTCCCGCAGCCTTGCCTGAGAGCCCCGGCATTTCACAGGTACAGTGATTCAGAGGGAAGGGGGTCACATTTTCCATTCCAAGGGAGATTCCTGCCTTCCTTGGCAGACACCTGTCCTTCAAACCAGCACAACCCTGAACATGGCAGCAACATAAGAAATCCCATCTTTTAAAAATCTCAGCAAGCAGCACTTAAAAAACATAAGATGCTAAATCTGCAAACTTCTTACTCTGCCCTGTACAGCATCAATGCCTCAGAGTGGGAGAGCTTAAGGTTACTTCTTACAGTTCTGTTAGTTCCCTGGCAAAGTGGAAATCCTCCTCCTGGGAAGCACCTACCCTTCTCTACTTGGAATAAAGCGCATTACTTTTTAAAGCCTTTTTCCAAGGCTTTCTCCTTTCTACCAAGGGAGCAGCAGCCACTACAACTAGATATGGGTTTCTACCTTCACTTTTTTAGCTGCACATCGGCTATCATGCTGATCTCTATTTCAAGATCACTTGAAGAAGTAAGACCGAGTCTTACCCCAAGCTTCCCTACAGGTAATTCTACATCAGTTTTTCCAGTGAACTTAATTTTCTCTGAAACTTTCCCCTGGAGTTTTAGAACTTTTATGTCAATCTCTGGTTGCAAAGGACAAAATAATTTTCAGGTGCTACACAATTAGATCACACATGACTCCCCATCACCTATTTGTCTTCACAACAGCTCTCTCCTGTGTATCAAAGCCAGAGGACAGCACAAGATAGAGGCTTAAACCAGAGCTTAGGTATTACGCTTTAGATGACAACAGTCTCTACACTTATACAATACAACTGCTACCCTGAACTGCCCCCCAAAAGTTTTTATTTTATTACATTATTACTGGCTTATTACTCTCTCAAACATGGAGCAGAATACCCAGTTACAGTGGGTACCAGAGCACTCAATGAGAGAACAGGAATTTTGGAGGCTGCACCCTTGACAAACACATTTTCTTCATGTCCTTCTTGTAGACACCCTTCACAGCTGCCCAGCGAAATGGCCTGCCTGTGTCACACCGCGTCAATGCTTCTGTAACCGCTGCTGTTCCAAAACGCAATTCTGGCATGTTCTCTCCTCGTATTTGCCCTTTGTTCTTGTAGAAATGTGCTGGAAAGTAACAGACACTTCCAGACTCTGGCACACTTGGCTTCTTTCTGCTCTCTGCTCAGGCCAGCTATGACACACTGCATCAGTGCAGTTTGAAAAGAGATTCAAGGGTTGTTACCCTGCAGGTGCCTAATTCCACCTAAAGTCTGACCACTTATCTGGTCTACTGCAGGGAAACAGTGATATGAGAAGGCAGATGGAAAACACATGGCCAAGAGACAGCCAGAATTTTACAAACCTGAAGTCTGCAAAACAAGAGAGATGAACACAAGAGAAGATCATGATCCACAGTGTTTTGAAGAGATGGATAAAATTCAATTTTAACTTAGGGACTGAAAATTTTATCAGATGTTTTTCTGAAGAGATTTTTATCTTTTGCCTTTATTTGCATAGCAGGCAAAAATAAACTGCAGCTGCAGCCCACCCGCTGCAAATGGGAGGTGGGAAACAGAGGCAGCGTGGCTCCCAGAGCCGGCTCTCACCAGCTGCGGGCACAGCCTGTGCCACACTTGCTGCAGGGACACAGCGCTGAGCCTGGGCAGGCAGCTGCCATCGATCCACTCAGCTCAGCTGGGAACCACAGCTTCACACAACAGCAGCGCCTGGGGGCCGGCAATGACAAGAGCCGTGACGGAGGAGGAACAGAAGGCATGGAGACCAGCTGTAGCTGTAGCCTGCTGGGCTGATTTCAGGAGCCTGTGCTTGTGGAAAAGGAAAATGAGATAGAAGTCCTTAAACACTTGCATCTTGTAACAGTTTCCCATAACTTTCCCAGCCTCCAACAATCTGTAGGTCAAATAAGACTTCCCGAACTGGAGGTGTGGTCTTCAACTTTCTGAGGATGGGGCTGCAACCCCCTAACGCTTGTGTCTTTGGCACCCCTGTGACCAGAGCAGGTGAACCTTATTAATGCGTGGGGTAAAGAACCACATAATTCCCCATCCTGTATGTGCTGATTTTGCATGAAACCTCCTGGCCCTTGGTTTGGAAGCTCAGGAGCAACTGACCCCATTTCCATACTCCCCAGAAGTAACACCCTAACAGCTCATGTCCCTCACACGCCCCTTTCTGGGCTGATGTGTTTGGGACAATGCAGCCAACCCTGGTACGGCAGCTAACCCTGACCATCCTGCTGTCCTCCAAAACTGCCCCAGGGAGCTCTGTCCCTGCTGAGCCAAGGGGGCTGGCAGGATGTCAAACAGGCATGCTGTGAATGTACGAAGCAGCACAATGGGGTTGCTTTGTTCTCAGTTCCTGATGAACAAGGATTGATTTGCTTTGCTGAAAGCCACAAGCCCTGTGCTGACATTGTCACTCACCCCTTGCAATGTTAAGGTCTCATGCCTCTGGGTTATCGTCAGCCCTGAGCACGTGCTTTCATTTTCCACTCTAGGAAGGTTTGACCCAATGTGTAGCACACTTTGTTTTACCCAAAGGCAGATAACTTTTGTCACTGCACCTTCCATCACTTTTTCCATACCACTAAAGAGTATATTTAAGCAGCACAGGTCCCAGCACAGACCTCCAGAGTGCTCCTCAAGTAATATCAACTGTGAAAACAATGCTGGAGTTTTTAATATCAGTATTTCATCCATCAGTGGACTTCTCCTCTGACTGCATAGCCTCCTAAGTCCCTTCAGAGATATGTCTTAAGACTCCTTTTGGTCCTGTCTCTTGGAAATCTTGGAAATCTCTTGGAAATGTCTCTTGACTGAATTATCTTTATTTATAACACTACTGACTCTTTCGAAGGATTCCAACAGCTCTGCAGAGCAGGACTTCCATTTAAAAACTAACATTACCCTTTCCTAATACTCCTGAGTGTAATTCATCCACTATACTCTGCTAATTTTATCAGTCTGTCTTGTATAGCTGGTCAGTGAATTGCCAGAATTCCTCTGAATTCTGACCTGTCTTATAAACTGTCTGACAGGTAAATCACTGGGAACCATGGCAGCTTCAACAGAGGAGCATAACCTCTCACTGAGACCTCAAGTATTTAATCTTTAAACTTATTTAAAACTCCTGGGTTGATACTTTCAGTTCTGGCAACCTGCTACAAATGCATAAATACTATTTTTGTAGAGCCTCTGCAGCAGGCACTGTGGGTTAAGGCAGGGTCTGTGCTGACTCCCCACAAAGAACATTCCAGCACGGTACTCTGTGTGAGTTGCTCTGTGCCAAGCCTGCACGCAGAAAAAATTATGTTTAGTTTTCTGCTATGACTAGCCCTAAGCCTTCCTTCCAGGTTCCATTTTGATAGGTCTGAAACACAACAGTTGTTCTTTTCCCCTCTGCAAATCATCTCTCAAAACCCCCTCTGTCTGCTTTGTTCTGTTCATATCTTTAATCTGCTAGAGTTCATAAACTCTTCCATTTTCTCTATCTTTTTGAAAAATGCTTTGTTTACAATTGCCTCCCTGCCCTTCTGTTAGTCATGCTGGCTTTCTGGCACCATTCCTTGTCTCTGCTGTGATGGATGGTGGGCATTTGCTCTCTGCTCAGTTTATGTTCAACAATCTTCTCCATTTCTGTGCAGGTTTTGTTCTGAACTTCAGAGTGCAAAACTAGTGAAGTTTTCTATGGTTTGCTGGTTAGTTTTTTCCTTCTGTCCTTCTGTCCGAGGATGTTGATCTGGGATGGCTTATGGTTCCCATCACAGAGCAGCTTTTGGACAGCAGAGAATACATTTCTCTGCCCTCAGAATCACATCGATGGCTTCTCACGCACTGGGGCTCCTTAACCTGCTGCTCCACAGAAGTTTGTGGCTAAAATGTAGTGCTGTTACCATGTAATGGATGCAACTTAGATTGGCTGACTTGATGATGAAGTGCCACTGGAAAGAGTTCTTCTGTCCCTCTGCCCTGCCCCATGTCCACTGAGCTGATGGTCTTAGGGAAATCTGTAAGCACTTCAGAAGTGTGTGTGAACCATAGTGGCTCAGATACTGGAAGCTGATACAACACAACCCAACAGAAGCTTTGAAATACCTGAGATCAAACTCAAACAAGAACTGCTGGAAGGCATTCCTTGCTGGGGATTTGCAGAAGGTCAGACAAGGCTGGGACACTATTCAATTTGGTCTTAGCATTTCTGAATGCTTCTCAAACTAAGGAGGAAAACCCAAACCCAACTATGACTGCCAAAGCCTAAAGCTACTGCGGGACTGATTATGGAAAGAAGTAGGCACATGGCCAAAGGTTCAAATGTAGGAACTACTTCTGATTGCCACCCGCTGCCTTTGGCCAGAGAGGGAAAAAATGACAGTGCCACTGACAGGTGCCATCTCTTAAAGAATCCATTCAGTGCCAGTAGCTTCAGGTGCAGCTGCAGTGGAGCTGCAGGTTGAGCTCTAGAGGGGCAGGAGCCCAAGCCTGCAGCAAGAGGCCATGAACTGAAGACCCTTTGCAAAACAAAGGGTCCAAGGACCTGAGGCCCAGCGAGGGGACTCAGAGACACTGCAGCAGCCAAGGACCCTCAGACTTCCTTGCACTTTGACTGTGAGGGGATAAATGCCATGGGGTTCCTTTGTTTGGGGGTCCCTCTTCGGAGGCAGCAGCTCGAGCTCTTATTTTGTTGCTTTGTTATTTAGTTGTTGCACCATGGTTAAATTATCTTAGGGATCTGGACGTCAGTGACTCTGCTGTGGAAAAGCTGGGGTAGAGCCAGTAAGAAACCCGCTGTGACTGTGTGTGGGATGTGAGCTGCCAGGGACCTGCTCCCAGTTCAGGTGGTGTGAGAGTGACTGCCAGAGTAGCTCGGGGAGGGCTGGACAGGGAAGCTTCCTTAATGACATCAAAAATTTCCCATATTGAGAAAAAACATTCTGAGTGAAGGAGTGAGGTATCCAACAGCAGCTCCAGAGCTGCTAATGCCTTGAGCTCCAGAAACTCACAGGCAGCAGAGGTAGCAGTGCAAATTCCAGCCATGCTCCCACAGACCCAGATCACAGTGTGATCCAGTGCTTAAGTTTTAAAAGTTATTAAAGGCTGAAGAAACCATTTGTTTCACAGTGGGAATGATTAATAACTAGAATTCATATTACCAGGGCTTTTCATTACTAATTTATTACAGTTTTACACGAACTCCTTTTTTGGCATTACCACATGAGTTTTACTCCCAATGTGAAGCTGCTTAAAGTTCAAAATTAATTCCTTAGAAAAACTGGGAATCTATTTAATTTGGAGACTGGCAATAAAGAACACATCTGTGAAATAACTTGATTTTTTTATTTTTTACATTAAAGGCTGGGAGAACACAGAGCAGCAAGGCATCTGTTGCTTGCACTCTGCTCAAGCTTGCTGAATGTCTGTACTAGCATAGGGCTAGAAACATCCCCAAAAAACCTTTCAACTTAAGGACATTCAGCTCCTGGTTCACCTAAGGCAAAGAAAACTGCCTCTGCCGCTTTGCTGTAAGGTGAAGGAGATGCAGATTACTCAGGGCGGGCTTTCCCCTTTTTCACTGACTCTGTGGCTACAGCTATTTTCTTTATGTCATCTTTGCCATTTTTGGCAAAGGTGAAAAACAACTGCATCATGCTCCTGGGGCAGCCTATCCCAGCTATTAACTACAGAGAGATTAAAGCAAAGACTCCACTGTCTTGCTCTCAGCAACAACACATTGCAGACACATTACTAAAACAATACCATAAACTACGCCTGTAAGATAAGAAAAAATATTGTAAGACTCTAAAACATCACCACCTGGTAACTCTTACCATTATAATACTGCCAACCTTAAGGCAGTTGGTAGCTGAGTACTTCCCAGCTCTTTCCCAGTGCAAAATTATTTAGGAAATAGTAGAGTTGAAGGAGATGGCTGCTTGGGAAGCAAATCAAAATCAGATTTAAAGCAACATTTTGAAGTAAATTATTCATTTCCATACAGAACAGAAACTTATTAATAGAAAACACAATATGATCTATGCAGGCAGGCAATGGTTTCCGGTACTCTGTGTAATTGCATTAAGTCTTAAATAAGAGAAATTCTAGGTGAGAATTAGGAGCAGCAGAAGAATGAGATATGCAATCTGCTTACACAAACTCCAAAAGCATCAGGAGACAGAGGTGCTGCTGCTGTGTATACAAACTAGCATTTGTGTGTGCCTGTTCCAAAGGCAGGTGATGGTGAAGGATGGACCCAGTGCCTCTCTGTGACTCTTGCTAATGCTCAGTGTCAAGCCAGCAAGAACTGGCAAGTCACTTCCAAACACAGATCCTGCCAGAGAACAGACACTGGCTCTGCAGTCAAAGGAACTCAGTCAAGTGAGCTACAACACGAGCATTGCTGACAGGCTGGGTTTGTGCTCCCAAAGCAGAAATCACGCACCCCAACAACCATGCAATGCTAAGACCAGTAAGCAATTCATGACAACATGTTTGAGATGTAGCAAGATGCACTTCTCCATCTCCTGCCCTGCCCATGTGTTACAAGAAGCAGTTAAAACCACAACTTTCTTGCACCCCATTCAAGAATCCAGTGTCGTGAGCAAGGCACCCAGCACAGACTGAGGAATACATGGTGCTTCTTACTCCTGCTCTGAGAGCAGGTTCCCTCTTCCCCACCTAAGGCAGGAAACTGGGCCTGCCTAGATCTTTAACAGCTCAGGGTGAATCAAACCATGGCAGATGAGCTCTGCTCTGCCCAGGGCTGGCGGGGGGGCACTGTGCACTGCTGTTCTGAGACAGCAGTCTGAGACTGCAGTCGTCCCCATGGGCTGCAAACAGAACAGAGAACCCTGGCTCTCTCCCATCCCCTGGGCAGAGCACTAAAGGTGCCACCACCTGCAGACACAAAGCCTTTGGAAACCTGAGGCCCACATAAGGGAGATCTGAATGTGCTAATACACAGGTGAGTCTGAAATAGTTTGTGTGACTGCTAGACCGCAGATCACCTTTATTTCTCAAGAAACCTGGCAGGTAGGCCACGGGCCATGTTTCTAGCCAAGGACAGTCCTCCTACTAATATGAGCTCCCAATCTGCATTTCAGTACCTTGCTGAAGACAATGAACATCTTAAAATCTCTTGAAGAAGAGAATGCAGGGCTGTGTTCTGTATTTCCAAACTTTCCATATCCCTGGGAACTAGAACTGCATTGAGTTAAACCTGGTAGTACAGTTACTCATTAATTGCTGTGAAAAACCATTAATGGGTGCTGCCTAACGGATTAAAACAGCTCAGCCTGAAGCACAAACATTTGCTTTGCTCTAAAAACTCAAAAGAACATAAAAAGTACAGGAACTTCAAGTATTACAAATGCATAATCATCCCTTGAGTACACTGTTGTCACAGAATACAGAAAGCAAAACTAACGTTTAAGTAAACTCCAGGGAAGGACTGTGCACATACATTTAGAAATAAGAGTCATGTTTCAGTCCAAGTCCAGCTAGCTAAAACTTTCCAGAGCTCAACACTGCAGTTTTACAGAAAAGTGAGCTTTTAGATAGAAAACCAGATGGGAGGAATCACAGGAAAAGCTTCCCAAGAAACAAAAATAATGCAAAAAAGAGACCAAAATAAAATTCTATTTCAATAATTTTTATCTTTACAGTGTTTTTTGCTGTGATGTCAGACATCAAAACCATTACTTCAGTGGTGATGCTAGTTTTAATAAGATTAGGAGCAGCAGTAATCTAGCAGGTATTAAATAGACTTGCTTTCTAGATCAAAACATCTTCTGTGTTCTAATTAATTTCACTCTAGGGCTTTGAACAAAAGAACTCATTGTACAAATCAGAGGAACAATGCTCCTCAATATGCCAGATAAAATGTTTCAATATGAGTGAGAACAGCTCACATTATTCACACAGAGAAAGCAAACCCTTCCTCCAAAGGGCTAACGTTCTAT
Source organism: Platysteira castanea (assembly GCA_013397175.1). Classification (NCBI taxonomy): domain Eukaryota; kingdom Metazoa; phylum Chordata; class Aves; order Passeriformes; genus Platysteira; species Platysteira castanea. The sequence goes on from VYXC01009639.1 coordinate 341,148, forward strand.
TTTATTTCATCACAGTAAATAGAAGATGCCTTAAAACACATTGCATTCAATGCCACTGGGTAGCACTCACAAGCTGTCTTTAAAAAAAATGAACACAGTTTCGACTCAACCTCTCCAACATCAGCAAATGCACACAGTGGAATATGTCAATAACCTCTCAGCAGTACATACCCTCTCTGACTGCAGAGCAAATAAAAATAAACCATAGAGACTAGGCAAGGATAAGCAAACTTTCAAAAATACAGATTAAAAAAGCTTCATCTACTTTTAGGTTTACATACTTGTAAAAGAACTTCTCCAAAACTGAATCAGTACAAACATGGGCTTACTGAAAAGTGACACTTTCAGTAAAAGTTAAGTGACAAGAAATTCCTTATTGCAGACTGTCATTAACTCTGCAAACATTGTGCTGTGTTTTACTCCTGGTACAACCAACTGAGTAACTCCACATTTTCCAATAATGTGTTTGGTTTGAAGGACAGATGTCTGCCGAGGAAGGCAGGAGCCTCCCTTGGAATGGAAAATGTGACCCCCTTCCCTCTGAATCACTGTACCTGTGAAATGCCGGGGCTCTCAGGCAAGGCTGCGGGAGGAGGGCTGACAGCTGCGTGCCCGTGTGCGCACGGCTGCCGAGGCGAGCAGGGCCCGGCAGCGGCAGCGGCCCCGAGCAGCGGCAGAGCCCAGGCCCGGCCTCTGCCGGCCGCGGGCCCTTTCCCCTCGCTGCAGTTCCGCTCGCGGCCGGCAGGGGCGCTGGCGGCTCCCGGGCAGCGGGGCGGGGGCGGGCATTGCCCCGCGCCGGCAGGGGGCGCTGTGGCGCGGGCTCGGCCGCNTGTGCTGGCGGGAGGGGGCAGAGATCAAGAAGGGGGGAAACCAAGTAAAATGTAAATTACTTTCTGAGCTTAATGAATATGTAACATTCTGAAAAGGTACTTAAGTTCTCAATAGAATGAATGAAACTGCACCTCTGACAATAAGCTAAGCGCCCAGCGCTGTCTTTTGTCTTTGTTTTACTAATAAATGTTCAATATTATACTGCTGAAATCTCATCCTTCGAATTCAAGCAGGAACCTCGGAGCAGCAGCTGTACCGGCAGGGCGGGCTCGCCCAGCGTAGCAAGCAAGAGGTAGCAGAAACTCCCCAGCTGTAGCCGGAACCGCGGGGCAGGGGGTGTCCGGCAGGGCCACGGGGTGTCCGCAGAGCTGCAGTGTAGAGAAAACCCGGAGCAGGGGCAAAAAACCCGCCGGGGGCGGGGGCNTCCTGAGCTGAGAACTTCGTCTCTCTAAAGTACCTGGTCGTTACTGTTCCTTAGGAACATATGGGAGAAAATTCAGTAAGAGAAAAAACCAAAAGCAACAAGAATCCTAAACCCCAACAAATGCCAGCAAGACAGCACATTTTTATACCAAGCAGCTTAATTTCTTTCCTCCAAAGGCTTATGTATGCCTTGTCCTTTCTGTTTGAGATGAACCCTGCATGTCCTGGACTTACTTATTCCCATCCCCTCCTCCTCGAGAGCTTTCTGCAAATACTCAGCCAAATCCCAGACCACCTCCACACCCCAAGCCCCCTTCTGCATGGTGTGTGCTGAAAGCCAAACACTTCTCTGCCTTCCCCTTGGTGGGAGGCAGCAGAGGGGAAGTGTCAGCTCAAATGATCAAATCAACTCATCATATCAAATGCCAGCTTATGTCAAACTGAAACATAACACAGGTTTAGTTGGATAGTTTCACAAATACATCATCATATTCCTTCATTTCTATTTAAAGCAAATCATCTGGAAAAGAGGGGAGAGATGTAGGCTGAGACAGAACACCTACTTCTGAAAGCTGCAGAGGGTCTGCAGATAATAATAAAAGCACAGGCACAGCTCTATTAACAGTGCAGGTCACCACACCATCTGTCCATCAGCATCCCAGACTATTTATTCGACCATCTGCCCATGGATATTGGGAAAAGCCAAGCCTAGACTTCATTAGGGTTCAGAAAGCTTTCAAGTAAAATGTAGGTCTCAGATTTAGGTTAATACTTTTTAGTTCTGAGAATAACCTAAATTCATACTGATAAAGACCCCTAAGCCCCTATGCTAGCTGTCCATTTCATCTCCACTGCAGTTACCAGACTACGTGGGGCTGTTTAACTGACACCCAGGCAATCTGTTATGTATCAGGGTTAGCTTTGATTGCATGGATACGAACAGTTTATGAAAACCAGGACAGCTGTATCTGGAAGTCAGCTGGACCAGAAAAGCTAAAAGCTTCCTCACACACATTCACCCCAGAGTATCAAATTTCAGAAGTAGGAAGAAGCAGAAACTTGTGCTGTTGGCTTTGCCCAGATCTGATCCTGGCAAGTTACTCAAAAATAAAACCAAACACATGGGGAAATGAATAGAAATTCACAATGGCATCACCCCTTTTCACCAAAGGAAAGATCTTACAGACCTTAAATATACATGTTACCTTGAAAAGTAACACATGTCAAAGTTATACAGAGAACAGTGTGGGGAACCTGTGTGCCTGGCCCTACACACCTCCCGGAGTCAGTCACAGTGCTAAGGACATGCTCCTGTGCTGGGATTAAACTAAACACTTCTCCCATTCATAAGCATGGCCCAGCTGCAGGGAATATTCTGAAACTCCAGATTTCAGCCAGAGTGGCTGTTACGCTGGCTGTATCCAAGGAGAAGCTAGGGCAGGGACACCAGTCAGTCCTGGAAGGAGCTGGGACCCTGAGGTTGGTTCAGTTGGTTAGAGCATGCTGCTAGTAACACCAGAGATGGTGGGTTCAATATGGGCCATTCACTTAAGAGATGGACTCGATGATCCTTGTGGGTCCCTTCCAACTCAGCATACTCTGTGAAATTCTGGGATGGATTTAAGAGCAAATGACCTCACAGCCAAGGGCACAGAATAACACAGACACAGAAATAAAACAGGACTTGTTCCAATATGTCAGTGTCTTTTATTGGGGAGCTCAAACTGGACCTGCACTGCCAACAGGGTTATCAACAGTGCTGACAGAGGGTCACCTTTCCCTCACCATCCTCTTCCTTCACCCCAGTGCCTGCAGTCTGCAAGCACAGCTCAGAATGTGGTCAGCCCCAGCCAAAGCCACAGCTTTAACTCCATTTAAAACGGCTTTATAAAAAGGTCTGAAATGCAGGTCTTGCATCACTGATGCCGTGGTCTCATAGTGCAAACACTACACTGTACAAGATAATAAAATCCATCTCACAAATCCTTTAATTTTTGCCTTAAAACCCACCAGGTCCCTTGCAGATGTTGCTGCTCTTGGAAGCTGATTGAGAACTTCATTGCACTGTAACTGGAAACCATCTTCCAGTTATCAGCCTTCATCAATCTGTGGCCAGTTTGTGCCTGTTTTTGCCAAACTGAGAGCCTCCCCAAGGCTCTTCCTCCCTGTGAAACTCAGGACAAATTAAACCACTGCCCCAGCCTCAGTGCTTTTAAGCCTTTCTCTACACAAGATCTTCCTTCCTCTGAAACCCCCAGCAACCTTCTTCACTTCAAACTCCCCCGACACTGGTAAAGTCACACCACAGAGGCCTGGATGTGGCAGCTGGATGTGCTTTGCCAGATTAAAAAGCAGCAGTAATTTTTCACAGGACATGAGCTCAGTCTCCAAGTGTAAGCACTGTTCCTGATACCAGTAGCTGAGACAGAAAACCCAAGGACCCAACACACAATCCATCCTCTCTGGCACATTTCAGAGACTTAAACCAGCCCTTGGGGTATTTTCCAAGTATTATGCGGGGGAGTGTCAAGCCAGGTCTACCCTGAAACTACACCCTGTAGGGAGAGATGCTGGAGGAAGGTGAGGTTGGGACAATATTTACGGTCATGAGAGACACTGTGTTAACATCTTGCTAAAAAAAAATATTCTACATGAATGACATGGTTTCCTGGAAAGAACATCTTGCCTCCTGCCCAACTGTTGCCATGGCCACCAGCTCACAGCAAAGCAGAAAAGCAACAAACCTGTCCTTCCTGGCCTAGTACTCCCCAGAGCACCTCTCCCTGGCTGCAGACCACTCAGCTTTTCCCCAAGCTCAGCCCTGGAGAGGACAATCACAGCTCCAGGACATCCTGAGTGCGCAGGCTGGTGGCTGCAGTGCCAGGTTTCTGTGGGGCTTGCCCAGCTTCAGATCTGGGGCTCTCTTTAAAGAAAAGTACAAAGAGACTTTGCTTGTGGAGGGAAAAAGTAGAGGCAAAAGGCAGCAGCCATACACAGCTCTGTGACAGCGCCTCTTTCCCACCTTCCCACTCTGCTCCAGCTCCCCAGCTCCCTGCTGCTCTCACAGCCAGGCAGGGCATGGGCACACCCAGAGCTCTGGTGGGTCAGGAGAGGACTGGCAGCAGAGGCCAATACACAGCATATTCATATTCTTCCCAAGCCTGGCACACAGACCACAGCAGAAGTGCCTCCACTGTCTAACACCAACTCAAAGGCATTGCACCTATTTTTACCCATTAACCATCTCACATGGGAGCACACTTTACCTCGAAAAGTAACAGAAGATACAGATAGATGGAGACACGATGGTACAGGAAAGTGTTTTAAACCCATTATCTACCTTTACTTCAAAAGAAAAACCATTGCTTAACACTATTGTGTGGGAATTGACAGCAGGTCAGCAAGCTTGTCTGGTTCTGATATTGATCTTAGCACAGTTCATTTGTACCCCTGAGAAACCTAGTGTTGATAGAAGCAAGAAAACAAAACAGCAGAGCTGAAGCTGGTGCTTTCTAAATGCTTAGAATGTTTAAATGCCTACGCTATCAATAGCTAAGAATAGTGCATTGTAACTAAATGATAGCCAGTGAATCTATTGTAGCAGTTACGCAGCCAATGGATGAGTAACAAATGATAAACATAGCAAAGTCTGTAAAATGTCTCGGGAGTTTTGAATAAGGAGCTTTTTGCCAGAAATGGAGCCTGGGGTATATTCTGTGTCACTCCCGCCTCAACCGCGACACTATTGCTGCTTTCCAGACACTAAAGTTATAATGAGATAATATTAGTAATTTTTATACTTGTAGGCTTTAGGATACCAAAACTCACAATGAATTGAGCTAAAGCAGTACAGTGACATGTACCTGCCCACATGGGGTGAACACTATCACTGTCTGATATTAAGAGAAGGAAAAATACAGACTACCTTCATAGGACTGTATTTACTATGTTCCTGTTGTGCATAGGCTTGCAAATGGTTTTCTGGAATCACCTACATCAATGGACTTCTATTAAATTTATCACATGATGTTGCCAGCCCCTGGTGTGCTACACCAGCACCGTATGATCTGCCCTGTGCTGAGCAGAGCGCTACAGACACAGCAGCCTCCAGCTGCTAGAGACAAACAGCCACTAGCTGCATACCCACAGGTTCAATGAAAAGGCAGCAGGATAATCTGATATAGGAAATGAGCCTGTGCTCCACAAAATGCCCCACAGAATCTCAGTGCTGTGCTCTGCTTGTCACAGAGCATGTCCTCTGCCTTGGATGCTGATGGAGCAATCACTTCTACAATAAGATTATTCCTATGGTAGCCAGAGCCATTGGGCTCACCTCTGTACCATCAATAAACTCCTGGAAAACAATCATGGCTGTGTCAAAACAGGCCCAGCAAAGCAGTGTGCTGTATCTGAGGCAGCTTTGTCACTTCCATCTCCTCTCAACACAAACAGGTAGAACATGCAAGCTCCTCCTTTCCCAGCCAGTGAACCAGATGGGACATGAACAAGCTGCAGTTCTTCAGCACACTGCGTTCTTCCAAGAAACCGTTTTTCAGGAGACCAGCCATCCTTCAAGATGTTGTGTAGCCTTGACAGAGCAGTCTGCACCTCAGAACTCAGAACTTCCATGCTGCTTGGCATGAAAGGGTGAAGGGCAATTTCTGTCACTGGACATATTCCAGCTCTTATTGATTAAACCTTAATAGGAGCTAAAATAAAAATACAGAGATTTTTTCCATCTCTCTCAACATTACTGCTGAGCTATGGGGAATTCCCAACCGATCCTTGTCTCCCACACACAGTCTTACCTGACAGTCAAAGTCCTGGAAATTGCGAGCTGCATTCTGTTAACAGAAAACAGGAAAAAAAAAAAAGAAAAAAGATCAGCAGAATGCCCCAGAACACCCCCAACAACAGCATGTAAGTTTCCCATAGAGATCTCTGTTTCAGCAGTCAAGACTGGCTGCAGTCAGGTAAGCAGCGAAATGCAAGACCTGTACAAGCAAACCCCATGCAAGAACTGCCCATTCCTATACAACAAGGTTATAAGGCTGTAAGGAGGCTACCAGCTAAGGGAAGTGAGTACTGTATGCACAGCTGAGAGTGTTCAAGCAGGGACAGATGCACATAGGAAGGACACTGGCCACAGCTGGGCTACACATGGCTCTGGGTTTTGTCTACTCCTGGTGTCCATTAACAATTCGGATGTAAAAACCCTAAAGGACTGCTCCTGGGATCTCATGTACTGAGTGCAAGAAAACAAGCCATGCAGTTAGCTCCTGTGCAGGCACTGCTGCAGGCGTGGGATCATTTCATGACAGCCACAGGGACCTGCAAGCTCCTGAAACCCGAGTGCGTGGGCACTGCGTGCAGCAGCTCACCACTGACTCTTCCCAGAGGGTGACCCCATGCATGCAGGTGAACACAGTCAGTACAGCACCCACTTGGCATCCTGCAGGCTGGAAGGTCTGCAGGAACCTGTCCGTGTGCCCATGTGCACATGTGTTGTGAAACACTGTCTCTGACCACACAGTAGGTTACACCACTGAGAGCTGCCAGCAAAAGGCTGAGCAAACCACTTGAGACAGCATTCTAGCTTATGTGTTTTAGGCAGAGCACCTTAGTACTAAAATTACTAGGAGAAAACTAGGATCACATATGGACAACAGAAACACTCCAAACATTTCTTCTGGCTGAGCACCCTCATTTCTCTCCACGTGTAAACACATGGCCATGTTTTCCTCCCATGGCCATGTTTTCCTCCCTGCAGAGCCTTGCCTTGTTAGCAAGAACAAGGGTTGCTACCTACATTCTGCAATTTGAGGCATTTAAGTTGAGATATCTGCAAATCTGTTTTGAGAATCCATTCCCCTCTTTCCTCCTCTGTGTTAAGTATTGAACTGTGGCAATGTTTTGAGCAGGACATAGGAAAACCCACTAAATCCTCAGGACTGGGGAAAAGAAAATAAAAAGCAGTCTCCTCTTATTTCAGTTTGAGACTCTGAAATTAACTGAGATTTGTCACACCAGCACCAGCTTATGAAGCAGGTCAGTTCAGTCACACATCTCTCTACGGTGAAATGAGAAACTTCTGTACGCAGCACTAGATTTGGATGGTGCATGCTAAGTAAAAATGAAGGTGATCTGAAATTGTACTTAGAAAAGTCTGAGATTCCCCAAGCGAGTGGGGAGGAAATGACACAAAGCAAAGAATGAGGCTCTGAATTGGGCTGCTTGTTGTCAAGGCATACCACAAGGCAAAAGAAGCTGACATGGTGAAGTGCCCTGACTCCCACATACTTGACTTTAACACACTGAAAATCTGACTTCAAACCATTTATTCATTGTTTTAACTTGAGAAACTTTAAGGCAAGTTTTTCAAGCCTCCAAATGTGCCATGGCTGCACCTCAAAGCACAGAGCTGGCTGGGCTGACTCAACCCAGCCTAAGGGCTGCCCATTTCATTTCCTGAGTCCAGCTCTGGCATTTCAGTAACTTTTCACTGAGGCTGAATTAACAGGAATCAAAGGTGCCAGAATAATAAAGTGTCACTGGGATAGTTTTTCTGATCAGGCAAATACTCTCTTTTTCTCCTCTCTCTTTGAACTAAATGGGAACATTTGAAGTTTCTTTACTTCCCCAGTATAAAGTCACTGCATCTTAGCAAGCCTGAACGAGGTGAACAAACATAATGTGTTTTACTTCACTGCACTTGATATTAGGCTTAGGTTACACACAAACAAAACAGTGTTCATATTCTTTAAAAGTCAAGCTTGTAACTTTTTGTTGATTTGACACAGAACAAAGCCAGGACTCAGTGGTCCACAGTGGTACTACCTACAGTTCAGACAACTGAACAAGATATGACCCATTTCCACTTCCCAGGTAATTCCACTGGTTTCAGAGTCTGAGACACCAGAGCTCCTTCTCTGTGTACAGCAGCCTTTGTATCTGAAGAGTTCATGAGCACTCACTCATTAGCACCTTAAGAGTTTTACTGTATTACTTCTGGCCATTAATCCATTATGGCTCAAACTCCTATAATCTAAAGTGGGTTGGTGAGTAAAAACTTTAGTCAACTGCCAGTGTCACGGTCCATTAAGGG
>VYXC01009640.1:0-23521 GCA_013397175.1 Platysteira castanea
GAAGAGAGGGGTGTGGGGAAAAGTATTTTAAGACTTGTGTTGTTGCTTCTCAGTGCCCTACTTAGATCTGACTGATAATTAATTAATTTCCCCAGGTGGATTTCTTTGGGTTTTTTTTTTCCTTATGATGATAACTGCACAGAGAGTGACCTCTCCCTGCAGCTACCTCAACCCACAAGCTTTTTGTTGTATTTCCTCTTGAAAAATTGAAGAGGGGAGAGATGCAGCTGAGGTCTACCCATCACAGTATGGGATACGCTTGGAACAAACTTAGTGAGAGGCTTATTCTTAATTATGGAGTTTATTAATGTTAGTAAAATAAATACATGCTGTTCCCTTCATGCCTAGCCCCAAAACAGCTCTTTTTAGCAAGTTACTTATGTGAAATAAAATAGTAAACTGGAAGAGTAGAGAAGGTCCATATTTCTATATTACTTTAAAATAAAGCTTGAATTTTTTTGTGTTGACATGACATTTTGACATATGCTATCTAAGGTCTTATTTGACATACATAGTGACATTTTCACCTTTCAGATGAAGAATTCCAGTAAATCCCTGAAGAATTAGGTGTTATCAATTTAGAATAACAGTACAGCTAGAGAAGAGTTGGTGTGCAAATATGAAAAATAAAAGTTCATTGTTTATGATGCAAAGTTTTACCTTGCTTGCTCTGAAAGTTTTTAATTTATTAGACCAGGGGTGGAGGATTCCAGTAGCTAGTTACACCTTTTGTGCACTAAAATGTGCCTGTCCCAATATTCAGCGTGTCAAATATTTAAAATACAATCGAAGCGAATCCGAATTATGTAATTATTACAGGATACTCCCAATAATAATACAGCTAAATTTATTGCAAGCAGATTTCTCAGTTTCTCCCTCAGTTTTCTTTGTCTGGTGCTTATTTTTCTGGCATTCCTTGGGGTACAGGGGTCGAGAGTTTTGGTCTTCCTCAAGAAGAGTGAGGGTGGAGAAGTCATGGTGAGTTACTGTGGTCTTTTAACAGCAAGAGCGTGCACAGTGCCCAAGTTAATTCAAGTCAAGTGTCAAAAAATTTCCTTGTAATTGAGTGAAATCACAGGCTAAAGCAGCTCAGGCCAAGGCAGGTCTTGAGACCTGGGATTATGTTTTCTGCAGTGGTGCAAAATCTTAATTCAGTCTAAATAACTTATTTTGCTTATTTGATTGACAATTTCTCCTGCTTCCATCGATTAAATCGTGGAAGTGTATTGATTCTTTAAAAGATATCAGTTCATCCAGTGCCCTGCAGTCTAAAACCTGTGTCTCACTTTATTTCCTCTCCCCACACACTTAAGGCCTGTGTGTCTCCTGACTGCTCCAGTTTTCACTGTTTTAGTGGCATAATTATTAAATAAGCTGAATTTCTGCCTGAGAGAAGGACACTGTGGTGTATTTCACTCAGATTGATGCAGCAGACCCCTTAAAAAGGATTCCCACTTGCCTCTTATTGCACCGTTCATGAAATGAACGAAAAAAAAATCAAGGAGGACAACTGCAAAAGTCTCTGAAATTTGTAAAGTTCCTTATCATGATGTTTCTCAAACACTTAGGACACTATTTCTGGCTAGTTATAAACACGAGCCAATAAACTTGGAGGAAAAATAAAGTTCGGAAGTGACACATAACTTGTTCAGTTTTCCTAACAACCACTTGCAGTGTTTAACCAAAGTTAATCTGGATGCAGCGGCGTGCATGTAGGCAGGAGGCATCTCACTGCTGTGTGAAGCCTTGGAGTGACACGTTTAAGAACATCCTTCCATAAATTGGGAACAAAGCTGCTCTGGAGACGGCTCCAGAACAGCCCTGCCAGGCTGCAACGCTGCGGAATTAAGGAGACTGATACTTGGCACAAAGCAAACTGAATAAAAGAAATGGAAAGCTAGGGAAAGTTTATTCTACAGATGCATTGTGAGAGAAGTGTAAAGGTAAACCTTAATTTCTTCTTTACTGATTTTTCAGAAACGTATGGATGTATATTTACCTCACTAGTCACAAGTTTCTGAGGCAGTACGCTGATTTTCTGTGGAGGTCTCTGCTAACTTGTCACTGGTCCCAAACTTTAGGAGACAAAAATGGAAGGAAGAATTCTGACCATCTGTAAGGGCAGCTGGGCTTCAGCAAACTCAGATCAGCATGAAAGTTCAGGCTCGAACTTTGCACTAAAAATAATAAAAAATTCCCCAACCAAACCCCCGCTGTTGCCCTGGTTTTTGCTAAAGCCTTCTGTTTTAATCTTGGAGTCAGATTCTTCCACACAGTTTCATGTAAATAATAGCCAATGTTTACCTAACGGTATTTTCTGGTTTTCATTCCTTTTGTGATAAGAGAACTTTGATGAGCATCTTTTTTCTCCAGTGGGATTGAGAAGGAAGTGACATGTCCTCCAATCCCTTGTGGAGTTGAGAATTGTATAAGATGTGACACATGTAAATAATAAAGGGTTTTTTCCCCTCCTTTCTGCTAAACCTGGCAGGTGTGAGAGCGTCTTTATTGTGCTTTGCCAGACACACCTCGCAGATTTCCACGACGAATTTTCTCTTCCCTGAAACATCAGCCTTCACCCACTTCCAAAGGGAATATGCAACCCCTGCATGTTTTGTGGCTGAGAGAAGAAGTGCAGGTTGGAAACAGGGGCAGGACGCGTTGCAGTGGGTAGTGTACGTACCCACTGCACAGGGAGAGCCATTTTCACAGTGAGACATAAAACCTGCATAAAAACCACCAATTAGTTTTGGCTTTGCACTTTATGGGAACAGATTTAAGGAGCTCATCTCTCTGCTTAAGGCCTCACTTAATTTGCTGCTGGAGCTTTGCCAGCAAGTTCTTTCCGTCCTGCTTTTCCCCACACTCTCCTTGTGCAGTGGGATGGGAGGCAGGTTCCTTTCTCCAGCCTTCACGGCAGCAAAACCTCTGTCAAGTGCGTTGTGCCCCCGCCCCAGGCACCAAAATATTTCTGGAGGGTGTCCTAAATGCAGGATCTGTAGATGATAATCCCCTCTGAGCCGACACTTCTCTGTCTACATCAAACAACTCACTAGAGAGGGTGGTTGCCATCCTACTTGGTGCTGAATCTGAAATTTATTTTCCCAGAGATGTCATCGATACGTGAGGTGGACAGATCCCCAGTGCCATGGGTCTTTAATCTATACTTTCTAAACCTCATTAATAATGCAAAGGGAATTGAATTCTGGGTTCTGAAAACATAATGGCCAGAGAAGATGCTTCAAAACATTAACTTTTCCCTTAACTTGTACACGGAAACAGACTCGGGGGTTTTTTGCACTCTGTAGGTTTAGGCTATTAAACAAGGATAAACCCTATAAATATTTGAACATTCTTAAGGGAAGAAACTTAAGCAATGGTTCCAGACACTGTGTTCAGCGATTTGCTTCCACTCACCACAAAATTAAAAGTATTGATTCTCTGAGTTGTTGTACCACGACAAAAGTCAGAATCTGATGCCTTTCGGTCTGGTCCAGCCCATTTCTTTGTAACTGTTAAGTTTTGTCAGCAAGTGTTCATAGAAATAGACTTCACTAAGTTATAATACTCAATAGAAAGATGTCAGTAGTGTTTGTGGAAGTAGGGTCAGTTTGCACTTCAGACCTCCAACAATTTTTAATGGATTTTCTTTTTTTCTCTTTGTTGAGAAGGGGAATTTAATCCCAGCGCCTGTTGGCTCAGAATTTATATTTTGACTCCAACAATCGCCAGGATAGTTTATTAATTGTGCTCAGATTCTGAGGCAAGAAGAAAGTGAAAATATTCATTTATGTAGATGCATGCTCCCCAGTGGGTGCTGATGGAACTCTGGACAAATGTGTCACTCATCCTCCAGCCTGGCACTTCTGCCTGCAGCCCTGACTCCGAAGGGGTGGCAGGAAGGGCTGTTCCTCCTGATGGAGCATGTGGCTGCATCAGAGCAGACAGGGCCTCTTTTCTGCTGCTTTTTTGATTTGCAGCTGCTGCTGCATTCCCTTTGCCAAGGGGGCTTGGAACAGCTAAAGCGTGCTGAGAGAGTTAGGGGCTGAATTTAAAATTCATCATCTCTGAATTCACAATTTGTTATCTATGCATCTTTCCTAAATGGAATCAAGCTCTTTAACTGTTCTCCATTATCTTTCATCAGGAAGTTGTTTTGTTTTGGGTTTTTTTTGTGTTGCTGGGGTTTGTTCATCTGTTTGTTTTCTTGTTTTGCTTTTGTTTTGTTTCATTTTGCCCCGTTTCCTGGAAAATATTCTGGAAACCAAATTCATTGCTACGTTGCAGTCTTCTGAGTGAAGGTGTCCAGACTCATGGGTACGTGGGGTAAAGGTGCTCTGTTCCTGTTTGGTTTAAGTGTGTTCTTGTTTCAGTGCAGTTTTCAACTCTCTTCTATGGTATTTTGGGAAATCATCTCCACCAATAACAAAATGATTGTTTCTGAAATTAAGCTACACACAGAAAAGCTGAGTCTCAAAAGCTAAATATGAGTCTGAGGGATATTAGAACAATGGCTTTAATACACGATGAAAGAAGTGGTTCATGATTTTTAGGTTATTTTTTGTGCTTGTCTTATTTATTTTAAGTTCCCCTTAGCCAGATACCAGCAATTTTCTGGGAAAAAAAAGGAGCCAACATGATTAAAAAGTGACAAATGTGACTGGATATAGTGTTACAAGTATTATGTTCCCATTGATTGATGGGAGATCAATACTTTCAGATTTTTCTGTAAGGAATACCTAGAAAACCCAGCAGATTAGAAACTTTTGCTAATCCTTCTTTTCAGTGGTATCTGTGTAACTACTACCTTTAAAACCCAATATTTTTCTGGGGTTTTTTTCCCTTTCTGGCACTTGTGGGTGTTGCATTGACTTGGAATGTTATTTAAATGTGAGATTTATTTCATTTGCTTGAATTCTGATGTTTATAGGGTGCACATAAATATTGCATGATTATGCTGGTAGTAACCTGTTCCTGTGAAGATTTTGACACCATTTTATCTCATTTTTATGCTAATCATATCAACTCCCAGTTTCAGTGACTGACACCTAAAATTAGAACTCCTTGAGTTCTCCAACTTCCAAATTTTTTTTTGCATTTCACACTCCATCTTCAAAGGTTAGTTTCCTTATTAATGAATAAAGGAAAAAGAGGTTAGATCCAATAGGGCTGTTAAATTTATAGTGTAAGACATAGGCAAGTTTTAAATGTTTTACTTGAAAATCAGAATCACAACACCTTCTCTTTCTCTGCCAGATCCTTTTCAGTTTCCCAACTAGATCGTGAGCAAAAAGTGGTTTCCAAGCTTGGATCCACAAGTCCTGACTGGGCTCCACAGCCTTTGGAGTGCAAGGCAGGGAAGGAAAAATGAGATTTTAATCCTGCCTCTCCTATCCCGAGGCAAAAACCCAGCTGATTAAATAAATCTTCTCCGATAAAACTGGACTGCTGTGTATAAAGATGTAATTTTATTTTTGTTTCGTATACTGTGAACATTTTACGTGGCTACAGCCAAGCATTTAAGGCCTGGCAGGTAAGAAAAAAAGCTCAGAAGAATCTTTTATTCCTTTGACTGCGTGTGCTTTCTCAGGTGGTTTGTGGATAAAAAAGAAAACTGATAACGTGGAGAGCAGGGAGCCTGACCCAAGCCCAGATCTTCAGACCCGAATATTTTTAGCCAGTTCCTTATTTTCCTCCAGGCTGCACAGCAGTGCGGGTCCGTGAGAAATATCCTGACTGCAGCTCGGTGAGAATCCTCCTCTGAAAGAGCAGCAGGAAGCTCAGAATGCCCACAGGTTAACACTGGATCTCTGCTGGGTCCCAGCCAGACAGCTCTGACAAAAAAGAATTAAAAAAAAAAATTAAAAAAAAAAAAAAAAAAAAGGCAGCAACAAAATCACCAATCTTTTTCCTATTTTTTTAAATTACTTGAATGCTGCTGTGCGAGATCAAGCACCTCAGTGTCTAAGCTGGGAGCTCCACTTGCTTCTAAAGTGGAAGAACTAAAGTTTACAGACAACTGAGAGCTTCTTTTTTGAGACTGGGTCAATTAAATGCTTGCACCAGACCTTAGCCTAGAACTGGAAAAGCAAGATTTATGGAGAAGTGTACCTTCTCTTTAAGTTCTGTTACAGTTGCTGTTCCAGTGATATCTTTCCTGGACTGGTTTTATGCACGTATTATTATTTTTTTTAGTATATTCATATCTACACATCCATAGCAATTATAAGAATAAATTGTAAATATAATATATTTATATTTTCTTACATATATGTTGTATTTCTTTTTATGGTTTGGATGGGGTTGGACTCTGCTACAGATCATGGAATACACTTATTTTTCGCTCTTCTTCACTAGTAGTTAAAGTCATTCAAACTCTGGGTTTCCTATAATATTAATAAATATTTTCAGAGTTTCACACCAGTTTTCCAGAAGGTTTATCTTTCCTGTGGAAGCCTTTCAAGACTAAGTTGTACTTTAGATAAAGACGTATGCCTGCACCTGTTAAAAGTTCATCTATCTGAACATTTTCTCCATCTGCATACTGAAGGCCTGTTGAACTTGGACTTTACCAATCTTCTACAAAGTTGGTTTCAGGACAAATGAAAAATTAAAAACGAGGCTTAAAAATCTCAGTGGATCCCAGCTGGGTTGGCCATAGTGCAGCGTTCACAGCCCTGTCTCAATATTCCATCAGCACAGATGATGCATCCCACATCGTTTATCCCATCCCGAAACCCCTTAAAGCCCACACGAGGTAGGTCCAGACTGGCTCCACCAATTCCAAAAGTGACAGGTCATTAAACGTTTTACTATTTCCAGGCAGATGGTGATTAAGATTTCTTCAATGATAAAATTCACTGTAAAGGTTGGAAATTAAAGCCCTCATCTCACAGGAGTAAGGCACTGAAATTAGAGAGCAACAGTGCAAGGTTCCAGGAATTGAGACAAGCATGGGAAGTTAAAAATGGAGAACAGCACTATCTGAATATCTTTTATAAGGAAAGAAAGCTCCAAATTTCATTGCAACTTACAATGTACTGTACAGACAGGACTGTGAGGGCTTTGGTCTCAAAGTTTTGGGGGCTGTTAATGGAAGAGTTTTATGTCAGCAAGGATATTGTGTCAAACACAGAGTGGTGTTTCTGCATTTTGTGAAAAGGAAATGTAAAATATTACAACATCTATGGATGAGAACCATTTTAGTATGTTAGATTTAATGGTGCCAGCTTTACTGCACTCGGCTATTAAGAGAAACTATAGCCTGATGACTTATCATTCACCTTTTATTAGCTAATGGCTGATACTTCCACACTGTCCCCGTGTGAAAAAGGGAATAACTTGCTGTTTTTAAAAGAGCTCATGAGCTGCTGAAATCACTCCAGTGAAACATTCTCCACAGCTGATCGAATTAGTTACCAAGGCCAGAGTTTATTACCATTAATTATATCACCAGCACTCATGAAGGACACCTGTGGGTAATTCCATCACGGCTTCAAGTAGCAGCAGCAGATCAATATTCTGTTTATATGTCTGATTTTCTACTGCTAGGGTATGCATGATTAATTAACCTCTGTATCACATAATTTAATTTAATGGATTTAAAACAGGACAACTGCGGGTCATGGGGAATAGGCAGCAGTTTCACAGTTCAGAGATTGCCATTAATGGAATTCAATTAAGATATTAAAATTGGTAAGTAATAGAGAGGAGTCTGCCCTGGGTGAACAGCCTGCCCACTCTTCACACATGAGAGACGAGTCTTCTAAAAATGCTGATCAATAACCCCAAAAACCCCCCGAAACTCTCTGTGTGCACAACAGAGGCTGTGCTGCATCAGACACAGGAGAGATCTTGCCCCTCACCTCCAAAGGTGGAACCAGTGCTGCGTCTACAGGCAATAACCATGCCAGATTTTATTTAAATTAATATATTTGCATCAAAACAACCCTGCTAAGTGAGCAAGTGTTAGTAAATATTTTTTTGTATTTTGGTTTTTGGTGGGGTTTTTTGTTTTTTGGGTTTTTTTTAAATTTTCAAGCATGAGTGTTNATTTATATTTTCTTACATATATGTTGTATTTCTTTTTATGGTTTGGATGGGGTTGGACTCTGCTACAGATCATGGAATACACTTATTTTTCGCTCTTCTTCACTAGTAGTTAAAGTCATTCAAACTCTGGGTTTCCTATAATATTAATAAATATTTTCAGAGTTTCACACCAGTTTTCCAGAAGGTTTATCTTTCCTGTGGAAGCCTTTCAAGACTAAGTTGTACTTTAGATAAAGACGTATGCCTGCACCTGTTAAAAGTTCATCTATCTGAACATTTTCTCCATCTGCATACTGAAGGCCTGTTGAACTTGGACTTTACCAATCTTCTACAAAGTTGGTTTCAGGACAAATGAAAAATTAAAAACGAGGCTTAAAAATCTCAGTGGATCCCAGCTGGGTTGGCCATAGTGCAGCGTTCACAGCCCTGTCTCAATATTCCATCAGCACAGATGATGCATCCCACATCGTTTATCCCATCCCGAAACCCCTTAAAGCCCACACGAGGTAGGTCCAGACTGGCTCCACCAATTCCAAAAGTGACAGGTCATTAAACGTTTTACTATTTCCAGGCAGATGGTGATTAAGATTTCTTCAATGATAAAATTCACTGTAAAGGTTGGAAATTAAAGCCCTCATCTCACAGGAGTAAGGCACTGAAATTAGAGAGCAACAGTGCAAGGTTCCAGGAATTGAGACAAGCATGGGAAGTTAAAAATGGAGAACAGCACTATCTGAATATCTTTTATAAGGAAAGAAAGCTCCAAATTTCATTGCAACTTACAATGTACTGTACAGACAGGACTGTGAGGGCTTTGGTCTCAAAGTTTTGGGGGCTGTTAATGGAAGAGTTTTATGTCAGCAAGGATATTGTGTCAAACACAGAGTGGTGTTTCTGCATTTTGTGAAAAGGAAATGTAAAATATTACAACATCTATGGATGAGAACCATTTTAGTATGTTAGATTTAATGGTGCCAGCTTTACTGCACTCGGCTATTAAGAGAAACTATAGCCTGATGACTTATCATTCACCTTTTATTAGCTAATGGCTGATACTTCCACACTGTCCCCGTGTGAAAAAGGGAATAACTTGCTGTTTTTAAAAGAGCTCATGAGCTGCTGAAATCACTCCAGTGAAACATTCTCCACAGCTGATCGAATTAGTTACCAAGGCCAGAGTTTATTACCATTAATTATATCACCAGCACTCATGAAGGACACCTGTGGGTAATTCCATCACGGCTTCAAGTAGCAGCAGCAGATCAATATTCTGTTTATATGTCTGATTTTCTACTGCTAGGGTATGCATGATTAATTAACCTCTGTATCACATAATTTAATTTAATGGATTTAAAACAGGACAACTGCGGGTCATGGGGAATAGGCAGCAGTTTCACAGTTCAGAGATTGCCATTAATGGAATTCAATTAAGATATTAAAATTGGTAAGTAATAGAGAGGAGTCTGCCCTGGGTGAACAGCCTGCCCACTCTTCACACATGAGAGACGAGTCTTCTAAAAATGCTGATCAATAACCCCAAAAACCCCCCGAAACTCTCTGTGTGCACAACAGAGGCTGTGCTGCATCAGACACAGGAGAGATCTTGCCCCTCACCTCCAAAGGTGGAACCAGTGCTGCGTCTACAGGCAATAACCATGCCAGATTTTATTTAAATTAATATATTTGCATCAAAACAACCCTGCTAAGTGAGCAAGTGTTAGTAAATATTTTTTTGTTTTTTGGTTTTTGGTGGGGTTTTTTGTTTTTTGGGTTTTTTTTAAATTTTCAAGCATGAGTGTTAGAGAAACCAATTTGCTGCCACAGCAGAGGTGTTGAGGCAGTTTGGGGTGACGAACACGAGTGGCTGGTGGTGGATACAGCGCTGTGAGTGTTCAGCTGCACAACACCTTTAATTAACGGGTTAATTAACGCCCCGGGGCTGCAGAAGCACAGCTGAAGTTTCCACCTGAATGTGCTTCAAGGGAATTCTGCCAGCCAGGAGGGACAAACTGAGCAGGCTCCCCTGCTTGAGAGAGCCCTTGGAAAAGAGAGCAGGAGAGGGATTCTGGTTTCACCAGGAAAGGATCTGGCTGGAGGAAAAGAATAGTTCCATCTCTGCGTGTTGAATTTCACAGGGACGAAATCTTGCGCAAGAATGAAGGTGCAAAAATGTAAACGTTTTTCTCCTTAGAAAGAAGAATTCCCTGCTGCTCTTTTACTTCGAAATTTTCTCAGACTCAGCCATGCTGGATATTTAGATATACTGTGCTATCGCCATACAACATTTTCAGTGAGTGATTTTTCCAAAGCTCAAATGTGGAAATAACTCAGTATTAACTTCTTCAACAGCTGCTGATCAGTCAGAAGGTTGGTATCACTGGTTTCACTTGATCTTCTGTACAAAGTAGTCACCAAAAAACAAAGTGAAAACGATTTTCTTTTTATTTTTAACTCCTTGAGTTGAAGCATGTACAGCAAGTGGAATTATTTTCAGCCTCTTAATGCAAAGAACAAGCTCTTGGTGTGCTCAAACCTGCTGAAAATATCTAAGTATGTTCAAATTTTTTCTAATGTAGTCTATTAGTGTACTCAGGTTTAAGGACATTCAAACCTGACAAGAATACTACTACAAGATTACACAGATTAGAACATTTTAAAATTTATTTTTCAGTTTGAAATTAGTTGAGTTCTCTTCTTCCCCCCCCTCCTCACCCCCATGCCCTTAGCAGTGTCCCATTTTAGGGTTAAAGAAACCCAATAATTTTTAAAGTTGTAGAGTAACACTTATAAACCTGGAACTCTTTAGACACCAATTGTGAGCAGTTATATTATTCTGCTTGGTGCATATAAAAATTTTAGTGGCTGAACAGTTACGAAAGCATTAAACCAAATGAAAATCTTTCTAGAATCTCATAGTTTTTTGTTTTCAGTTTGTTTATTTTTTTTTTTAATCCTGAGCTTTTTTATAGCTTTTTAGCAATCTTTCCACGGTGAACCAATTCTTATCACATTAACCATCAGGCAAGCTGTGAGAAGCTTCCCTCTGCCTCTCTCCGTGGGAGAAATCTCCTCTCTGTGCTGGAGTTGTGCAGAAACCCCGTTCACAGCATTAAAACAGCCCCAAACCCACCTGAGAGGTGGCCAGAATTAGTGCTGGTGTCAGAGAACTCTTTTCCTGCCATCAAAAGTGAGCCCCGTGCTGGGTTGTGGAGCCCAGAGGGGCACCCACAGGTGGCCGTGGACCAAGGATGGATTTCCCTCTTCCAAACACGAATTGTAAAACCACAGCACTGCCATGGGCTCATCCTAATAGTTTTTAAAAATAAAAAGTTCCCCAAAACTGCTCTAAGAGCACCAGTGTCTTGTCCTCCCTAATGGGTTAAGAGCACTTCAAATTCTTAAAATATTTCAGAAATTGTGCTGAGGATGCATATTATTTTACAGAGCTCGGTTTGACCAATTTCAAGAATGAGAAAATCTTTTTCTTACTGGCATAGTGATGGTGGTGATTGTGAGCTGGTTTGTTTGGGTTTTTTTTTTAATGTCTTAGTTGCCTCTTTATGACCTTCCAGAAATGGTAAATATCCTATGTTTTGCTTTGTTTTAGAATTTTTCAGTGAAATTTAATGTAGATATGAAAATTTTCTAAGAAAAAAATATGCAAAGGAGAAATTGGAAAAGTAAAAATCACTTCTCACAGAATTTCTAAATAGAAATAAAATAAATGACATTATTTGATGCCAATTAGAGGTATGTAGTTTTTAGCTAGAAGGATGAGTTTGTAATTTCATCTGTACTGGAAAATAACTCATATTTTTCTACATTTGCAAAACTCAAATTATAAAAGTATTAAAATGTATATATTTGACAGCTTAATAGAGCATCTTCAAAAGATGTTTGTGCTGTGGGACTCGCTGACAAGCTGAAAAATTTGTGGCTGTTGACAGAAAATTGAAAAAACCAAAAGAAAAAGCTGGTTAGTTTATTGAAAACTACAAAAGCTCGTTTTGATCAGCATGAGGATCTCTTGGGCACTGTGAATCAACGTTGGAAAGGCTGACGCAAACCCACCAAATTAAAACATTTAAAAGTTATAAGTCCTCTGATTCAGGTGTTTCAGCCCCCAAAAAATCACAACTTTTAAAACAAGGAAGGGAAGGAGATGGGAAGGAAGCAGCAAAACGGCTGCTTCAGAGTCCTGTTCTGACTTAACAAAAGTGCTGCAAGGACAAACTTAATATCAAGTTTCCCACGAGGCTTTTGCAGGATGAAATCCCGCACTCCAAGGAAGTCTGGTGACCGTGGTGGAGCAGACGGCAGAGCTGTGCCCACTGGAATCCCTTCAGCTGTGCCTTTTGAGGGCTCTGACTGCTGGAAGCTGCTGCCAAAGAAGGTCTGTGAGAACAAACAACCCTTTCCAGGCTCAGCTGAGAGCGTATCAGCCAAAATAAACCCCTTTACCTTCCTTGTAAAGTGACCTCCCAGTGCTGCCGCCGAAGGGGTGCGTTCGCAGCCAAATAATGGCTCTGGTTAAAAAACGAAACCCGCTGACAGCACCAGGGGAAACCTCCCCGCCCACTCTGCTCGACCCAAAGCCTCACATTTGTGAGAGTCGGCCCGAAGACTGCTCATTTTTGCCTCACGATTTTCCCCGACAAGAAACCCTAAAACTCCATAAAGCTCTGTACAGGGGGGTTCGGGCCACGTTCACCCAGCTGACTGTGACAGGAATGCTGGCTGTTTGCACAGGTGCGTTGGTGACCTGCCAGAGCATTGTCTACCTGTGTGCTACGGACTCCTGGAGCTACGGTACACTGCTGCTGCTCGTGATAGCGGGCAGGCTGCGGAACCGTGGGGAAGGGTCCGTACTGTGCCTCTCACAGCCACAGGCCTCGAACAATTCCTTGGCTCTCCGCACCTCCTGGCCAGAGAACCCCCCGCTTTGAAAGGACTATAAAGTGACTCTGATAATCCCCCATCCTCTGAGATCTCCCTATTGATGGCGGAAGACCTATTGGCTGGACCGCCGGGGTCTCGTCTCAATGGTAGCTGTTGCCCTGGTTTTTGCTAAAGCCTTCTGTTTTTAACCTTGGAGTCAGATTCTTTCACACAGTTCATGTAAATAATAGCCAACGTTTACTTAACGGTATTTTCTGTTTTTCATTCCTTTTGTGATAAGAGAACTTTGATGAGCACCTTTCTTCTCCAGTGGGATTGAGAAGGAAATGACATGCCCTCCAATCCCTTGTGGAGTTGGGACGTGTATAAAAATGAGATAATGTAAACAATAAAGGCCATTATTCCTTCCTTTCTGCTGAACCTGGCAGGTGCGAGAGCGTCTTTATTGTGTCTCCCCAGACACAGGTAGCTATAATCCCGTTCCCCCTCTCTTCTTCTCTCTATATCTATCTCTTCTTTCCCCTTCTATTGCATAACTGGATTATTGAGCACTAATAAAAGTGTATTGTTGAAAATCCCCACTGTTGTCTTTTGCACTCGGAGATCGGGTAAAGAACCTATCACGATTCACATTTTGGATCGTGACAACATTTACGCTCTTCTGTCAGCAGAAGGGGCTGGGAAAGAGGGTGGAGAAGGAAAGGACTCAGCAGCTCCTCTTGTCTCATGGGCCTGCTGCGTGCAGCGGTGATGGCTGCAGCCTGCTGTCCAATCTCTGTGGCCCACAGAATCTACTCTTTTGTCTCAATTTAGTGAAAATGATTAAAAAAAAATATGTGGGGGCTGTGTGGTTATGGCCAGCAGTGGCAGGCGAGAGACCTGTGGTCTCCTCGTGTCATTTTCACAGATTTTTGTGGTCCCTGGTGACATTTTAAGGAGGACAAGGCAAGTAGGTTATAAGGAGAAAGATTAAGTATTTCCTGTCTCAGGTTTGCCACAAAGTGAATTTAACCTGGGGACTGCAGAGGTATATTTATACACATATTCAAACATATGGATTTAATAAAACTACTAAGGAGGCATCTTCCACTGTCCCCCTGTGCTTGCTCTACAGCTTTGTAAAATAATTTAAGACGAATGCTTATGTCATGAAACTGAAGGCAGAGTTACTTCAAATGTTGTTCTTCTGAAATTGCAGTGCTCAAGCTTAAATTGCTGCTGATGACACCAACCAACCTCTCCTGTAACTGAAACTCAGCACTGTGACTCAATGGAGCAAATATTCCCACTAATTTACAGGTGGAAAGTATGAAATTGAGGCATGGGAGAGGGTTTAATTTAATCAGGTGACTGTGATATTAAATTTCAGATTTATCTGCCAAATTCTGCCAGAGGTCTGTGACTAGGTTTAAATAAATCATATCAATTACTTTAGCTATTACTAGCTATATGACTAATTAGAGGAAAATATAGTACACTGCATGTAAAATAGCCCAACACTGTTGCAGAATGGCTTTAAAATCATTTAGTTTTATCCTGATGGTATCCTATCTATGGACCAGTGTAATTACACACCTCTATTTAACCCTGAAGTGAGATGAGGGATCCACCACCCTCACAACAGTTTAATTAAAAAGAGCAGGGATTTTAATTCAATGTCATCCTCTGTTATGGGGGCCGACCCTCCAAAAGCAGAACATTCTGCTGCAGCAGAACATGGTGTCACCTGGAGCTGTCCAGAATTATTAATGATCACCAACCTAATAATTATTTTTTAAGCTTCAGTGGCACCTCTTTTTTTTTTNATGCGTTCAATTTATTTTCTTTTTTTTTCTCTCTCTCTTTTTTTTTTTTGGCAACACTTGTACAATCCTCCTTCAACAAAAGAGCCATGAAGTGGAAGGTGGATAAAAGTTTTCAGGAAAGAACACTAAACTACCCATAAACATAGAGGAAACTTCAGAATAAAATGAACTCTACATGGGGCACAGAGTGCTGGAACACAAACATGCTTCCAGCAGTGATACAGATCAGTAGTTTCACAAAGTATTAGTTCTGTTCTTTGTTCTTTTAATAACCAAAGCTACACTTTATTTCTACTTATAAAAAAATAGCCTTTTATAATCTTTCTGGGGCACTGTAACTTAAATGTGGGTGCATTCATTACACTAAGAGCTGCACGCAGGAATGCCCATTTGTGTGAAGTTTTAAAAAACAGGTTCATAATTTAGAAGAAAATTCAAACGTGTTACTCAGAGTTCTATGCAGATGTGGTCATTTTTATCTGTTTTGATAAATCGGTTTTGGATAGGCTGCAGAATAATTCAGACCAGAAGGACTGAGGGTTCAGGGTTCCTTTAATGTGAGACATGAATGGGTTTCCAAGTACCTCACAGACCTTTTTTAGAGATATTACTCCACACACCAAAATTCACGTGGATCAGTTAAGCTAATAAAATGCAGTGAATCAGTAATGTAATGCTGTGGCAATTAAGAAAAATTATATGGAACCTTATGAGCAGGAAGACAGAGAATTAACAAATTACTTGTGCTGACATTGCATTAATTTTGATTCATATGCATTTCTGTGCTGGGAATACACTGATATCTACCAGAATCATAAAATGGAGTAGCCATTCTTCGTTCACATTCTATAATTTTCCTTTTGTCTCCAAAGCACTGGAAGTTTCTCTCAGACCTATGGCTACGGGTCGATCTTAGGGGATGTAGCCTGTGGTCGGACACTGCTGCTGCTGTGAAGGATAAATTAATTTATTTTATGAGCCTTGCCTGCAAGTTCAGGGTCTAAATCGTGTCTGTAATCTGAATTTGTAATCTGAGATTCCTGGTGAACGAGAGGGATACATGAGGAGGTCTCCAAGACTCTTCTGACTTGAAATTGAACTATTACAGTTTGCTGAAATGGAGGGACCAGGTGAGTGCCACACCTCCAGGAAGAGCATGAAGACGTCTCTCCAAACCTGGACTAACCTCTTCATTTTTACCAGCCCAAGAAAATCACATTTTATATTTTAAATAGTAGGCAAGTCATGTTTTTTTGCTCGAAGGTGAATTTGAAGGGAAAATCGGTATCAGAATAATTAGGAAAATTATCATCTTATAACCATCCTTAAATACTTTCATGATAATAACTGAGATATCTTTAGGGTGTTATTAAATCAGTAATGTTATGAAGCACATGTAGGAAGGAAACAGCCCTAAGAGGATCCTTTCCAAATGAACAGATTAATTTTTACGATTGCAAGCCTGCAAAGCTCTCCTAGCTTTGTTGGTTTCCTGAAAAATTGAGGCTTTAATAATTTTTGCTTCAGTTTATTAGCACTTAATAAAGTAATGAAGAAGGGTGGTGAACTGAAATATGTACCCAAATCTCAGGCTTCAGCTGGAAGCAAGTACATGAACATGGAGCATTTGACCCTTTGGGGACAATAAAAACCTAACCAAATCTTGCTCTCTGTCAATTTAAATAGGAGGGGTTTGTCTACAGCTATTTTCCTTTCTTTCCAAACATGTGGTGCATATTTTATGTATTGCTACAGATGAGGGCTACGTATAAAATGTGTGATATTACATGTACCAACCTGTGGTAAATGTTAATAACGTATTTCTTAATAACGTATTTCAATGATAATTATTTCTTAATAATGTATTTCAATGATAATTTCTTGTTAATCTTTCTGAAAGACCTCTCGGATGTTAAATGCATTTTCTTTATTGTATAGAAATGATTAATTTCAATTTCATTTAAAAAAAGCCTTGTCAAGTACTTTCAGTGAGAAAGCCTTATGAAATCTGCACTGGTTAATGAAGCTGCTCCAATTCCCCTTCAAGCTGTACCACGTTTAAAGGAACAGATTTTGAATCACAAGTGAATACTGCCTGGCATGACTTGTCAGTGCTGCTGAACGAATTTCGTAGGCCTTGCAGTTGTGTTTCACTGAGTGCACGTGGTGCCAGGGGAGGTTTGTGGGGTTTATTCCATCCTTTGATTACATCTTGGAGCAAACCCATCAAAGGACTGCTCGGGGAGCCTCTGTGTGCTCACAGCAAAGCAGCCTCCTCTGCTTTTAGCCGAGCTGTCAGTAGCAGCTCCAGGAGGGAGAACACTTCATGTTCTGCATCTGAGGTTGAGCTCGGGTGGAAAGTTCAGCAGGGCACGTCAGGGGCACGGAGAGAGCTCTGCAGTGTTCTGTGAGCGTTTCCTCCCCCCGCCAGCCGCAGGCCAACACCTGCAGAGCTGTGCCCCTGCATTAAAAGAAAGGGCTGGCTTAGATAAAGATGCTGGCTTTGGAAGTAGTGCCAAATATGGGTGCTCAGGAGGCTGGGCAAGGCACATTTTGGGGACCTCTGAATGCTTCATGACCTTCAAAAGTACGTGGGAGATCACCTGGTCTTCAAATTAAAACCCTAAGTGTGTTTAGAAACTCGGTCACTTATCATTCAATACAAGTTTAGGCATAAATGTTTCTTTTTTTGAGAAGTCTAACTTTTTTTTTTTTGAGAAATTTTACTTTTTTTTTTTTTTTTTTTTCCTAAAATTGTCCTTAGAATAATGTTTTCTTAGTTTACCTTAGGGAAAATCTAGCCAAGTCTTATTTAGTTCTGGAGAAATCTTTTCTTCTCAGAAGTGTTTTCTCCTGATTACAGCGCTTGCTCACCACCACCAGCAACCTTCTGGAAACTAACTTCTGACCTGTGCATGTTGAAGTTTGCTAATGAAAAGGAGACAAAATGATAAAAATTGCTATTATGGTGGTTTTTTTAATGGCAAGAAGTATGTAACCAGTTAAAAAACCAAACAACCACCTAACCAACCAACTAACCAACCAACTAAGCAAACAAACATGTTTTTCAAAATTTACATTAATATCAGATTGCAGATTTAAAAATGTATGAATAATTGACTAAGTAGTTTGTCATGGGCATCTGTGTGTTCAGCAGCTACTGAAATCACATCACCCAGTTCAAATGCATTTTAGCACCTAAAAGGATGCTTGCATGGACCTTCTTAAATTTTTCTTTGATGTGCTTTTATTCTCCACATCTATTTTCAGTTAAGAAGTTTTCTTGTAGGACCAAGATTAATTCTTAACCATGTTCTTCGTAAATTAAATCATTTAATGTAAAAGCAAGAGCCAAATTCTTATTAGACTGGTCTCAAAAAACTGCAAATTAAAAAAGATTTTATTTATGGAGAACTTTTTTTTTTGCTAAAGTCACGGTGAAGCAGGAGCTTTTGAATACAGCATGAGAAAAATCAGTTGGACAAAGCTCCTGACAGCTTATTGTAAAAGGTTATTCATAAAATTGTAAAGAACCTGAAAGTCCAGCCCATTTGAAAGAGAAACTGCATGTATCTGCTGATGCTGAGGTATCAGTGGATTACCATAATTCTGTAAACAATTTTGGGTTTTGTTAACATTTTCTCTTTAAGCGCTCAGGATTAAGTGATGCTAAAATGCATGTTGCATGCCCACACTTTGACTATTAGTCATTTAATAAGTTTATGGTTATTAGGGAAAAAAGAGATAATAGTTAATTACTTTTTCCCCATCCTCTTAGCAGTCCTCATGAAAATAAATTAGGTCTTTAAAGACCATGTTATCAACAAGCTCTGTGGCTCTCTGATTATAAGTAGGCTAATAAAGTTCTAATTAAAAAAACCAAACAGTGGAAGACGCAACAAATTTAAAATCTGAAAGCTTTTCCCCAGTTTAAACTTTTTATCAAGTTTCTTTAGGGTTGGAGTTCTGCCTTGTTCTTTCTTTAAGAGCCCTGTTTCCTTTAAATGATATTTCTACCTAGAGGTGCAGCAGTACCTGCAACTTCACAGGCAACTATTTTAAATACATTTTTTTATTTAACTGGGTTCTTTTTCTGGCAGGTTTTACATGTTTATGTCAATCAGCTGTTGTAAGAAAAATGTCTTTTCACCATGAGGAACTGGACGAGGTCGTCCAGAGACTGCATCACCTCCATGCTTGGAGGCTTCCAGGACTCAGCCTGGTAACACCCTGAGCAACCTCCTCTGCCCTCAGACTGGGCCCTGGCCCATGAAAAACTCCATCACTGACAAATTTTGACAATGTTGACATACTGTAACTAATATTTAAAAGGGTTTTGAGGAATTAGTTACTATCTATTGCGAAAAATAAGCGTTATCCGCATCAGAAGTCTTTAGGTGAATAAGAGGAAAAAGACAATAAAATATATTCTAAAGATAGCAACTGGAACCAATTTATTTTCTTTCTATTAGTACTATAATGACCAGACTTTGGCAGCTTGTAAGATTTGCCAAAGCAACACTTTGCACTTTTCCGCAGAAAAATTATTACACTAAAAGTAAAATAGGGAGCACATAGGGAAGAGAAAGGATGAAAAGAGAGGAAGGAATAACTTTCTCCTTAAAAAGAATTTAATTATGCAACAACTGCCTGAAAAATTGCTGTACTTCAATTTTGTAAAGGTGTTAGCCATCATTATTTTAACATCTTGCATTAAAAATAAGTACAGGGATATTACACATTCCAAATGAAATAATATTTGGAGCCTAAATAAAGCTTTATTAACAGAGCAGAGGGTACTGCCCTGCTGTGTGTTGCTACAGCTCAGCTTACAATCAAAGAGAGTTCTAGATTAGAGTTCGACACGATTTATATTTTTTAAATATCAATAAATTATTGAATAAGTATTGATGAGCTTAATAAGGAGAAACACCGAATCTAATACACTTGAATTAACATCTAATAGAAAAACCTCATTCATAATAGATTTTTATCTAAATAATACATCTTTTTCAAAGTATTTTAAGGACTAGTACTTGAGATAATCCAGATATTAAACATAAGGTTTTTAAAAGATATGTACTCAGACATATAATTGGATGGTAGTGGATATGTTATAAAATTATAAAAACTTTAGTTTTCAAGTTTGAATCAAATAAGAATGTAAAGTATGATGTCAACTCTCACTTGAATTTAGCCACATGGGAAATGTTATTTTATTTCACCAGCTTTTGAAGTGGGTCAGTTTTATACAGCAAAACTTGGAGCAGGGTTAGGGTGAATGGTGCTGAACTGAATCCATTCCAGAAAAAAGTGTTTCAAGGGCATTTGGTGAGGAATTTGGTCCTGCCAGTTGGAATCAAGGTGTTCCAAGCCCACCAGGTTTAATTCACTGCGATGTGAGGAAAGAGCAGTGTTTAAATTAAGAATCCTCATTTTTCTAGAAAAAATAAGCCTGTCAAACTGAGCATGTCCTTTAGCAGGGTTTTAGTTCCCTGGGGGCCTTCAACAGAGACTAAAACACCTTCTGTGCTTCAACCAGTGAAGGCTCCATGGTTTCCACTTGTGGACTTGAAAGAAGGTGAGGTGGCCTAAGTTTGTCCCTTCTTTTTAAAATTTAATAATCCAAAGCCGTGTGGTGTGGACGAGTGAGCACGCCAAATATTGGGGAAGAGAAACAGCATAACTGGGGAAGAGAAAAGAAGTCCCCAAAGCGGCCGCCCATTTGACTTCACATTTCTAACCTTTTCTTTGTCATTTTTTCTTCATTATTCTACGTATTCCTATGAGAATTTGTATTTATTGAATATTACATGTCCAGCTTTAAAGGCCGTATCCATTCGGGGAGTCGTCTTAATCTTAGATTAAGTACTGAAATATTTATGTTATCGTTGTCCTTTTAGTGTTAATAGAGAGAAGATGTTGGGCAGATAGGGCTAGAGGATAAAAGTTCAAGTGGTGCAGTTCTGTTAAACACTTTTAAAACAGCTGGAGAAACAAATTTATTTAGAACATACAAGTGATTAATCTTCCTCTTTCCTCCTGACTGTAGAGCAGAGATCACCTAAGTTCTACTAGTTAAATACCCAGTATTTTCCCCAAATCTTTTTCATGAGATCTGCAGCACAGTAGCCTAAAATAACCCTTTCCTTTGTATTTTGTAAAAGTGCCACATTTGATTTCTTGTCATTAAGTTGGCACATTGCAAAGGCCATGCAATTCACTTATTCCTGAAGGATATTTGTGTTGTTTTGCTTCTTCTTTTTTTTAAATTTTCTTTTTTCAATCAGCCTCTGAATAATAAAAGTTCTCTTTTTGAAAAACGATCATTATTTGTCATCTTATTTTCTTCTGATTAAAGCGAACATGATCTAAATATTCATGACACTCTTTTGACAAAGTGCACCTAAAAACATGTTGCTCTAAGCTATGATAGATTATCTTTATCAATTGCTCAGGGGTAATTAGAATTGATATATGTAGAAATAGTCTCACATACTCCCTAGCTGCTATAATGAAAGAAGCGTGTATGTTTTTTTAAGCACCATTGAACAGGGGTAAAATAAATTAAAGACTTAATCACTCTGATATTCAATCCAACTCTGCTCGTTTCATACCTGGAAAACCTTAAAAAACCCCTCAAAATTAATTTATTGGGCATTTGACAGAAGTGTTTCTGGGAGTGAGAACTCTTCCTCTGCGTGTGGTATGAGATTGCTTTGATCACGGTGAGCTGCAGCTGAGTAGAGCTCTGCTGCCTTTAATGCTGATCATTTATTTTCCTGTAGTGATAATGTGAGTTCTACCTGCCCCCTCTTCCTGTGTCTGGGGTGCTCCGGTGCCTGTTGCTGCCAGACTGGCCTTAGTAAAAGCTAATTTTTTATCACAAATTGGAAATGGAATTTTTTCTTTCGCTAGAAAGCGGACTACTGCAATTTTATGTGGAATAAAGTCGTCGGGTGCCGTGCTGTCCACAGCTGTAACATGGAGAGCGAAAAAAACCAAGGTTCTTTTAGGTTTTTTTTCTATGATTTTATTGTAAAATGCTTACCATCTTGTAAAACCTTGGCATTTTTTGATGTAACTTATTTAATTTTAAATAGACTTGAATGTGAGTGCACAGCAAATATTGAGCTCCACTCCTCCAGCACCTTTGGCAGTGGCCCTGATGATGAAATCCCCAATATTTGATCTGATGACATGATCAGGGCTTTGGGAAAAAACTGCTCACTAATCTATCCCACAAAGATAGTTTAATAAAAGAAATGGGCAAAATTAAGCAAACGCAGCCCAGGAAAGCAAGCAAACAAATCAACCCACCTAAAACCAGAATGACAGCACCAAAAAACCCACAAAACCCCCAATGTTTAAAAATATAGAATCTGAAATGGCTTTCAAGGGATTTCAAGGGCTTTCAACGCCTGAGTGTAGGTTTTAGAAAAACTTATTTTTTAAACTGAAGGATGCAATTAAAGAAATCGAGAAAAGGTAAAAATCCTTTTTTAGAAAAACAGAAAAGTTCTGTGGCTGGGAGGTTGTTTGAGAAAATTCTCAGTTTTCTGCTCTGCCTTATTAGTTCATCTTTCTCCTGTGTCTGGTGTGCAACACATTAATTTTTATCTGTGTCTCATGTTTTAAAATCTCAGAAATCTCCAGGTTTCTTCTAATCAACTCCAAAACTTGTGTTCAGAGCAGTTCTCTTCAGCAATCTCTTTATGATACTCAGTCTCAAAGCTGCTGCTTTGAAATGAAGAGAGGAAAGGACCAAAAAGAAGGTGCTAAATAAAAAAAGGTGTTACACTATTAACTACAGATAAACAGATGTCACCTGTACAGCGAAGTTTCAGTTTCTTTTCTCTCTGCTGAGTGTTGAAATTGAGTTTTTCCTTGTCCTCGTGAGTTCCTTGTCAACTGTTTCGTGTCCTGCTGCAAGATGCTCCCACTCACTCCTCCCAAAACTCTCCTATGTTATCTACAGAAGCAAAGTTACCCCAAAGGGTTTTACCAGGGATAGATCAGACTAGAGGGGTCACTTCTCCAGTCCTGCTGGCTGCTTTTTGTGTGCAATAGAACAGCTTCAACTTCAGTGAATTCAGAGTACAGCCAAAACTTCTTCAGAGAGTCATAGCGCAGTGAGAACTTGGCTCAAGCCTCTTTTCTGAAATGGGCAGAGTAAATTTGTTCATTTTCTTTGTTTGTCTTTAATGTCCTGAAAAATTCACGCATGAGATGCACTTTTACCTAGAAAAAGTGTCTTCATTTTGGCCAGGAGAAAAAGAAATCATTATTTCAATGCACAATTCCTTTACATATTTTCAATATACGTTTCTATATCATGCACTTCGTGTTTATCACTTTCATCAAGCACTTATTTGTGCAGTCTGGAAATTGTGGGGTCAGGACGAAAAAGGCTAATATAATGTAACTAAAACTGAAATTGTGTTCTGAAATTGAGACATTCTTTTCAGAGAAACATTTATTTGGGAAAGGAAAGCATTAGTTTNAATTTGGCCTGGGAATGCCTAGATCATTCCCCAGGTAGGGAATTCTTTGTGTCTGATAACACACTATGGGTTGTGTGATCTCCTCCCATGGAGAGTTCCCAGAAAGGGCCTGGGGGTGTTTTGGGGTCCCTGGGGGTGTTCTGGGGTCCTTGGGGGTGCTTTGGGGTCCCTGGGGGTGCTTTGGGATCCCTGGGGGTGCTTTGGGGTCCCTGAGGGTCTCGATCCCCCTCAGGGCGCTACCCTCTCCCCATGGACCCACAC
>VYXC01009640.1:26411-41829 GCA_013397175.1 Platysteira castanea
AGCTGAGCTGGGCTGGCCCCAGCGTGGGCAGCAGGGCAGGGGCGATTCTGCCCCTCTGCCCCCAGCTCAGACCCCACCTGCAGAGCTGCCCCAGGAGGGACCTGGAGCTGCTGCAGCCAGGCCAGGGCAGGCCCCAGGAGGAGCAGAGGGATGGAGCAGCTCTGCTGGGAGCAAAGGCTGCCACAGCTGGCATTGTCCAGCCTGGAGAGGAGAAGCTCTGGGGGCACCTCAGGGTGGCCTTGCAGGGCCTGCAGGAGCTGCAGGAAAGATGGAGAGAGACAATGGACAAGGGCTGCAGGGACAGGGCCCAGGGAATGGCTTCCCAGGGCCAGAGGGCAGGGCTGGGTGGGATCTTGGGCAGGAATTGTTCCCTGGGAGGGTGGGCAGGCCCTGGGCCAGGGTGCCCAGAGCAGCTGTGGCTGCCCCTGGATCCCTGGCAGTGCCCAAGGCCAGGCTGGACACTGGGGCTGGGAGCAGCCTGGGACAGTGGCAGGGGTCCCTGCCATGGCAGGGGGTTGGATCTTTAACATCCCTTACAACTCAGACCCTTCTGTAATTCTATGATTCCCCGAGCAGTATTTGACCTTAGAAGAACTATTTATTACCTTGTCATCTGGCATCAGCCCATCCCTACAATTTTTATGCACCTGCCACCACCTTATTGCTGTACTTCACTACACTTCATTATTTTCAGAGGCACATTGTGCTGCACCACAAGACTGTAGAGAGGTAAGGAAAAGCTAAAACAATTTGAAGATAAAATAACAGTGGATAAACGCTCTTACTAAGTAGAACAACTCTCTAGGCCGCTGGGATCTGTCCAGCTAAAACCTAATACACCTGGAGGTCTATGCTAAGCCACCCTATGGCTTCTTGAAAGAAATATCAGGACCATCTTTACTGGATCATGAGACTTTACATGGTCACATAATCAGTATAAATATCTAGACATTTTTCTCATGGATTTTTTTTGCCTGACAGTATTATTCTCAGGAAGCTACATTTGAGCAGATATTTGTGCACGGGAGGTCACCGGGTCTTGAGGGGAAGCTGAGGATACTCCACGATTCAGTGTTTGTTCATTTTTTAATGAATTTTCTCCTCTGGGAAACAATTCCATTGTGTTAGGAGAGGAACCGTGCAAATCTGTCTCTTTACAAAGAAAGTACTTAATGAAACAACAAATGCTTCTCAAAGAGAGGTTGTTGAACCGTGTGTTCTGATAGTTTAGAAATATTTTTTCACAGAAGTGAAACTGTGCTAATCTGAACAAAATATGCACGTAGGTTTATAAGATTAGCAAACCAAAAATGCAGATTTTATGAAATAATAGAAGTTTTATACTCAAGTAGTGCCCTAATCTTCAGATTACAGAGACATAGGGATATTTGCAGGTTTTATACCTATAGTTTCTGTACACATATGATAAGAAATGGGGAAATTCACGTGGATTTCTCAACGAAATTAATCTTGGTGGTAACACACAGCATCTGGGCAGGTGTCATGGCCAATATTATTTTACTCAGCAATAACCTGAAGGTTGTCAGAATCCTAAGGATTCTTGAGGTGAGGCTCATTTACTTCAAAACCAACTTGGATGAATAATATTTCTTGCTTTATTTTTCACTACGAGACTAATAGATCAATTTATGTGACAGTAAGTAAAACTCTTTATTCCTGATAAAAGATGCCAGAGAATTTAAGTCTTGATTCTCTCAGTGGTTCTGCAGCTGTTTTACTCTGAAATGCCACGTGCAATCAACAAAGCATATATTTATCTATGAACTCAAGTTTCATCTAATTATACACCAGCCCTTCTTGAATAAGAAAAAGTACACTGTTTCAGTGTTTGAAAATAATTGATTTATGTTTTCAATTAAAAATAATTATTTCAAACCAGCTATGATTCTCCAGGCTGTATGTGTGTGTGTATGTGTGCCCACTGCAAATGGACAGATCTTTAAATGCTGCATCTTGGCTGTTTGAAATATTATGGTTTTTTCCCAACTTCAAGAACAATTTACTTTATAACTAGAATAACACTGAAGTTTACAGTGTGCAGAGTTTTTCTTGCATAAATCTTAACAGCATGCAAAGAAGCCTGTTTGGGAAGAATTTATTAAAGTGCAGCAGAATTTTAAGTAAAATTAAGTAAATTGTCACTCAATATGTTTGTGGCTTCAGTGTTTTATAACATAATACATCTGTTAAATTATTGAAAATGTTAACATATTAAAAAGAATTACCTCTTATACCTTTAAATCTCCTCTAATCCTTGATTTAATTTGCTTGTTTTTATCATTTTTTAATTTTTTTTTGTCTGATTTCTATTCCAGAGAAAGCCAGTCATAACACAAAGGTAGATTTCCTTATCATAAGAAGCTGACAAAAGAAAATATCATGCTCTACTTTGCTATATATAATATAAAAATCATTGATTCACACACTATAAACTTTATTTCTGACTGTGTAGAAGATTTCCAAAGTTTTCTTGGAATCCAGGATCACTGACAAAGGGGATGGTGCTGATTGCAATGTTGCTGGGTGAGGTTTTAAGAGGGGAGCTGGCTGTGGTTGGCTAATTTTTTAATCCTACTTTTTCTCTTTTTTTTTTTAATTTTTCTGGGGTTTTATTTATTTTTTAAAATATTAGGATTGTCAGAAAAAAAACCCTGTTTTGCAGCATGTAAAGGCGCTAGACCAAAAAAAGCACCAAGTTTCTTTAGCATTTTTCAAGAAAGATCAAATGAAAGAGGCAAAAAATAACATACTTCCCATTTCTCATTATAGTAAATGTATGTATAGGACTGCAATTAGTTCTCAAGGAGATTTATTTTAAACGGCACTAATGACTTTGTACTTGTAACTCATATATTTAGAACAACTCCTGTTATTCTCTGTGAAGTGCTCTTCTTTCTTTCTGTCCTGAGCTTGCCCCACGTGTCTTTAGCTGATTTTGGTTCCTCAGTGGATGAAGTTCTCTGTGTCATCTGTTCTCCTACGCTGCAGCTACCAAAGAAAGGAAAACTTGAGTGTCTTTATTGTGTGTTTGACCTGTCAGAATTTAAATATAAGCAAATAGCTAACAGTAGCTAACTTCATAAATCATAAAGTCTATTATAGTACACCATCCAAGCCATATGCTTGCCTATTACCTGGCATCCATATTCATAAAATTATAGAATCCTGGAATGGTTTGGGCTGGAAGGGACCTCAAATCCCACCCAGCGCCACCCCTGCCATGGGCAGGGACCCCTCCCACTGTCCCAGGCTGCTCCCAGCCCCAGTGTCCAGCCTGGCCTTGGGCACTGCCAGGGATCCAGGGGCAGCCACAGCTGCTCTGGGCACCCTGGGCCAGGGCCTGCCCACCCTGCCAGGGAACAACTCCTGCCCAAGATCCCACCCAGCCCTGCCCTCTGGCCCTGGGAAGCCATTCCCTGTGTCCTGGCACTCCATGCTCCTGTAAAAAACACCATGCAGGCCTTCCTACCTGAACAGCATTAGGCAGCAAAGATAGCAGGAGTTTAATAGCAATTTGACCTGGATGATGACAAACTACTCCAGTCTATAAAGCTCTGCAGGTTTAAATTTTAATCCATGGCACCATTTAATGAAAGAATTTTCAGGGAACTCTACAAGAATAAAACTATTCCTGTGACCCCCGAAGATCAGTATAGGGCGCCTCTATAGAATAACAATTATTTCAACAATAATTGAAACGTGTCAATGTGCTGTTGTGGTGCTGATGCTCTTCCCCCATCATCACACCAGCTGAGGCTGCGGAAGTTCACAATTGTTTTAATAACTTGGTTTGTACATTACTTTTATGCTAAAAAACATTTTAAAAATATGTATTTTGATCACAGAATCCCAGAACAGGTCAGGTGGGAAGGGACACCAGTGGAGTATCTGCTCCAGCAGGGCCATCCCAGGGCAGGGGTGAGGTCCTCCCTCAGCTGTGTCTCCTCTTGGGGCTGAAGAGCCCCAAGTCTCTCACTGTCTGTCATCAGCCCAATAACACTCAAATAAAGTGTTGATTAGATGAGTATTTTCCTTCAGATGAGTGAATGTTAAAATTTCTGGTGCCTCAACAAGGCAATGTAATAATATTTTATGAACATACTGCTTGTTGGCAAGGGTTTCAACCCAAGGTCTTGATTTTGCAATGCTAGCAGGTCAGGTAGGATTTTGTCCTCATTCATACTGATGAGGCTTATATATAGAATAAAAAAAATTCTGGTTTCACACTGACACATTTCTGCAGGAGGAATATTAAATTTAATACACTTTTGTAAAGACTGTGGGCCAATGTTCCTTCCTCCACAGAAAAATAGTTTTTAGAGTAGGTAAATTTGGACCATCCAGAGCCTGTGCTGATTAATTTCAAGGTTTTTTTTCTAAAATTACATACCAGTGCTTAAACAGGAACCCATTTTCATCTAGACTTCTTATAATGAGTAAGAAATGTCTTAGTTTTTTCTATCTATAGTGAATTCTGCAGAGGAATTCTCTTAGTTTTTTCCAAATGTTTCTCTTCATAGCATCAAATCAGGTTGGATACTGACAAAATCAGTCTCAATTCAGTTTTGTTTCTTCATTAACATCTTTGGATTTATTGAGTTGAAGAATACTTATAGATATTTACAATTTTAACAGTGGAAGGTGTCCCTGCCCACAGCAGGGGGTGGAACGAGATGCTCTTTAAGGTCCCTTCCAATCCAAACCTTTCTGTGATTTCGGGTGGTGCCAAAAGGAACTGGAAGGTTTCTTTTTTTTATCTGTCTGCCTTCAATATCTTTGTGAATTACTCTCACTGGCCAATTACGAACAGTGAACATTTTTGCGTGACAACGCTGAGATTAGAATATTTGAGATTTATGTTTTTTAATGTGAATTTCGTTGTTTGTTTTTTTTTTTCCCACCTCAAACTAAAGGAAGAGAGCTGTCTCTACTCATTACCAGAAAACCTGACAACGTGACTGCACAGAAGATGAGAACACGGACAAATGTGAGAGGTGGAGAGAGAAACACCCTTCTCCTGTTGAAAAATGAAACACATGATGCACGCGTACTCCTGGTTTACAAAAGAGGCTTTATTTTTTCCGCGGGAAATACTGAAGTGTGTGACATATCTCTGTCAGCATCGCCAGGGACAGGAACGGAGCAGGATGTGCTCGTGCGTCTGGGCTGACAGGGCAGTTCAGCAGACAGAGCACCCAATTCCATCCCTGCGGGAAGTGGTTTAGGCAGGGTTAAACTGCTTTCCCTGCTGCTCTCTCCGAAGAGATATTGCTGCTTCTGTGAGGTCTCCAGCTCTGGAGAGAAGGATCAGGAGGTGAACGAGAGACTCCTGTATCTGATACTTTGATCCTTGTCTTCTTTCCTGCGTGATTAGAGTGAACTGAACAGAAAGAAACTGTTCTACAGTCGGGGGGTTTTTTTTAAGACTCGTTGGCCTGAGAGAATCAACCTCCTTTTTTCTTGGCTGATCATAACGTTTTATCTGTATCAGCTTAAGATGCTTTTCTTCAATCAGCACAGGAAAGGTCAATTACGGAAGAAAATGGAAAAACATCGATAAAGTGCAGTGCCTTGCAGAAACCAGTCCAAACTATCTTAGAAATGAAGAGTGAACTTCCTCTATTAAGTTTCAGAGTTTTGACCGAACTTGGAAGACACCTCAGTTGAAGAGACAAAAACCAAAAATCGTGATACCTGTCATAAGCCAGAAAATGTTCTTTATAAATATTGCTTAATTTTGCTTACACAAAGTGACAGAAAGTCTACGAGTCCTTGATAAGATCTGGCACCATCAAAAGCTCACGGTTTTCTTCTAGTTAAACTAGGAGATCCTATTCACAAATGAAAACTAAAAAATAACTTAAAAAAAGAAAATCTGCCAGTGCCATTTCTAGCTTGTGACCACCAGAACTCCAACAGGTAGAATGTCTAAAACAGAAGAAGATCAAGGCTGGACAAGGACAATGCACCTGTGAAACTCAGGGAATAACGCAGGACGTGGCTGAGCAGAGCTTTTCCAGCAAACCTGGCTTTATCTCAACACAAAGAGGACCAGACCAGCATGGGGGGAGTGAACACACAGCTCATTCTAACACAGAGCATAGAAGCAAGACAAGGAACCTCCTGTGGCATCAGCTGCCTTTAGGTGAGTAATTCTGATATCCAATGTTACTCTTCCAAGCACGGAACACCTAAAAGAAGCTGGTAAGAGTACTGGACTTGGACAGGGATTCTTTATTTTTCTGTCATATTTTCCATTTCCCCTATAGATATCTGAAAATTAAATATCATCTTATTTTTGCCATGTTGGACCAAATGTGTCGTGGCCAAGTGCAACGAGTGGAGCACCCTGGCTATTTTCCCCACCACATGATTGTGGCACTGAGGTGATTTGTTCTTCACGCTCACTCCCTGGATTCTTAATGGGATGAAGGAATATGTTTGTTTCCTTGCCATGTCAGCAGGTGAACAGCAGGTGACAATGAAGGCATCCTTTTATTCACTCAAACATTGTAGTCCCTTCTTGATAGTCCAAAAATAATAATCTTACGTGAAAGAAAATAAATTTCTGACGAAACAAGCATCTGATTAAGTAGAAAATGCTATTTATGAGATTGAACTTCTCCCATTTGAAGTTTTTTAATAGATTTTAGAATATATTCCATTTGGGTGATATCTGGAAATGCTTGCTTCCTTTCTGTTGTTAAACAGCAATGTAATTGATTAGATTTCTCCCTTGTTTGTTTTTTTTTTTTAACTATTAATATATATGTACCTAGCATGCCTTCTACCAGGTTTTAAATTAAATTTCTTCTGCAGTTACTATTTTTACAGCATATTCGTGTGTCCAGTCTGATATTTTTCTGGGCATAAACAATACTGCTTCAGAAATGATACCTTCTTCACACTGAAAAAATAAACCGTTTGAATTTATTCTGGTTTCTAGTTTAATCAGAAACCACTAGTACTTTCCACAAGTTAGATTACCCAGATCTCTTTATCCTTCTAAGAGATCAGCAGACATGAACATAATCCACTTCAAAATACTGGCTAAAAGTGCAAGGTTACTTGATTGCATGAGGCAACCAAAATATTTACTACCTCAGCGCAATCGCATTTTCATAGTTTTTCATTTTAATGTCCCTCTCTCTGTAAATAGTAGTTCTTTCTATCATTTCACTACTTCAAGTAATGGGAACGTGTGAAGGAGAACAATTTGCATTCTTATCAAACACTGAACACCCCGTTCCTTAGGCAAATGTTTGCCTCTCTTTCCACTTCAGAGTTTATAGGAAAGAGAGATGTGGGACTTCCATTTTATGAATGAATGAAAGATTAGGGGGAATCCCCTACAAAAACAAGCTGTGATCGGTTTTGAACTGAAAAGTTGTTTCCCTGTGGTATAAATGTAAATGTGCGCTATTGATTCCTGCACGAAAAAAAAAATTATTCTGACTTGTCAAAATTATCTTATTCCACTTACGAATTTTCTTCTCTTTCCTGGGTGGTTTCCAGCATTTTTGGAATCCTGAAGTGATAGGGTTGTTCTTAAAATCTGTTGCTGTGTTTGAAGATATCTTTGTGTTGTCCTCTCCTCACACCATTTCGATGTTTGCGAGCGCAGGGTTAAAGGCTCATTACAGTTATAAGCTGGCAATTAATTGTGACCTTCAGAGACAGAATTAATGCAGCTGACAGGTGTATTTTCTGTAAAGATGGAGATAAAGAACGTCTCTGCCACCCCTAGGGAGAGAGAGGGAGACAATCAGGGAACAGAAGGGGCTCAGTTCTACGCCTGAAACAGGAGATTTGGGGATTCTTTTGTTTTTCTCAGCAAAACTCAAGGAAGAGCTGTTGGTGGGGGAGGAAGGGTTGCAGGACATTCATCTTAAGGGTGGTTTTGGGAACTGGCGACAAGACTCGAAAAGAGGAGTCCTAGAACCCTGACCCAAAGGAACAGCCCAAAGAGCTTTAAAATAAATAGCCTCGTGATCCTTTCTATAAGCTGAAACAGCTAGAAGATACATAAATCTGATATTTCTATGAATTTTAATAGCCTTTTGGAAACGCTACCGCAGGGCGTTTGCGGGCACACAAGTAATCTCACATTCAAGATTACTTTCAAACAATATAAATACCTGCCCAAGAAAATGTGTGTTGTTCCTGACAAGGACTAATTTTTTTTTTTTTTCCATTTTTTGATGGGTGGCTCTTAAAACTGCCTCAAAATTCAGATGTTGATTTAGTTTTGAGTCATTATTGGTGTGAAAGATTAACACTGCGCTGAAGAGTTCTGCAAGCTCTTGTTTTTACAGAAAGCCTTGGCTCAGCAGAAAACAAATTGGAACCTCAGTGCTCTGAATTCTCCAGTCAATGTGATAAATGTTTGAAATTTATTGACTGTGAATGCATAAGTGCCAAGGATTGAATTTGGGGGAAATACTAAAAGGACTCCAAAATGAGTGCAGGAATTGTGCTTCACACGGGCATGCACTCACTGTTCACACGAACATTCCCCCCATAATATTTCTGATAACCTGAACAAACCTAAAAGACCTTGAAAGATCATCTGTAGAAACTGAGGATTCAGTGGTAAAGTAATCTACCAACCCTGATTTCATTTTTAAATATAGCATTTTTCCCTTCTCTTTGCAGAGGACACCTGACTAGAAAAACTTGGGAGAGAACACGAGGAAGGAAAATAAGAGCAAATTACAGGGGTGGCAACAGATTAAATTGTATTTTCTAAGTGCAAATGTAATTTCATTAAATATTACTTATGCATACAAATTGCTGATTTTTTTTTCTAAAAATGCATGCAAGAATGCTATAAATATCTTCACAGAGAGTCTCAGAATCACAGAATATTCTGAGTTGGAAGGGGCTCACACGGATCATCCAGTCCAACTCCTGGCCCTGCCAGGTCCCTTAGGATTAAACAAACCAGAAAGGAATTTCAATGGCAGCAATTTTTTTTTTTTCTCTAAAATTCTTGAAGAAAATTCAAAGCCCTCACCCCCTCCAAAGGATGCCTAACTTATATCTGACTTGAATTTGCTCTTCTTCTCTTTTAATAAGTGTGAACTATAAAACTCAAATTCTTTTTGAAGATACACCATTGAGTGTAACAATAATTTTTTTTTAATAAAAATTTCTGATTTAGTTACACTCATTCAATGGGTCAGTCATCAGGACATTACACTACTTTTATATTTTCATTTTCTGTTAGAAGATTTGTGTCAGGTTCACAACTGATAAGAACCTGTCTTTTTTTATTTTGTGATCTTTTATAACATGGGGAAGAAGGTACAACTAATTCAGTTTTATCTGTGTTGGTTTTACACTGACTCTAGGAGAGGAAAGCTTTTTCAAAAGTCACAATATATGGAACTAAAATGTGGAGCTACAGCACCTCCAAGAAGAAAGGAAATTTTGTTCCTACTTCTGCAAAATGTCACTTTCCTCAAGGGCTGCCTTTTGAAATTATTGTCTCTCTCTGCACAGAAATAAAGGGTACCAAGAGGTTTTATGGAAGGACTGCATTGAAAGATATAATCTGTGTATTCCCTGTGGGTTACAAATGGCAGTGCCTTGAGGTGCACCTTTTAAAAATACATTTTAAAGTGTATTTTAGAACCGCATTTTTAATCTGTATTTGAGACGAAATAACACAACATATCTGTCAACAATCTCATTTGCACTAGTTGTAAATAAATCACTGTCTGCAGAGGACATTGCTAAATAAGGAAACTGAGCTGTGTGCTTTGCAAATGAAACTGTTACGTGGAGATGGTCAGTCAGAAAATCAGGAATTTTACACCTGGGGTGTTTTACACTCTGAATGATTTGCCTCATCAGTGTTCTTAGCGTGAATTATACTCTGCCAACTCTGGTGCTGCCCAGCTCTGGAGCTACTGGGTGTTCCTGAGTTTCCCTGGATCATCCCAAAATTCTGGAACCAGCCCTGTTTCTTGGTCTGAAATGGACAAGCAAATGTCTTCAACAGGTTGAGGGGACTTTCTGGAGTGTTTACTCTGTGTTTCCTGCAGAATCACAGAGAGCAGCTCTCTGGGAATTCTGTACTGGTTTTTATTGTTTTTCAAACTTTAAAGCTCCCTTACAATTTTTTTGTCCAGCTAACTGTACAAGAAAATCAATATTTTTAATGCTATCTAATGGATACTTTTGGATATGTTTGAAATCAGAGTGAGGGTGTGAAAAATCTCATCTTTTAACCACCTCCCTTTGCTTATGGAATGCTCCAAAGGAGTGCATTGTTTCCGCTGCTGGGCGTGCTGTCATGTTTTCCAAGCACATGGGATTATGCAGAAATTTTCGTGTTCAAATCTTTGTTTTGGCATAGGCCCGACTAAAAATCTGAGCTGCTTCTTTGCAAGTCTAATAGTTTCTTAAATACTTGTTCAAATATCGCATTTATGTATTTATTTAGTTTTTTTCGGATTGAGAATGGCTGTTAAAAGACCAATGAATCAACATCAAAATTTAAATATTAGGAAGTCATTCAGCAGGAAAATAAAGCTGAGCAATCTGTAGAGGAACTTTAATTCTGTGAGTACAAATAGTTGTCTAATGTGACAATAATAAATCTAATTGCAGAGGTAAAATAAACCTTGATTTCATTATATACTGTACTGGAAGATGAGCTAGAATCTACTCCATGAGGTGAAATAAATGCAACTGTATAACTTAGCAGATGCCAAACATTTTAAGAAATATAAAGGCTGCAATGGGGAATTTACTGTAGAAAATGTCTAGGAGCATTTGAAGTTCTAGAGAAAACTGAACTTGATGAGAGTTTGTACTCTCAAGTGTAAAGATGCAATTTACCATGGTGACATGGTGTTTTTTGTGTATTCTTTTAATATCAATAAATATTAATATTATTAATAATAATAACAACAACAACAACAACAACAACAACAACAACAGCAACAATAATAATTAGTCTGGTGAATAGATATGTAGAACCAAATCTGCAAAAGGAAATCACAGATGTATCTTCTATACTGCTTTTAGTTACACAGACTCTTTAAAAAAAAAAGAAAAATAAAGTAATTTAAAAGATGATCTAGTCAGAAACTAAGACTCTTCCATTCAGCTCAGTACAAACACCATTAATTAGGGAATTGTTGCTAATTGCTGGTGGTGAGGAGTGTGGCTGAGTGAATGCTGACACGAGTCCCGTATTTCAGACAGTGCAAGTTTCCCTTTAACACGGATTTCTCGGGGTTTTCATTCAGACAAGCCTGTATTTGACCACTCCAAGGCTTTGAAGAAGCTCTGCCAAGGGGGTCATTTGGGGAAAAGGTGGCAGGTGTGAGCAGGGACGTGTCAGAGACACGAAAACAAAAGGTGCAGAGGTGGTGGAGGGGTGGTTTCTGACAGAAGAGAGTGTAGCCAGCCACAAGCACGCAAGATAAACAGTGCTGTTAATCCTCTTGGTTTTGATAGTGAGAAGAGGAAATTAATTTCTTTGGTTAGGAAATGGATTAGGATATGATTAAGCAAACAGCGAGATTCCTTTGGTCCCCACTTCTGCCTTCCTAAAATAGAAAATGTCTCACTGGGAGACACGGGGGAATGTGAGAATTACCCACACAGGTATCAAAGGCTTTCCCAAAATATGAGCTTTTCCCGTAACTCAACAGGGAAATCTTCTAAGAGCCTATAATAAAATTAAACCAAAAAAAAAAAAAAAACCCATGAAAATTGCTTGCTTAAAAGGAATTTTTGGTTAACGTTGTTGAACCTATCCTAGAATGAAAATGTTTTGTTTTGCTTCTCACAGGTTCTCAAGGGCCACAACCTGGCAACTAGAGTAAAACTGGGGAGGTTTTTCACCTCAGGAAAGATGCAGATGATGTACTAATTTCAGGCACAGCTCTAAAAACAGACGACTTTCACTTCTTACCACTCCTGAGACACAACTTAAGCCTTAAATCTGTGGGGATACCTTAACTGCAGAATGCAGAAGCTGCGTAAAAAATGAGGGACCAACATCTTCCGTGCAGGTCAGGCTCTCATCGTGCCCAGCTCTGTACCCGAGTGATAATAAAGGGATCAGCTCCTTCTTTTCCCTTGGTCATACCCAGGGCCAGGAAAGAAGAATGTCTGTGAGAATGATCACCAAGGATGATTCCCCTCTCCAACCAGATGGGTCCACAGTGGTCAATAATAGCATCAGTTAAAAGGAAAAAAACATAGTTTTCAAGCTGACCTAAAAGTTGAATTTCTTGTCTTA
This sequence comes from Platysteira castanea, assembly GCA_013397175.1. Taxonomy (NCBI): domain Eukaryota; kingdom Metazoa; phylum Chordata; class Aves; order Passeriformes; genus Platysteira; species Platysteira castanea. Next base: position 38,695 of record VYXC01009640.1, read on the forward strand.
TCAGTCAAAATTTACCTTCATATCCGTGGATTTTTCTGGTGCTACACAAGACTTTTTTCTCTTCTTTTTTTTAATATATAACCAAAGTCTTCACCAGTGCTGAATTCATCAAGACTGATGGATATTTTTCTTCAGGGAGTTCTTGCATGTGTATCAAACTGGCAGAAGTCCCAAGTGGATAACTTCTGTAGCTGCCTTGTTTTGCAGCAAAAGGAGGTCTCTTAACCCTCCACTCCTAGTTTAACATCCAGAATATTTCACTGTGTGAACTAATGCCCCCTTTAACAATGTGGGTGTATATTTTAGAAAACTTTCTGGATATCCTCAGACAAGAAGCTAAGCACGAGCTAACCTCAGCTGCTTTTGGCTGCAGATATTTTTTAGCTTGAATACAGAGAGAAAACTCATCTAAAAGTAAAAAGACACACTGCGTTCATAACTTCTATTAATCTTTGCTTCTGCTTATAAAGAAATCAGGGCAAATGCAACCTGTGGATGGTGGTGCAGGAAATACTAATGATGAATTCTTATGGGAAGGGGTGGGATTCCCACTGCTTGAACTGTTTTCAGATTTAGCCTGCAGACACTCATTTGATTCTTTGATCCACAGATTGTCTTCTCTACCTGCCCACCTGAGACAGTTTGCTGATACCACTTGGATTGCATAAAATAGGGTGTACAAGCTTTTAAAAGCATCGATTTTTAAATTTCCCCCTGAGTTTAATAAGTTCTCATGATAATGTGTCAGAAAGCTTTCGGTGAAACTAAAAGTTATTTCAAAGCTTGTGCGGTCAGTTCTGCTTCTGGCCCATGTGCCAAAAAGTTTGGGTGACCTTTCCAAAAAAATCTCTCAGCCAAAAATCTTGCGTGTTCAAGCCGTGAGCTGGTGCTGTAGTTTGACATCTCTTGCTGTAGCTGGAACATACAACACAATCTCTGTCCACACAGTACTTGAGGGCACACTGCAGTGTGACTACACGTGAATATGAATACCAGTTGCACCCACATTGTGAACCAAATTTTGCCATCTGGCGCAGCTACGCCACTTTACTGAGCTGAATAGGGGAGAGAGTGTGCATGTCAGACAAAAAAAAAAAAGGACCACTAATTAATATTCATTAACACTCGTTGCTGCTTCTCCCGCGTGTTGTTTGCAAATGGATTGTGAAATTCACCACTAAGAGTTATTCACAAACATTCATTAATTCCTGTGTGAAATTTTCTCTTTCGTGTCTGGTGCACAAAGACGTTGCTATAAATATTCATAATCCAGGATGTGGTGAGTGGTTGCATAAGTCATAGGATGTCACTTCTGCTTTCTTCTGGTTAATTTATGTAAATAGCAAGTACAAGAAGAATGGCGAATTTCAAATGTTAAAACTAAACGTGGAGCTCGGGATTAGCATGGGGGAAATAGGCTTTTTTCTTACAAACATAAATTGAAAAAGAACAGAATTTTCAAGAGCAAACACGCAATTTGGAGTATAGTCCTGGGAATATCAATAGGCTGGGTCCTAAGTTTCTGATGGGATTTTGAAAACTAATTTGAATATTTATGGGAGGGGATATATGATATGTGAATTTGAAAGCCAGCTTCCGATTTTTTTTTCTTCCAAAAAGTACCTCTGGAAAAAAGGCTGGGGTTAACACTGAAGAAAACTGGAAAGTTTTAGACACTGTAGGGAAATTATTGGGGTCAATATGGGTATTCTGTAGATGCAATAGGGTGGGTTTTGTTAGCTGACAAGCCACATATAAGAGGTAAAAGGAGGCAGCCACCATGGCAAAGTCACTCTCTTCAGAGCTGACATGGACACTGTTCCCACAGTTGCTTCAGATGTAATACTGATATGAATGTCTGTTGCCCTAGTTTTTTGCTAAAGCTTTCTGTTTTAACCTTGGAGTCAGAAATTCTTCACACAGTTTCATGTAAACAATAACCGATGTTTATTTAACCGTCCATTCTGTTTTTCATTCCTTTTGTGATAAGAGAAACTTCAATGAGCATCTTTTTTCTCCAGTGGGATTGAGAAGGAAGTGACATGTCCTCCAATCCCTTGTGGAGTTGGGAGTTCTATAAGACTGTGACATATGTAAATAAAGTTGCTCTTTTCCCTCCTTTCTGCTGAACCCGGCAGTTGTGAGAGCATCTTTATTGTGCTTTCCCAGACACAAATGTCCATCCCAAAATCGCCTCAGATGTAATACCGACATGGACCTCCACCCCAAAATCACCTCTGGTAACACTGACACGGACATCCACCCCAAAGTCACCTGAGTCCAAGGTACAACCACCCCTCACTGGTCATGATGTACAACTAGAGTCACTCAAGCTCCACCTAAAAGTGAAGAAAGAGTACAAAAGCAACCTGAGAATGGAGAGGAGCCCCAGCACAGTTTCTGTGACGTGTGGCCAGGCTGAACCTCCCTCCCCACCCGTGGTGACACCTGCTGTGTGAGAACCGCAGTGTAATCCCGTTAAAGGCTGTCTCAAAGTGGCTTTTCTTGGGGATTGCAGCCTGTCTGTGTATTGCTCTGAACACATTTTTGCAGTCAGATTCTACCACCAGCAATCCTCGAGCCCTAACCTGTCACAGTTTTATTAACAAAGGCTGTTATTCCATGAGCTGTCGGGGTGAGTCCTTCCCAGGCACTGGCAGAGGCTGGCAGTGTGGAACACACTCCAGTAAAGATGTAGAGACCTCAAAAAGGTCTCTCTGTACCCTGCTGAAACAACTATAAAGTAATCTGCTCAATAAATCCTGAAGATACCAGCAAAGACATTCAAATTCTTCATGTGTTTTCTTTAAATGTTAGGGCTGAGAGCATTTTTCAGGAGAGTAAAAGATGTGGATATGGGTGAAGAAGCACAGGCCGGGTCTTTCCCACCCTAGGTAAGAACACCAACCTGTAGGAGGTAAAAGGAAGGTGAACAATTCATCTCTTTACGTTCTCTTCAATGTCCTAGAAGAAACTTTTAGTTACAGGCACTTCCAATCAGATTTCATTCTAACAATTTTGAAAGCCAAACTATACAAAACTTGGTTTGTTGTGGCGATGCTGGATTTTTGGTTTGGTTTAGGTTTTGGGATTTGTTTGTTTGGTTGGGGTTTTTTTGTTTCTTGGTTTTTTGGT
>VYXC01009640.1:48972-63577 GCA_013397175.1 Platysteira castanea
GGATTGGGTTGGGTTGCACTGGGTTGGGTTGAGTTGGGTTTTGGTTGGATTGGGTTGGGTTTTTTTGTGATTTATCATCACAACATAAATATCCACATCCCAAAATTTAAATCCAGAAATGAAAGACTCTCTTTCAGGAAGGCAAAAAAGTAAAATAATGTAAACATCTGGCCAGTACTGCGGGGACTGCACTCTCTGTAGTTTGTTGTTGTCATACACTCAGCAGCAAATATTCACAAGACTTATTCTCAGATACTTCTCAGCTACATCCAAGTCGGATGAATCTAAAACCAGAGACCTGTTCCCACCAATGGCTGAATTCTCTCTCCATGACTAAATTTGCAGCTCGTGTTAAATCCTTCACCTGCAGAAAACAGAAAATCCTCCTTTTTTATTTTATACCAGAGCCGCCTTCTATTTTACCTCAAGGCATCCAGTAGGAAAACAACATAATGTACTTTAAAAATTAATTATGATGTATCAAGACCCTTGAGAGCTACTGCTGTTCATGGGTTATTTCACCTAATCTGTTCAGTTTATAGCACTTAATTTGTTCATCTTTGGGCTTATTTATTCAATTTAATATTCAGAATTGAAACCTGTACCTGATGAAAAATATTTGACTCAAGCTCTCAGTATCAAGAAATTGCTGAAACATTTTATTGTTGCTGTTTCATAGATATTGAAGCCTATCCAGTCGAGGGCTTGATTCCTTGTAATATTTATGACTCTGGGGAGCCCTTGTATCCACATTTCCTATAACTGTGTTTCGATGAAAGTAAAAAGTTATAAAGTTACATGTAGGGAGATGCTTTTAGCTATGATATTGCAGTATAAATTATCACATAATGCTACCTTGAGACTTTTTTAAAGAATAAGACTTTTTTAAAATAGGGCAGTCCCGTCAGTAGAAGAGGAAATGTGTGATTTTCCAGAAAATAGTAAAAAAAATTGTTCTTTCACTCTCTGAAAAGGGGACAAAAAAGAGACAGTGAGAATATTGTAGATAGCAGCAAGGCACTGATTCAGTGGAAGGTAATACCCTAACAGTATTTTTTATGTAAACATTATTAGTATAATATCATTACTAGTGCATTTCACAGATTGCTAAAATATTTTACCTTTTTGGAAAAGAGTCTTTAAAATCTTCATGCAGGTCAAGACAGTATATATTACCCAGTACTTTAGCATAATTTTTCTACCAAGCATTTTTCCACCAAGCTCTTCACTCAGCTTCTTGTGAACTTTGAATTCCACAAGAAAAGAAAAAAAAAAACCAAAAACCACAAAAAACTTCCTAAGTCTATAGGGAATACGTACAATTATCTGCAATTATCTTCATGATAGCATGCTAATGTGGTTAAATTTTCCGTTCACATCAGAGCTTTTACCAGGTGAAGAGACGAGGGGGATTTTGTTGCTTTACACATTCTCTGATGCTTAGGAGTGCTTGCATTAACGAATTAAACACAGAATTTTGAAGAGGTCAAAGGGATAAAAAACTCTGACATAGAATGTACCAGGTGCCTCACAGGTGGCTCTATCTGCAGCTAAGAAAAGGGAGAAGGAAAAAGATTAAATCACATTTGAGTTCAGCTAATAAGGGAATCATCTTTCTTGTTAAACCTTATTAATTTGGGGGTAGAGGAGGGGCACCCTGTGGCTGCTGGGCTTCGAAAACTGAAAGTGTTTTAGATGGGATCAGAATTTGCATTTGTAATGAAATCTTGTAAAATTCACATTGAATGGCTTCAGGTTTTCTGGTGTTCACAGAGGCATTTTCTCTCAGCTAGATCATTTTAAACTTTTGGACAAAAATTACAGAGTAGGAAATGCCTCATTCAGGAGATAACAAGTTACAGATACCAGAATTTTTGGGGCCATGCAAGAGCTTCTGTGTGGCAGAGAAAGTTAATTCCTGCTTTAGCAACACCTAATCACCACTTAGTAAATATCCTCAGTGTTTAGTGGAATTTCCCAAATACTCAATTAAAGCACAATTTTCCCTTTTCCCTTAAATTTTGCAGCCAGAGATGCTGGTTTGCAGCTCTCAGCTGGGACACTTTTTCCTACGGGTGCAACAAAGGAAAAGTTTCTTCTTTGTTGTACTCCTGTGAATCCTACAGAGTCAAGTGAATCTTGCAGTGCTGTGAATCTCTCCTTCACTCTGAGTAAGAAATCTGTCTTGTGGGTGGAAAAATAAATTTGTCTCCTGCTCTGATTGCTTCAGCATTTTGGCTGGCTGACAATTCTTTCTATGGTGCCACGTTAGTATGTTGTTCCAAAAATTCACTAAGGAGATGCGTGAGATAACAATAGAAATCCATCAGAGCTTGTTGTCATTCTTAACAATATTCCAGCGTAAATTATAATTTTTTATCTTAGTCTATCATTCTTTTACAGCAATCATGTTTATTGCAGGCACAGGATTGCCCATGGGGTTCCAATTTTGGGGCAAATCAAGGGCATACATTTCTGGATACTTAAACATTGTTCATGTCCACTCTTTCTTAAATTTTAATTATGAATCTGTTTTATAACTATAACCCACTCCGTGTGTACATGGCCAAGTTCACTCAGCTGTGCCACACCTGCAGCCTCTGAGAGTCTCCCTGTGAGTGTCCTGGGCCTTTCATTTGTAGCAGCTTCTACCATGGTTAAATTACATATATCTACCACATTTTCGTCCCAGATTTTCATTTTCATATCCTGCCTCTCAATCAAAAAAAAAACCCAACACCCCAGACCTCTGAAATGTACTGATGTTAATTATAAACAACACTGTAAAGCTGTTTAAATCTTCGTAAATTTATAAAATAATTAAGACTCATGCTTTATCTTGGTATTATTTTCAAGAACATTATTCCCCTGACCTGAAAAGTAGAATTTAGGTATTTTAACATAATTTCGAGTATGCTGAAAGTTAAGGCAAGTTTAAAACCTATATCAAAAACTGAAGGTAATTCTTGTCAACCACAGCTTTCCCTATTATTACTATTATTATTCCGTAATTCTTCATCTAATTCCAAATGGTAATCTGGGTCCATCTCTAGAAGCAGCAATACGTTTGAAAAAACAAGATTCAGGACAAGGCTGTTGTGGTACAGAAATTATTCTGACATCCACACAGCTGTGCTCGCAGTATTGGCACAAATGCAATAATTGTTATGGAATTTTCAGATATTTTCTTGTTCAGAGAAGCCTTTTACTCCTCAAGTCCCCTGTCAAGATGCTTTACCTGTTCTAAGCTTTTGTGATACTTTAAAAATACGAGTAAAAAATCTCTTTATTCACCTCTGGTCTTAAATTTGCATGTTTAGCATTTTGGAAATTGAATTTTTAAAGTTTTCTACACCAAATTGTAACAGCCTATCAACTCAGGCATGCAAATCTCAGTCATTTTAAATAGAAAATGAAGCCTAACCAGCACACTGTCATAAAACACTGACAAAGCTTTTTTCCTCTCAAAATAAATGTGTGTGTGTGTGTGTGTGTGTGTTTGTTTGTTTGTTTGTTTGTTTGTTTGTTTATTGGGCTGAGGGGAGTGGTGAGAAGCCTATGTCATAGAAATTAAGGAAGTTTTCTTGCGTTTTTTGTTTGTTTGTTTTTTGTTTCATTTTTTGCTTTGGTTTCATTTTAGGGTTGGTTTTTTTTTGGTACACAGGTAGACCATATGATTCTTTTTTTCAGAAAATTAAATATTGAAATACTTTTATTTTCTCAGAAAAGGTTAGATACATCCCGTGGTTTGTCTTTAGCTCACCCCACTGAAACTGCTCTCTATTGCAGAAGGCTGGATTGATGTCTGCTCAGATTTAAACCTCTCCCACATACTCCTCTTTCTCTGTCTCCTGCACTTTACTGGACTGAAAATCCGTGGTTTTGATGAATCTGTTCTGAGGGTGTTGGTTCCAGTGCTTGACTGAGCACTAAAGGCAGCAGCCACTCACACAATCTGTACAAAGAGCTTTCCCAGCTGAGTTTCTGCCACAGCCCATGGATCAAACACATAATTTGAAGCAAAGAAACAGCAAGAGAGAGCACCAGGGCTTTGTACTCACTTAAAACAAACCAAATTAACCCGTGGGCTGCACTGGAGCACTGCTGGTGTCCCTCAGGTACAATAATTTCCTTGCTAAAACGGTGAATTCTGGTGGCTGAGGAACGTAAAAGTTATTACAACAAGCATGAGGTGTGGGAGTCTGCTGGCGTGGCTTGAATGAGTCTGTCAGATCATTTGGTCTTTAAATGTTATTGCTCATCTGGTTATTTTTTAATTTCAAAATTAAAAAAAAAAAAAAACGTTGAAGTTTGTGCTTCAGGAATTCCACCATGTTAAATTCTGCAGGGTCACAAAAATTTCAGAAGCTTTTACAGCTGAAATGAAGTCTCGTCTGTCCATTTAAAGTTTTGTCAGCAGGCACCATCCAATGGTTGATGCTAATCATAAATGCAACTTTTTAAACCTGGGCTTAGCATTCCAAAAAGATTCTGTTCTACTGAACAGAAGTTATTGCACATTGCCTACATATCTATATCTTTTCAAAACTTACAAAATTAAAAAATTTTACTTTTCTGTTACAAAAATCTTTGTAACAGAAGTTTCCATACATCTGTGAAGTATGTTTCACATTTCAGGGAAAAAAATGTGATCTATTGTGTGTTTCTCTATCCTTTCCCCTTTTATCTGCTGGGTTCCCAAACAAATATTCACAGCTGACTTTGAATTCCTCTCTTGCTAATAAAGGACAAAGTCAGCAGTTACCCAACTTCCCCGAAAGTTCAACCACAGTTTGAATTTTATCTGTATTTATCTGAATTTTATCTGTATTATCCCTGAACTGGAGGGCCTCTCTTGATTCCTTTAAGTTACTCAGGTTTTTAAGAATCATATTCTTTGTGAAGAAAGTAGGTATTAACACATCAGAAAGAATCAACTTATTAGTGTTCCAGATATTTTCTGTTTGACCTTACACAGGAACATTCTGCGAGTATATGAACATTGCTGCTTTAGAGAACTAATATTTGCCAAAAGCAAACAGAAATTTGGGTGTATCAGCCAAGGAAAGGTGTGGACAGATATCTCAGGCCTCATTGCTGGGGGGGGAGGCCCCAAATAATCTCTGTGTCTTCCCAAATGTAGAGCGATTCTGCAAGAGACCCAAACGTTTGGAATAAATCTGAGCAGATTTTCTTTTTTTTTCCCCCAAATACAAAGCCTCGTGGACCCAGAGCCAGACAGTCTGCCTCTCATCCTACAGTTTCAGAATTATTGATTCCATTCTGCCTTCATTTAACATAAAGCTCTCAAAGCACTAAAATGGAAGCATAAAAGACAATAAACTTGAGGTGAAAGGTACTAAAGCAGAAAGCAAGTGCTGAGGATTAATAATCTTTTCCTGCATTTTTTTTTCCCCCCCCACGCTAGACACTTAGATTCAGTGGTCACCTTACTATTCACTGTGCTAAGTTTCCATCTCCCCCTGTTAATGTGCTTCTGTAGTTCATAAGGTATGCTAGATATTGCTCTTTGGGCGTTATCTTTGGACAGAAAAGCAAAAACTTAATAGGTATTTGTAACTCCTTTAGAAGTTGTTCATTACCATTAGTCACCACACGTAGGTTAAACACAGGTTTCAGTGACCTTCATGAAATTTAAGTATTTTTTAACCTTCTGTGTGTCTTCTTTATGTTCCAAATTAGTGTCCTGTAATCTAAATTGCATGAATGCTCAGGAATACTTAGCAACTGCCTTTTGTCCTGTCTTCCCACTTTTACCATTGCATCTATTGTTTATCCTTCAGTGAAAATTTTTTCACTAAAGAATACAGGTACAGAGATGTTGTGGAGGTGTTTATGCAGTGAAAAGAAATCAAGTATTTCTGAAAAAATTATTTGTGTTTCTGAAAACTGGGTGGCAAAGAGAAGACAGGAGCCTAAATACTGCAAAAACATTAGGTGGTCTGAAAATTAATATCTCCCTAATCAAAAATATTCTAATTTTATAATGGGTGAGTAGGAATAAAAGCATGATGACACTTGCAGGACTATTTATTCACATTTATGTATTCTGAAGTTAGTAATCACCTAGCAGTGTTTGCTGCAGTCACCAGGTTTGAGCCCTGTGTCATTCCCACAAATCCCATTCCTTCTCAATACAAAAGATTTTGAAGTTTTTAAAAGCTCGGTGATGACACCAAACTACGAGATCTGTCAGAGGATGGAGTCCATCCCCCATGAGAAAAACCTGAGTGGGTTGGGGTTCCTCAGCCTGGAGAAAAGGAGATTTCTGGGGAAACTTTTTTTAGTGGTCCTTCAATATGAATATACAGATATGGAGAGAGACTTTTTACCATGTGACAGGGCAAAGAGTAACTGGTTTTAAACTGAAAGAGGGTAGATTTGGATTGGACAAACAGAGGAAAAGTTTTATGGTGGGAATGGTGAGACACCGGAGTGAGCACTTGCAGCTGCCGTGTGATCAGAGTTTTTAAAGTTTGGTTGGATGGGTCTCTGAGCAACCTGATCTAGAAAAAGCTGTCCCTGCCCACAACAGGAATATTTGGACTAGAGGGTTTTGAAAGGCCTTCCCAACACAAATCTTCTGTGATTCTGTGGTCTGTCTGAAATAAGGGATCAGAGGATGCAGAATATTTTTCTAATATAAAGAAACTTTGTGTGTGATTTTTTAAAAAAGTTGTAACGCAATTATTTTTCACCAAGGTTTCGAGCTAACCCCAGAGTCAATTGTCTGTTAAGAGGATATGCATCCTGATGGAATCTGAGGTATTTCTATAGGAAAAGAGAGAGCTTAATCCTAGAAGGTAATTAAATAATTTTTTATGATCTCTGAAAAGGAAGAAAAAAAAACTAGGGGTGTTTTTTCCTTTGGAAGCTCATCCTCAAGGTTTTTCTTTCTGAATCCATTTTAACTCCTTACAGATTCCACAGACACATAAATACATGCAGAGGTACACACGTACACCCAGAGACAATATTGCTCACTTTTACTCTTCTCAACCTCAGCAACCCCCCTTGCCCAAATACAAAACCCTGGAGCCTCAGTGAAGCAATTATTTTGATTTCAGTAAATCGCACATAAGATCTCAGGATGAAACATTGTAATGATTATAGAAAAAAAATATCTAGAACACTCCTCTCTACCTCCTGTGTGCACTCTCCAGCCACTGATGACATCAACTCTAATTGCCCAGGTGTGTAGAACAGTCAATGCTTCTTATATTGCTGCTTATATTTCACTTTTTTCCTGATTAGCCACACATCAGGACGATGTCTTCGGATGAGACTCCTTATTTCCTCCACTTTTCCTGTGTTATGGTTATTAAATGTGACAAATGGAGCTGGAAAACTGTCCCTTACACCAGAACAGACAGAAGCCTAATGTGTTTAAAGTTTCATATTTGGGCTGGGGATGTGACAAGTGCTGTGAGCTGAAGATAGGATGCCTGTAAGTGGTTTTGACAGTGCTGGAGAGAACTAAGAGCTCTAAACATTTGGGAAAAGCCAACAACAACAGTGTGCTAAGATAAGCAATGCTGCTGTTCTCCTCGGAGATTTTATTTCTCCTTTTTGTTCTTGTTGTTGCTATAACTAATAGTTAAGCTTTTTTTGTCCCCCCTCCCCATGCCCCTTCAGAGTGTTTGATTATATTTCAGCTATAACATACAGAACATATCTGTGGAGGACTGTGGCAGCCCAGAATACTCCTCAGACCGTCCAGGGGGGTCTGGAGCCCTGCCAGACAGTTTCGGAACTCAAAACGAAAGCACAGAACTCTATGCTTGAGCCGTGTCATCGGAGAACGCTGCCCACATTGAGAGATGAAATACAAAATAGAAAGAGAGTGTGTAATTAGCTTATCTTGTCACTGGGTGAATGTAGTTTTAGATTTATGGAAGTACGAGGGAAAGAGGTTAANCCTGAAAGATTTTAATCAGGTCGCACGAGCTTAATACTGGGAGTTGGATCTTCTGGCTGCTCATACTGGGCATTTCCTCTGTGGCCAAAGCAGCACCTGATGGAAAGAGGACTGTGGAGCAGAGCAGGTGGTGCAGGGAAGCACCTGGCTGTGCAAATAGCAATAAACAGGACAATAAACTCCTAGGAGGTTTCTTTTTTGTCCGTGAACTGCTTGTTCTCTTTGTCTTCAGTAACTACTGCCTCAAAGAGTTTACCCTTTATGACCTTCCTCACACAAGAGGAAAATCAGAGTTTTAGGCTCTCGGGTGTGCTACCTGAGAGCAGCAGCCACATCTGGCTCATATTTGTCTTTTGGAAAATCAGTGACCACCACTGGAGGTCAGCAAACATGCTGGTGAGGAAATGCCATCAGTTATCCTGCTCCAGAGCATAAACTGATTGCCAGGGAGAGATTTAACTTAAGCTGGAGTTTTCTTTCCAATTAGGTGTGACTGCGGGTGCTGCTGCAGTGTTTTGTACCTTCCTTTGCATCCTTTGGTGTTTGCCATCATGGAGATAAAGACATCTTTGTGGTTTTTCTTCTAAAAATGCCTGGGATGCTTTCGTTGGATCCTGTGCACCATCAGACTGGAAGCTCTGACAGCTGAAGAAACATTTCTAGTTTGATCAGAACAGTAATAATAGGTTTCAAAATAGACAGATTTAGGGTTCCTAGGCATCTAATTCAGCTGACAATGCAAAATTGTCAAAAGATCCAAGTCAGCACAAGCACTCAGACCTCCCATTAAAAAAAAAATTAAAATATCCAGCCTCCTCTAATATAAATTCAGCTTTGGAAATAAAATTAACTAACAATTCTAGACAGAAGCAAAATGTATTCTATCAGAAATTTCTGGAAGAGTGTACTGAATAGTGGAGGCCGATTTACCAATTTGACCTTAATTCTGTTGGCCATCTGAGGTGATGTATTTCTGAGAATCAAGTGGTTTTTTCCATCTTCCCTTATAAAAACCACAGCAGTAATAACAACACTTTCCAGCACATTATTCCTGATGCTTTAGCTTTTGCACTTAGGAAAAAAAAAATCACCATTTGTTTCTGTGACTTTAAAAATAACTTTGTTCTTTGTTCACATTCAAAAGGAGTTTTAGAAACATTGTCCAACTGTTAATGTGCCAGGGAATGATTCACGAGGCCTTCTGTAAGAAAAACAAGAATTTCCAAAACTGTGTGTTATTTAATTTTACAGTTTGGGTTTTTTCCTTCACTTTTATATAAACAAAGTCGTTTTAATCCCAGTTTTATTGATAAGCCAGGAGTATTCAGCAATGTGTTTCCTTGGGCCTCTTCTAAAGCAAGGCAAAGGTTTAGGGCAGCCACGGATCAGGGTCAGGAGTGCCAAAATCTTTCCTTTTGCAAAGATGGTGAAAAATGTCCATTTCAGTAAACATTGAGCTTGGATGGTCACTACGGCTTTGAAAAGAAAATTTAATTTCAGAATTATACACAATATTTTCCTCTGAAACTATGGCTTTGTTTATAAGTTTCTGTTCACATTTGACAAGATTTAAGTAGACATAGCTTAAATAGATAATAATTTATCTGTCTGCTTTAAAAGCCTTCAACAAAAAACAGCAATAACAATAATAATCCTTAACCTTGAATGCCATAATAAATGATTTACTATTTTAAAGATTAATGTAGAGGTGTGCTTCAAGAAGGAAAAACTTACTTTCCAAAAATTGTGTCAGAATTGCAAGAGATTTTATCAATATTTTTTAATACATGCTTTTACTAATGTTTTAACCTGAAAAATCTCTGACATTGGAGGCATCTTCAACCAGCTAAGTAATGATTTCCCGAGAGGATAGAATAATTTAGAAAATAAAACACTGTTGTACAGTTTTCGAAGGATCTTGTGAGAAGTAGACACTTCCTATTAAAGAGTCTTGTATTCGAGTTAATTAATTCACTTTGACAATTGCAATCTTAGGTATAATTTCGGGTTTTCTTTAACTCAAATTGAATATGGCATGGCTGCAAGATAAGTTATCAATTAATTAGCAGCTTTTCATGCCAAAACACTGGCTCTTTTCTGAGCTGTCCTTATGTCCTATGTCTTGCATAAATGCATTTTAACTGTAGCTTACAATGGGACAATATTCTGAAGGTCCCGTGATTTTAAGAGCGCTGAGGACGCATAATTGAAATTCCACACTTCATGCAGGTCCAGTTGGCTGTTCCAATAAATTCCACAGCATCAGGAAGTATTTCATAAAGCATCTGTGATTTTATAGAACAGGAGAAGCAGTGCGTGTGTTGGTGACCCCCACAGGTGCTCACCCTTTGCATCTTACTTGTCTTTGGCAGCGCTCAGTGAAAATAGAACCAGCTAAATTCATTATTTATTTATTTATTATTTATGCGATTTTTATAGAAATCTCAGGCTTGTTTTGCCTGTTGCCCAAGCTGAACATCCATAACTCAGCTCTGATGCAAAGGCCACGTTTCTGAAAAAATGTGGCAAGAAGCTTCAACAACAAACCCAATTCTTAGATTATACCTTTAGGCTCGGCCAGTGACTCGTATGATTTTGCTGTTTCAGAAAAAAAACTCACATTTTTTTGTAATTTGAGAGCACAGAGCTTATTGCTCTGTTTGGTAGGGATGGCCATGCCTGCTTATTTTGATAAAATAAAAACGAGCAGTGTTTCTGATGCATACATTTCCCCAGCCCAGTGCTAGAATTACCTTCAGAAATTTGGGTTGTATTCCCAGCCTAAATGCATTCATTGTTATTATGCACTCATAGCAGCAAATTTTGGCTTCAAAAGTTCTTCTTCTGGTCTCAAGTTGCCCTCCAATGCATTTATAGGCTGCAGTCGTGGCATCTCTTAGGGCTGATCCCTGCTCAAGGGTGTATTTTCCCCCAATGACTCTAAAATCATCTTATGAAAAATCTTCTGCTTTCGAATTCTTCCTTGAACACTGGTGTCCAGAGTTATTTTCAGGCAAATCTTTATGGATTTAGTTCAGTGTTATTAACATGGCCCTAGAAGCACCTCTATTTTTTTTTTGGCAACACCACATTTTGATGTGATACAGAACCAAAGCTCGTTGCTCAGTGAGGCTGCTGCTGTGGCTCTTCTAATTTCCCCTCTTTTTTTGTGTGTTCATGGTCCTCCTCTGCCTCTACCACTCAGTTCCTCACTTTCTAATGATTCCTGCATTAATCTGCTGCTGAATTCATTAATGGTGCTTCCTGTGGTCCCACATCCACTGCCCAAAACCCGGAGAGATTAAGTTCACCCAACTCCTTTTGTCTATAAAGTCAGGTCAGTCACCTCGCTGCAGGAGAGAGGGAGAAACTTTGTTGTTCTTAAACAAATTGGTCTCCATTACCTTTTCTCACATCAGTGTTAGCATTGTATTCAATGCCGTGGTCATTTGATACCTTCATTTTTACAAATATGTATTTTTAGTTTCATTATTCTTACTAACTTTCCTCCAGACTTCATGCCATCTTCTTTTCTTCTCCTAAACTGAAGACAGCTGCTTATCCATTTTTTATCTCTACTTAAATTATCTATTTCTTTTTACTGCACAAAAGTTGCAATTTTATTATTTTTTCTTCTAGTCTGTGTGAAGAACTTAATGTTAGTCTTAAAATACACCTTATTTAAACTCTTATTTTACTACATTTTTTGACCTCAAATGATGGATTTAATTTTGGAAGAGTTTCTTGTATTACAGCCAAGCCTTTGGTTAATTATGAAAATCTACTTGAAATACTCGTGAAATTAGTTCAGAGTGCCTTCTGACATGTTCTTTTACCCTTTATTATAACAAGACTGAAGAGAATGTTAGCAGCTTTCACATGAAAAGCTCCCAAGTTCCTAAAAACCCTCTCTCTCATTTTTTGAAATACTCAATATATATGTTGCAATTATAAACTATTTTCTGAGACTTTACAAAACTAGACATTGCAGATTGGCAGTGCAGGAACTTAATAAAAAATATAGAGAAAGCTTTTTTATTGTTGCAGCTTTACATTTCAAGTCTCATAATGGCTGGGTTTGGGTCTTTTTTTTTTTTGTTTGGTTTGTTTTAAAAAAAAAAAAAAATTGATGAAGATTTTATAACACCAGGTCCTAAAAAGACCCTTTCAAAACGATGACGTAACAGATGTGGAGCTTTTAGGGGTAAACCCTTTTTTACATTTTTGTATGTTTTTTCAGTTTCTTCCGAACTGCAGAGAAATAAAACTTCCAAAACATAACCAAACCACTAAGTATTAATAACTCTACACATTCCTGACATTCTCCCAGAAATACAAATGAGAGGCGAAATTTTGGAATGTACCATGGATAGAAGTTATGGGTTTAGGAACAAAATATCCTTACTGGGTTCTGTGGTATAGAGGAAGGGCCTTTTGTGCATGGTTCTAGATTGATTAGCAAAAAATTCGTATCTTTTATCTTCCTGTATAATTTCTGAAAAATATTTTGTGCCCAAAACCAAGCTCCACTTTTGGATGAGTGGTTAAATCTGCTGTTTGTCCTTAACATTTTAATACCATACAAGACTTGTAAAAAAATTGACATTTTTTTCTTTTGGGGTTGGATAACTGGAAACCCCACTACATCTCCTGTTCATTTCATTTTTATGGAGGAGAATAAAATGTATTTCCTCCATTTTCTCTGTGCAAAATACACGATTTCTTTAAAGTCTGTATCTTTTGCCACCATAATATTACATTGTGAACTATTTTTTCATGTGGTTCTTCAAAACCCAAAATATTACTCTAAATATATATTGCTACTGCTTGGCATGGCAGGGAAAATAAATATTGCCTGTCTTTTAAAATTATTCCGTTCAAATGTATTTGTAGTTTTTGCTTCTCCTTTTAAATCTAATTTTAAATTCATACCATTTCTACAAGGGTAAGCATCTAAAATTCATTTTCATTGATTTATTTTTTGTGGTTTTCCTAACTAAACTCTTTTACAATGAAACTGAGGAAGACAAACATTTGACAAATTTTTTCCTTTTTTTTTTTTTTAAATTAATAATTTATAGAAGGCAGCGTGTCTCTAGAGCTGCTGAGCAAATAAACTCTCTTGCTGACAAAGATAAGGTAATTGCTTTCAGAATAAGTATTCTTGTTATTCACACGCATTTAGCAGTGTTTTCCCTAAACTGTTAAGTGAAATAGGAGACAGGATAGGATCTGTGCTCTCAGTGCACGTGTGCCTGGGCTCTGCAACCACAGAGTGACTTAAGTCCCTCAAAATGCTGAGCAATCTTCCTCTTTTCTATTGGAAATATTTAAATTTGCAAAATAGATATGTGTTATGTATTTCAAAATACATTTGTTTATTTGAAAATGCAGATTCAAGTAACTTCTGAAGGAGGTTTGGTTCAAGGTCTGCCCTTGTTCATGGATGCCTCGAGGATGCACCTCATCCTGCTACTCCTTAGCAAAATAACAAATCACTTTTAATTTTGTACTGGGATAAAGAACAGCAGCTCAGGCAAGCTGATCAAAAAAAAAATCTGTGTCCAGACACCACAGACATCTGTGTGAGCTGCTCCTTTTGAACAGCGATAAATGCTGAGCATAAAATGTGTTCAGATATCTATGTTACTGACAAATACCTGGCAAGATTTTTAAAAATGCCTAATACTATCAGGAATCATAAATTTAGCTTAAATCAAAGATTTTGAAAAGTTCCTAAATTATTTAAATATTTTTTGCCTTAAAACCTGTTTAAAACGTGTGTTTGAAAGCAGAGCTCTGGCCATCCCCAAGCTAGGCTAATGGTCTCATCATGATCTATTTTTCTGTAATTTGTTATTTTTGCATAATAACGAAATTTATTGAACAAACACACATATACGGTGCTTTCATCAGGCAAGTTGTCTTCAAAAATATTTTTAGATGTCTAAAGAAGTCCATAACTTGATGGGGGGTTTTTTCTGCTTAAAGCTTTATGTTCCACTGCTTATTTTTCAACCACGGTTTTAGCCAATACTTTAATTTTTCACTTTAAAAACACATTCTGAAGCTCTTGGGGATGGGTATATTAGAGACCACGAGGGCTAATTGCTGTGGGTGCAGATCAGGAAGTGCCAAGTCTGGATTCCCAGGCACGGGATTAGGCTGAGCTTGTGTCCGGGTGGCGAAGCAGCGCGTTCATCCACACGGGCATCAGTAGGCGAAGAAGGAAGAGCCTTGCTGAGGTGCCAGCAGGCAGGTGCTAGCCTGGGAGAGAGAACAGAGAGCCACACGGCTCCCAGGCAGGGTTTGGCTGGTGCCTTCTCAGATCCCAGCGTGGCCAGGAGCTCTTCAGTCGCGCCCCGCAGCCGACACCTGCGTCCCCACGGTTCCGCGCTTCTGAACGTGGCGGGTTTGTACCCCGTGTGCCAGCTGTGCCCATCCAAACACTAGGCAGCTTGTTTTGAGAACATGAACAGCGATTTCTTTTTAATCTTCAAGTCTGAATTTTTTTTTTTGTTTGTTTGGGGTTTTTTGTTTTGTTTTTTTTTGGTTTGGTTTGGTTTGGTTTGGTTTGCTTTGGTTTGCTTTGGTTTGGTTTGGCTTGGTTTGGCTTGGTTTGGTTTGGGTGGGTTGGGTTGGGTTTAGTTTGGTTTGGTTTGGTTT
>VYXC01009640.1:71549-97483 GCA_013397175.1 Platysteira castanea
AGGGAGGAAGAAAGGAAGGAAGGGAGGGAGGAAGGAAGGGAGGAAGGGAGGAAGGAAGGAAGGAAGGAAGGAAGGAAGGAAGGGAGGGAGGAAGGAATGAAGGAAGGAAGGAAGGAAGGGAGGGAGGAAGAAAGGAAGGAAGGGAGGGAGGAAGGGAGGAAGGGAGGGAGGAAGGACCCCATGCCTGTATTTACTATGAGAGCCTTGGAAAATGTGTCTACATGTTTTTCAGTCAGAGAAAATATGTTCTGATAGGTTCCTGAAAGGACAAAAAAAATATGCAGGAATAGGAAATATTTAAACGAATAATGGTTTTAAGCATTTAACATAGAAAGTAGAACATGTCAGGAAAATGGCACTGTGTGACAATCTTTTCGTGTGAAGAACTTTACACATTAGACAAAGTAATTGCTGGAAAATATCAGTTGCTTCTCCTTGAATCCTTGTGTTTTTGCAGTAGTAAATAAAACTAGACCTGACCTATACACATACTAGTTTTAAACTAAAAATATCCCCTTGGAGATCTTATGATTATTTTAATGAAAACAAAAGAATAGCCTCTAGCACATTCTTTTGTCAAATAACAACAAACCAAGCTAGTTCACTGCTAGAGGCAAGTTGATAAAATCACTAAAACCCTCAAAAGAAGTGTGCAAAATAAAAACATGACTTTGATTCCTGTCCAGGTTAATGTTACAGAGCTGAGATGTCTTTTTTGTTCTGATAGCTGTGTAGCAGACGGAAACTCTAAGAAAAAATATTGTAAAAAATGTAAAAAATATGTAAAAAAAAAAATCTTGAAATAGTAATCTCTCAGTAATGCAAGTTTAATCTAGGGATATACAACCCATAAAAAAGGAGAAGACTAAAGTAAGTATGAAAAACTCCTTTTAATTTCACAAAATATTAGACCAGGGAACATATCCTTAATTTTAATTTTGTCTAATGTTGGTATCAATCACTTCAGTGGTTTATGTGTGGTTTCTTTCTTCATGATGTGCATTTTATGAACGTATTTATCTTGGAGGTACAGACCTAAAGGTACATTGAGATAGGCCTAAATTTCCATAAGCTATCTAGCCAAAGAAGTTGCTATTTGGAGACCTCTTTTTTGCTTTTAGTTGTATTTTGGGGACCCCTTAAGTTCCACACACACTTTACAAGTGAAGAATAGCTTTTCTCTTGTTTCTCAACAAGTTTCACGGATGAGAAAACTTTACCAGCCCAGTGCTGAAGATTTGTGTTGACATCACACAAGGGGGCATTTATGTGGAGAGAGGGCTCAGGGTTGAATGTAGGGACTGGGAGGGGGCAGAACAGGATCCCTCAAAATGAAACTGGATCAAGACTCATGGAAAACTGGCAAGGAGAGAAAAAGTTTTATTTTCTTCCATACAAAGTGGTTGTACTCACCATTTCTGTGAGGTTACACTCGGTAAAAAGGACAGGAAGAGGAGATTGCGTGGTTTTGCCCCTGGATTGCCTGGATGTGTCCGAGGGACAAACCCACTTGATGAACTGCTGGGTGTCATTCTGTGACGGGTATTCTACCCCCACACAGCTCGTAGAGTGTCTTATGGCTGTTTCTTGATCTTAAAAAGTCCCATGCCAGAGCCAAGAAAGACTGGAGACTCCTGCGGGTTCGTGTTCATGTTGTTTATTGTTTCTTATCTCTCAGTGTCTGGAGCAGGCACAGCACGACCTGCTCCACCGAGATCCACAGCAGCAGTGACGCCCCGGAAAAGCGATTTCTCCTTTTTATGTGTTTCAGGAAAACCAACCAAGTTCTACAACGTATTATTATTTATCAATTTATACCAATAATTCTTTACCTTTTCTTAACATGACAGTGCTGCCTCCACCAATGCCCATCCCCATCGTCACAGCAGGAGATGGAGGAGAGAGAAGAAAGAGGAAGAAGAAAGGACACCACCCTTTATCCTCCATGTTAACTTTTTTCTTTCTCATTCCTCCATAAATCTAAAACCTACATACACCCAGTGATAAGATAAGCTAATTACACACTTTCTTTCTATTTTGCATTTCATCTCTCAATGTCAGCAGTTTTGTCCAGGGACAAGGCTCGAAAATGGAATTCTGAGCTTTCTGCCAGGGTTCCGAATAGGTCTGGTGGGATTCCAGACCCCCCTGGACAGTGAGAGGGATACTCGGGGCTGCCACATCATTCCTAGGAAAAATGCCCTTTGTCTGTGTGGGCTTGGCACTCAGGGGAGGCAATGAGCAAGAGAGAAGGTGATGCTTAGTGTCTCCATGACAAACCCACGGACAGAAGTGGGAGAACTTGCTAGGAAAATAAGGGGAAATTATCTACCTAGACAGAGCGGGGATGGGAACTGCTTTTTTAAAATAGAGGGAAACAAAGGGAAAATTGAAACCAAAAATAGAGAGCTCTGTCACAGATTTCACTTATGGTTGTGTCAGATGGCAGGGCTTGGGAAAGAAATCTAGGAGAGATTAAACAGTGTGAAATGAACAAAAATACAGGGATTGGTGATGCGGGGAGCTGCCCAGACTGCAGAGTGCTGCTGGCTGTCTGGGGGCACTGAAGGCTGCAGCACGTCTGCAGGTGACACCTGCAGGTGACATCCCCAGGGTGGCAGCCACATGCAAGACGTGTCACTGCCCGTGGGAAGCTGGAACTGCTCCATGTCCCTCATCCTCAGCCTTCCACATCGTTTGGTCTGGCTTCAGGACATCAGCAGGTATTTTCTGTCACAAATTGAGATGGAGGAGCTCTGCTGTGAAGAAAAACTGGGAGAGAATTGGGATTGTTCAGCCTGGAGAAGAGAAGTTTTGGGGGGACCTCATGGTGGCCTTCCAGTACCTGAAGGGAACCTACTGAAACATGGAGAGAAAGAAGGAAGAATGGCTGGAAGAATGGCTTCCCAGTGCCAGAGAGTAGGTTTAGATGCGATCTTGGGCAGGAATTGTTCCCTGGCAGGGTGGGCAGGCCCTGGCCCAGGGTGCCCAGAGCAGCTGTGGCTGCCCCTGGATCCCTGGCAGTGCCCAAGGCCAGGCTGGACACTGGGGCTGGGAGCAGCCTGGGACAGTGGCAGGGGTCCCTGCCATGGCAGGGGTGGCACTGGGTGGGCTTTAAGGTCCCTCCCAAAACAAGCCATTCTGTGATTATATGAAAATACTTTGCTCTATTAGGCTTTGTGAGCACAGCTCTGGTTCCCAGCATTAGAGATGACTCCAGACAGTCCCCAACAGCAGTGTTCCAACTGTTACACCTCTTAAAATTGTTCTGGTGGCTTCAGCAGCATTACCTGACCTGGATTTAATTAGATCCAAAACTTTAAAAATGCCTCAGTCCCTTTTGTGAGAATGAAGTTGTAAACTTCTGCAGCCCTTTGAAGTTGAAAAGCAGCTTCAAAACAAACCCAGGTTTTGAGAGGGAAAGCTTTGTACAAGTAGAGTTGTCAATTACATAATGTACTACTCAGCTCATAACATTACAATACCTCGTAAGTCACCTTTTTCATTCTTGGTTCTTCTATGTCATATTTTATGTAGCCCCAAAGCCCTTTTAACCCTCTTGATCTTTAGATACCCCTAATTTTCTGTAATTAGTAAGATTTAATGTAACAGATAAGCAACTTATGACTCACCCCTACTTGACTGCTTCATGCTAAAAACGCAGAGCCTGATCATTCAGCTGGTTGATAAAAATGCAAATCAAGGCAAGATCTGTGTCAAGGCCCGGAAAACGGTGAACTGCACATTATACAGAGAACAACAAAGGCTTTCAAAAGAGCAAACAAGATTTCACATGAGGAAATACAAAATAGTCACCTCCTTTGTGCTGGTAAAATGTGAGGTGGAACTAAAATGCAAAACCAGGGCATTTGTATGTACTTGAGGATTTGTACACTCATCATGCAATGAAAAATATACTATGCAGAAAAAAGTGATGGAAAGTCAGAGAATTTTCTTTTCTGTGGATGTGTGGTACCTGCTTACTAGAAGCAGGTTTAAATGCCTTTTTCAGATACTCAGATCTGAAATTAAGATAAATTAAGGTCTTTTTTTGTGCAACCAAAGGGGCCTTTAATTTAGAGAACATGTAGTGTGGATACATTAAAGACCAAGGGTTTTGTAATCTGGTAATTTGTACCAGAAAACTGTTTGAAAACAAAAATGTATAAGGAAAAATAAACCCTACAAGTATTAAACATGAAGCTAATTGTTAAATTTGAAGTGAAAGTTTACAATTTTACTGCTGTTGTATAATTCTTTTTAAAATTATATAGTTGAAATGCCAATTAAAACTTACTTGTGTGACAAAATGAAGAGTTAAATTAAAAATAGTTTTATGAAACCTCTAAGAAAAGCAGAGAAGCTGTGGCAAAGACACTATTTGATTAATAGTGTCAATGAAATGTGATTAATTTGATGAAACCATGTATAAGGTTTCTTGAACTCTGGGTGTGCTATCTGATAATGCGGAAGTATTACATTTTATTCCATTAATCTTTTTGATTATTGTTTTATGTCCTAAATGAATTTGCAAATTTATCAAAGAAAAAACTGTGTATTTAGCCCACCAGGACATGAAATATTGGCTTGGATGGTCAGTTTGTGTTGTGCAAATAATTCTTCTTTTCTGCAATATACTTAAATAAAAATGCACTGATTAAAGAACCCAATTCATCATTGACAGAGATGGACTGATGCACCACTGTGTGATGCCACAATAATATATCATTTATAAATCTTCATAAACCATAGACCTTTTCCAATTCCTTGTGTCTTTAATATGTCAATGGTTTTGCAGCTTCTGCTATTGGAAGGTAATATTTTCAGGAAGTATACTTAAAGTGAGTTCATTTTACTGGAACTAAACCATCAAGAAATCATATTGGCTTTCTCATGTACTTTGCTAGATGGTGATAAATTTTCTTATCTTTAAGGCTTTTTCAGTTGCTGGCTTTTCCATCATACATGATGACTAACTTTATATTAAAATTTAAATTGTTTTCCATTTGTTTTCTTCTTTGCACGGCAGCAACAGACTTGTTTGTCTTGCAGTGTCTAAACATAGATCAGAACGGATGTTCCGCAGCTATGATTTGTTTAGGACAAATATTCCTGAATCTGCAAGTCCATAGAATCATAAAATCCCAGGCTGGAAGGGATCATCTGGGTCGAACTTTCTTGGCAAAATCGTGGTCCAGGCACAATGGGCCAGAGCCCTGACCAGCTGAATCTCAAAAATGTCCAGTGTTGGGGAATGCACCATTTCCCTGGGGAGATTATTCCAGTGGGTGATTGTTAGGGTGAACATTCTCCCTCTCGTGTCCAGTCAGAGCCTCCCCAGGAGCCCCTGGGACCCCTCACCCCTTGGCTTTTCCACGTGGCTCCGTGCCCAAAGGGAGTCCCCACCCCGCTGTGGCCACCCCTTAAACAGTGGAGCTCAGCATTCCCTCCTCAAGGCTGAACAAACCCAGGGCTCTCAGCCTTTCTGTGATGGTTTGTCACCCTCCCAGAGTCCACAGAGTTCTTTGTGGCGAGCTTTTGATCTTGAGAAGTTCTGTGCCAGGGCCAGGACAGACGAGAGACGCCTGCGAGTTGGTGTTNTGGAGGAGAGAGAAGAAAGAGGAAGGAGAAGGGGTTCCACCCCAAATCCTCCATCTTTGACTTCTCAGTCCCCATTGTACTAAATTCTACATTTTCACCCTGTGATAAATCAAACTAATTACTTTTCATTTTCTCAGCATTGCAGTTCCTCTCGCAATGTGGGAAGCCTTTTCCATGGACATGGGTCCAAAATAGAGTCCTGGGAATCCTGCCCGAGTCCTGAGTCTGCCTGGTGGGGTTCCAAACCCCCCTGGACGGACAGAGGAATACTCTGGGCTGCCACACCTCTCCTCCCTCCTGAGACTTCCCAGCCCTCGGATCCTCTTCGTGGCTCTTCCCCGCAGCCTCTCCAGCCTGCCCACCTCTGCTTGGCACAGCAGGGACCGAACCTGGGCACAGAGCTCCAGGTGTGACCCAGCAAACGCTGGGCAAAGAGGGGTAACGGGTTCACCTCTGGTGGGTGTGCCCCTGTTGGTGCCACCCAGCATCCCGCTGGCTTTCCCTGCTGCAGCAGGGACCTGGTCACTCCTTCCAGCTGGGCTCTCTGCAGGACTCCAGGTCCCTTTCTGTCGGGATTGATAGAGACGGGGACGGCTGAGAGACGTTGTGAGAAGATTTTATTGCAGCATCAGTCTCGGAGCGAGACAGCAGAGAGATGTTACAGGTAACGCCATTACCATCAGAAGCCAGTGTACATTCAGTTACAAGGCCTTATATAACTTTTTAAGCCAATAAGCAAATGCCACAAAGCTCGCTAGCATATTTGTACCAATCATTGTCTATTGTTTTACATGGTTCCACTGTATGTGTACTTCTTAACCAATCACCTTACTGCTACAGGCTTACATTATTATATTCTAAGTTTCTTAACAAGTTTTTACTTATGACACTTACTGCTAATGCTAAAATTTCTTAACTTATTCATTATAACTTTTTGTTTGTACAAAGCATGCTTTTGCTTTCTAAGCTGTATTTCTGCCTTTATAACGCATATTCTAAAACCATACAAATGCATTTTTACTTTAAACTGCAAAAGCTCACTCTTCTAACTCTGGCAGCCTTAGCCAAGGCCGCAAATCGAAATATGTATCCATTTCTATCTCTTCGAGCACATTGCTGTGTGTGTTGTCTGTCGGAGACAGTAGGTTTTCTGTAGCTTCATTTCCCACACCTTTCCACAGAGGTCCCTTTTTGTGTCTGGGGAGACACAATAAAGACGCTCTTACACCTGCCAGGTTTAGCAGAAAGGAGGAAATGGAATGGATTTATTTACATTATCTCATTTTTATACACGTTCCAACTCCACAAGGGATTGGAGAGCATGTCACTTCCTTCTCCATCCCACTGGAGAAGAAAGGTGCTCATCAAAGTTCTCTTATCACAAAAGGAATGAAAAACAGAAAATACCGTTAAGTAAACATTGGCCATTATTTACATGAATCTGTGTGAAAAGAATCTGACTCCAAGGTTAAAAACAGAAGGCTTACAAAACCAGGGCAACATCTTTTCACAGAGCTGGTCCCCAGCCACGTGGATCCCAGCCTGTGCTGCACAGGTTTTCCCAAATGCAGGGCCTTGCACTTGTCCTTATGGAACTTCATGGTGGTTTTTTGCCCATTCTCTTCCATCCTGTCCAAACCTTCCTCCAGGGTGGGCTCTTCCTTCCAGTGTCTGCTTTCCCCAGGTCGTTTGGGATCATTGGCAAAATCTCTTAGGGTATGCTTTATCTCATCTTCCAGACCACTTAAGAAGGTAATAAATAATATTGGGTGCAATATCAATGCTTGGGGGACCCCATTTGGGACAGTCTGCCAGTTTGGAAAGGATTTATTTATCATGAGCTCCCCGTGTGCCACCTGTCAGCCAGTCCCCCACCTTAGAAAATAATGCCTAGAAAATAATGAAGTTTATTTCAGCAAAAAGCTGTAAAAAACCCTATTGAAAACCTTGAAGAATTTCAGTCAGACTGTTGCCTGGAAAATAGAATGGATCTTCCCAACAATGTTAGAGTGAATATAAAACCCAGCTTTTACTTGAAAGCTTTCAAGTACATGGCGAAAATCACATGTGGTGCAGTAATTCTACAATTTTTATAAGGTTTGTAAGTAGTATATCCATCATCTATTCTCCAATTAAAAGGTTAATGTATTAGGTAATAATTCCTGGGGTCCTGCCCCACTGGAAGCAGTCCAGAGGCTTTTTTTGCCCCACTTTTGTTGTGTCTGGTCCAGCTTCTGGCTGGGAAGCAGAATGTCCTTGTAGTTGGTTTTCTTCTTGGAATAAGACCAAACAATATTTTAGGAATGTGTTTATAGGGTCACCTTAGTGTTCCTAAATGTAGGGAAGAAAAATAGGAAAAGTACTAGAAGCTACAGCCGTGCTTTAGCAACCTACACAGCCACAAATACATGAAAAATATAAAAAGCTAAAAATCTTAGGCATCAAGACAAAGGTCAGTGTTCACTCCACATCAACCAGGCTCGGGACTCTGTCATAGAGGGTGGTCATGTTTGTCAAGTGCAATTTGTTCTTGGTGGATCCGTGCTGGTTTTTCCCAGTGCTTCCTCTGACTTGTGACAGCCCCCAGGAGGATTCATTCCAGAACTTTCCCAGGGACTGAAGAAAGACTGATGGGCTTAAAATGGGCTGGAGCCTTCTTTGAGACTTTGAAGGTTTGGGTTTCATTAGCCTTCTCCCAGTCTCCTGAGAGGTCCCCCAACCTCCGTGGCTCCACAGAGAAGAGAAGAGAGAGGATTTTCTGAGTCGTGTCAGCCAGGATTCTTAACACCACTGGCGGATATCACACAGTCACAGAATGGTTTGGGTTGGAAGGGACCTTAAAGATCATCTTGTTTCACCCTCTGCTCTGGGCACCTTCCACAAGAACAAATTTCTCCAAGCTCCACCCGATCTGGCCTGGAACACCTCCAGGGATGGGGCATCAGGGTCCATCAATTTTGGGGGGTCAAGCTTCGAGTGACCTCCATGGCTCTTCAACAGTCGAGGTATTTTTTTCCCTTTCTCCTTTAAAAATCCAGGCCAGATGAGTCTGGAGGGTTGGCTAAAAGAGTTGAAATTAGAACATTCATCTCATACGGAGAAGTAATTGGACTTGTCAGTGTGTTCTGTTTCAGGGAAAAAAAAAACAAACCAAAAAAATACACCATCAAGCAGAAACAGAAAAAAAAAAAAATCAGAGTTCAGAGAGAGAGAGTTTGAATGGTGAAAGTTGGTAAAGCAGGAGCAAATTTATCGGCTCGGTAAAGTAAATGCTGGAAAAAGGTGTTTTGGCACAGAATATTTGAGATCTCAATGTGTGGGAAGAAGATGTGTATTTTCAGAAAAGATGCACCTAGACTTTGGGAAAGGAAATGAGAGATGAGTTCAGTGATGATTTTCAGTGGGAAAATTTGGCTTGAAAGGCATTTGAAATCCTTACATTAATTCTTTTGCTGCTTGTATATTTGCATAAACATGATTAGGAGAATTTAGAACGCTGCTGGGTGTAAATTAGACATATTGGAATTATGTTGATTTTCAGATATACCCCATCATCCAGAAAAATTATAATGAGTGTTTGTGATTAAAGGAAATGTGAAGAGCTCTCGCTCGTTTAGAATATTAGGATGGGCTGGGGGTGCTAATGAAGTGCAAAATTAAATTCTAGCAATTATGTAAATACAGGCACAAATAAAACTAAAGATATTGTTGGACTTCCAGGGACAAGACAAACTGTTTCGAAACTATCAAAATAGAATAACATGAAATAATTTTTTAGGTTTTTATTTTGCTGAGGATGTATCTTGGCTGGATGTGGTTTAAAAAAATCATTCGAAAAACCCCAAAAAACCTTACTGAGCTTACCATACATGATAATCTAACAGATAAGTGAATTTATGACCGTGGCAGGAATTTGGTGGACCATTAATATAGCCTGACATCTTCATCATCGAAGGTAAGAAAAATTATCATTTAAAGATGAGTAGTTAGAAATTTATCCTAAATGAGAGATAATTGATGATTTTAATAAGACAGAGTCACTACATTTTGCTCCAGTAACATGATGAAGAACGGGCAGGTTTTCTTGACATTTTGCACAAAACAAGAAGTCTTTAATATTTCTTCTCTTCCTGAAATGAGCACAGATGCACTTCCAGAAGTGCAAAATCTTTAAAAGGCAGCTTAAAATATGTACATATTTTTGGCAATATCGTTTGCATGGCACTTTAATGTTTATCTCCATTTGCATTTCAATAGGTTGCAAACACTTTTAACAAAGGGAAAGATTTTAAGGGGCTAGAGAAAGAAGGTTATACTCTAGATGTATACAGCTTAAACTCTATCAGACAGTGATGTTGGATTGAGAAAAGACTACTGAGGCATACTATAGAGTTATCTTAAAACCACCAAAGCAAGGAAATTTAAAATAAATAGATAGGGTTGATTTTTTTTGTTACTTTAAATCCATAATGCCATTTTTTTTATTGCTTTCATATTTAGGTTTTACGCTAACAAAGTGAAAAGAGTAGAAGTATTCACTTCAGCTAAGTGAATGTTTAGTTTTACTGCAAATTTTTTGGAGGGAGAGAACAATCAAATAAAATCTTTGCACTTTTTACTCAATGAGTCCCTTATGCTTTTTGTTATTCACTGAACTGTAGCAGTAAAAGAAGAGCTAAATAATTTTAGCCAGTTGTTCCAAACCCTAAATTTTCAGTTGTGAGTCTCACTGGCATGTTCAAACCTCAGATTTGACCATTCAAGTCACAAGAAATATTATGGAAATACTTTTTTATTGTGTGTGTTGCTAGTATTTAAAAAATGAATTTTCATATTAGGTTTGGAGCCCTCTGTAAGAGTTGCATGTTGCCTCCTTTTTGCCTTTGTATTGCTTGTTTCTTTGCGTTATTTTAAACAGTGATAGAGATGGATTTAAATGACTTTAAGTATTTAAAAGAAGCTCTTGTGAAAAACCAAATCTCTTGCAAAATCTCTGCTACCACCCTCTTCTACTGCCTTCACAAACTCCTCATTATCCCTTTTGAAGTTGTAGTTGCACACAAATATTTGAGTTATCCATGCACAGCCATTTAGAAACGTGACTGTTTTACTTTAAAAGCTACAGATATCTCCACATCTTGGGTAATTTCATTAGCAAGCATGACTCCTTACCTAGAACCTCAAACGTGCACTGGTTTAATTTTAAACACCCCTTGATGCCCAGCTGCTGATATTCTGTGTATTTTCTGATTTCATTTCAATATTTACCTTGTATTTCCCTGAAGTTCCTAAATTTTAGGGTTGGTTTTGTTTGTTTTTCCATAAACACTTCTTCTCCTGGTGGTGCTGCAAACATTCCAGGCCACTGCAGGAGTGATAAATGGTGTCGACGCCTCGGGGCAATACCTGAGTAAATTATCTGGTAAAGCTAAACTGTTCAGTTCCAATTTTTGATACTGTTTTGCAGCACTGGCTTTTCATTCACCGCCCAGTCGGCTTCGCTTGCTTTGTGATTTAATTATTCTTCACAGGGCAATGAAAACTTAGAAAGGTTTGAGGAAGACAAATGTGGTTTTGCCACTGGAGCTACGCAAGAACACAATGGCTGGAGAATTACACGGGGAGCTCTGAGCTGCAGAAAGCAGTTTAAAAGCTTTTAGAATGTGCACTCCACAGAAACAACTTCTTGCCTGAAGGATTCAAGTGCTTCTGTCTTTTAAGACACAGAGCTCTTTAAGCCATAGAATCCCTCTTATCCTGTCCTGTCTGTTGAGAAGGGTCAATATCAGATATCCAGGAGAGAAGGGAAGAAGAAATTATTTTTACCAAATAGAGAACTGCTGAAAGAGAAGACCTGTCTTCACATTAACCCCCTTTCCCTGTGATTATTTTTTTATAAATCCATGGCTTCCAAGCCTACAGGAACATGACTCTTCCTGGAGCTAAGGCCAGCACAAGTTTGTGCATACTTGCTCTCTCACAGACAGAGAGAAAAAAATGTCACAAGCAGTGTGGTTCTAAGCTTGTTTATCTGTTTATTCCCCCACAAGTTTTAAAGACGAACTCGTGATTGTGCTGGCAACTTGTGCTTGCTTGGTTTTGAGGGAAAATACAGAAGGATTTTTCAAATATACAGGAAAATTTGGGGTTTTTTTCACCTGCATGCTATGCCACATGCATCGAATGTCCAGTCACTTGCTGCCCACCTTTCGTGCCTGAATTGGTTCATTCATTTGTAGCTCCTCTGTGTGTCTGAGACAATCTTTTATCTCCAACCCACCAACGATCACTCTTTCTTCGATCCTCCTAAAGTCCCTACTCCCCTGCAATAAAAAAAATATATTTATACTTTAGTTATTTGTCCTTATCCTTTAGTTATATGGCCAAGAAATACATGGAGCTTCATCATTCGCAGGCATTATCTCATGCTTGACACTGTCAGCATTTTAAATACTGAAATAAATCTTTTGAAATAAAACAGGTTAAAAATGTTCACATTCCAGTTTAATTTCACGTATCAGCTTCTCCCTATGTCGTTTATTTTTTTAAATGGTCAGCTGTTTGATTTCTGCTTTTTGAAGTTTTGGACTCTGTAAAATATATTTGGATAGATTCAGGCAGCAAATAAGAATGCAATTTAAGTCCATTTGCCGTGAAATATATGGATTTCTTTTTGTTTAAATGCCTTGGAGAAATATTTTTAGCTAAGATATTTTTTAAAAATCCAATCCTTTTCATCACCAAATTTCACCAAACAAAATTAGAATTTTCCATGGGGAAAGGAAACATTTTCATTTGAAACACTCATGTTCAAGTTGATTGTTTTTGTTTTGAACTCAGTGTTTAGATTGAGGTAATTAAATGCTTCAAATTCATTGTTTCAGGGGCTTTTTACTCTTAATCGTTCATTGTCAAGTAATATTTACTCTAAATCAGGGCTATAAAATGATAAAAAATACTGGCTTTTTACTGGAGAGAAACTCAATCTTTTAGTCAACAATATTTGTTCCTTTATTAAAACAAATCTCATCACTTGTGGGAAATATATATTTCAGGTAAGTAGGGCAGACAAAAGTCTTTGGCTGACAAAAAAAAAACACCGCTGAGAAGGAAAACACTGCTAATTACAGGGGCAGGTTAAATAAATCCACCGTTATTTTTCTATCAAATAAAAATTACATCATTATGAAGGATTCACAGCTCATTAGCCAACAGCTGCTAAACTCAAGTGACTCTGGCCTCAGAAGTATCTTGTGTTTAATTGTCTTAGAACCCTTAGACAGCAGCCAAGCCCTGTGAGCAGAGAGTTGTGGATATGCTTTTCCAGGAAGTATGTCAGAAAATCTTTTTTTTTTTTCTTTTTCCTTCTTTTTTCTTATTCACTCCCTCTGGTTACATAAATATTTGAACAAAAATAAAACAACAACCGAACCAAACAACAACATCAACATCATCAGCAACAAAACCCAACACGAAATATCAGTGAACCTGTTTAATTTAATTAAATTTACCTTGTACAGCAGGCATAACCACAAAGAAACTTTCACTATGGGCAGTCCTGAATGAGAAGAAGTGAATGAGTGGCATAAGTGCAAAGAAGTTAGTGACAGAGATAATGGGTCTTTTAAGAACTAACAGGGATGCATTTTTAAACTTTTGCCAGTTTTTTACAGTGGTGTAAGGAAAAGGAAATACTAGATAGAACGAAAGTAAACATATATATGTGTAGTGTAAAAATAAGCATGCCAGGCTAATACATGGAAGGTAAATGTCTGACCAACAGGGCCCAGGGAAGCCAGACACAAATAATTTGTAAAAATGTGTGTCTGGGAAAGCACAATAAAGACGCTCTCACACCTGCCAGGTTCAGCAGAAAGGAGGGGAAAGACCCACTTTATTTACATATGTCACATTTTTTATACAATTCTCAACTCCACAAGGGATTGGAGGACATGTCACTTCCTTCTCAATCCCACTGGAGAAAAAAGATGCTCATCAGACTTTCTCTTATCACAAAAGGAATGAAAACCAGAAAATACCATTAAGCAACCATTGGCTATTATTTACATGAAACTGTGTGAGAAAGAATCTGACTCCAAGGTTAAAACAGAAGGCTTTAGCAAAAACCAGGGCAACAAAAATGCTCTTCCATTCCGCTGCTTTGTCAGGGAAAGTTCACCTGTGTTTTGTAGTCCCTTGTTATTGCAGAATCCCAGAATGGCCTGGGTTTGGAGGGACCCTAAAGCCCACCCAGTGCCACCCCTGCCATGGGCAGGGACCCCTGCCACTGTCCCAGGCTGCTCCCAGCCCCAGTGTCCAGCCTGGCCTTGGGCACTGCCAGGGATCCAGGGGCAGCCACAGCTGCTCTGGGCACCCTGGGCCAGGGCCTGCCCACCCTCCCAGGGAACAATTCCTGCCCAGGATCCCACCTAGCCCTGCCCTCTGGCACTGGGAATTACTCCCTCTCCATCTTTCTTGTTGGCCCCTTTCAGGATACGACCACGTGGAGCATCTCCATCACAAGCCTTTAACACCCAGGGGTTCAACACCTTAAGAATTAATTGAGAATGAATCCAGCAAAGCACTTCTGTGAATGGCAAAATGATGCTGCTCCATCGGAAGCAAAGATTCCGAGCCCTCCTTCGGGAGTTTGCCAAAAGTGTGATTGCTTTGGACATTACTTTCACAAGCAGAAGGTGCAGGTGTGTATCAGAAGTTCCTCTGGCTCTGGTTGTGTCTGGCCCTGCTTTTGTCCTGTATATGAGATTATGAGATCACTTCTTGGAGGCAGAGAATAGCATAACTACGGCTTCACAAAAAAATTAGGAGGCTTCTTAGGACAACAGTGTAGGGCATAATCAAGTAATTAAGAGAGTGATACTGAATGGGGGTTTTTTTTGTTAAAAATCAGGGACATTTTTGTGTTTCTTGCCAGGTGTAATTTCCATGTCATAAAATGATCTTCTGCTCAGTTTGGAAAGCTGACAGGTAGAAACAATAACAACCACAAGAATTTAAGTTTGCCTAAAAAAAATGAAAAGAATTTCAGGATGTCTTTCCTTATATGTCTTGATTTTTTAAGTTCTTACATAGCTATTTAACATTTTAAAAATAATAGTGGTGAGAAAGATTAAATAGATATTGACAAAAAACATAGAGTTAGTTAGCTGTTTATATAGTTATTTGGTTATTACTTCTTTTCTCACAGAAACAATAGTGATCCATGCTGATATACGAATCTTTTTAAAGGTACTGTTTTAGAAAATAACATAATGCATGGTGCATACCTAAAATATCCTACATTTCCTTACAAAAGGATCACATTGAAATGGATGCTATGGTTGAGACTGTTGATCTCTTTCAAATTATATATTTTCATTATATAATTTGGAATAGCTCTAGTTGATATCCAACCCATTGTATGTTGTTTACATTGTGTTATTTGAGTTTCCTGTGTCTAATTTTTCTCTGTCCTTTAGGTTCTGTTAATTCCTCTTGCACACAGATTTCTCAACACCATTTGCAGCTCACTTTTCTGATTTCAGCGCCATTATTCTCTACCAAAAGGTACCTGAAGTTTCATTTCCATTTCCTAGTCTAGAAGAACTCTTAGGAAAAGATGTCAGATGTCAAATTAGTTTCTCCAATAGAAGTTCTAGAAGTTGAGTGTGTGTTTTTATTTCCATTGGAAAAGATCTTGAGGTAGTGGCTTTCCAAATGATTGATTTAAGCCATTACTGAAACTCCAGCTGTTATTAGTTTTTGACCATAATTTCGTTTTATGACGCCACTGAGTTCACTAAGAAATTTTACTGGGCATTGAAGTCCTTAATAGCAATATCTGAGTAAATCTGTTATTAGGAAATAATGAGTTCAAGTGGGTTGTAAAAATTTCAGGAAATTTGTGAGATTTTTATATCGAAGAGGTCAGAGGCAGAAAAAATGTTCCCCAGTGAAAAAATCCAAATTTTAAGCATGGAAAGACCAAGAATTTTGGATTGAAGGAGAGTGGAGACCCTGCAGTTTAACTTTGACAATGCCTGATTGAAGCAAGACCAGAGATTCTCTGCACAAAACATTCCAAAGCTGACACCCCTCACAATGAAGGATTTTTTACCCAACTGCTTTCAATATTTATTTCTCTACAAGGGCTGCGATGAAAGAGAATGATCCACAAGATTAAAAATATGCTTGATATGACGCAGAAGGGGCACAGCTATTTTTCTCTTTTTAATTTTTTAGACGACGACACCAAAAGTGATTGAAAAGATGAAAGAAGGGTTTTACCTGCGGGCTAATGCAATTAATTTCCAGAATCAGGAAACCCCAGAGACTCCAGGTTCAGGAAACAAGAATTTTATTTTTGTGGTATTGAGGAGCAATTTCACTCCTTTGAAGTATATTGTAAAAGCAG
This sequence comes from Platysteira castanea, assembly GCA_013397175.1. Lineage (NCBI taxonomy): Eukaryota > Metazoa > Chordata > Aves > Passeriformes > Platysteira > Platysteira castanea. Next base: position 87,565 of record VYXC01009640.1, read on the forward strand.
GTGTCTCACTCTGAGTGATCAAGACAGTGATAGATTACATCAGTCTATTGCAATTTTTAGGCAGATTTATTTAGATTGTTGTTATGAAACAGAGAAGAGTAACACAGCACAGTATCTAATGTTCAATCCATTTGGGGCCAGAATCTTCTTGCTTTTAATGCACGTATAGAGCTTTTCAGCACTTTTGGTTAATCATAAACATCCTGTGGTATTAATCAGCAGTGACAATGTGTCCATTTAACTTGTACTGTTCAGTGGTTAAGCTAAATGAATTTTGTGGCTTTCATGAAATAGGAGAAAATAATCAAACCTTAAACATTTTTACAACTAATGTACACAGACTCATGATCCAATCAAGATCAGGTCACCACGGCTGCTGTAGCAGGGAATAATTCTGATTTTTAGTCAAAACCTTTAACATTAATAGACATTAAAATATTCAGAAGTCCTTTTCCCTGACTTTAATACTGAAAATTGTGCTTTTCAACATTAACACAATGAGGAAGGTCAGAAGACAATCAACTTTTGTCTGATAAGTCTATGAAAACTGGAAAATGGAATAGTTATTTATATCCTCTTTATGTATCTAATACAACAGCCAATGAAAGAAGCTCTTCCTTTTTCTGTGCAAATACCAGTTTGCTTGGCCTCCTTTGGCTTTCTTTGCTGGTTAATAATCTTGATTCCTTATAAAAGGTGTATTGTCAATATCAGGCATTAGGAATTTTCTTTAGGAAGGTGGATTGGTTCCTGTACGAATATTTCAGAAATAAACTGGTGTCAATACAAAGGTTTCTTTGGATTGTCTAACTCAAAATATAAAAGCCATTAAAATTCAATTTTTTATTATTATTTTTTTTTTAACCGTTAAACTATTTAGCAGAAACGAAATATTTTAGAATGAGTTAACTACTTGAAGCTCAGTTGTATTCACAGTCTGAGAAGGAAATGCCTCCCTACTTCATCTCACTTTGTCCCTGGTGGTTTTGGCACATGCTGCCTGGTGGGATTGATTCCTTCTCTTCCAGTGTCAGGCTGTAAAAGCCCCGGAGCTGTATGGACAGAGAATGATTGCGTGCTAAGTGAAACCCTTTATTTTTGCTGTGGGACGTGGCTACTAAATCAGGACTTCATTCCCTGAGCCAGCAAACTCTCCCTGGGGACATTTGTTTCACAGCTTTGCAGGGTGATGTTTTGTGATCCAGCAGGAAGGGTGAGAGGAGATTTGGAGCACCCACAAATGTCACAGCCTGGCTGCAAAATCAGCCAGGGTCAGACTGAGAAGCCACGTGAGAAAGGTTTGAGATTTTTAAGTGGGAAGCTGCGTACAGAAAATAAAATAAGCAGCATTTCTGCTCACTACACTGGAAAAATTAAGGGGGGCAGTGGAAGAACTGACTTATTTTATGAGAGAAGGGCTTTTTTTTAAAGTTGTGGTTTTAGTGCTACCCCCAAACTACGCTTTTGTGTTCAAGGTCTAGGGATGCAATAAAAAAGGAACACATAAAAGGAAAAGATTCAGTTTAAGGAGCTGTTCAAAAAATATAAAAGATGAAGTACCCAAGTTCCAACATGCACCTCTCGCATGATTTCAGAAATACAGCTTACATTTTACTTTAAATAGTTGAATGGCTATTTTCTTAAAAATTTTGTTCCATTGCAGCCTGATTTCACTCTATTTTTTCTCATTGTAGAGCAAGAATTACACCCATTTAAAACCACAAAAGCTAGAGACAAACATATAAACATCAAAACTTACATCTAGAAATGCATTGCACACCTGCTTTTCTCTCCCATCTCGACCCTTTGAGAGTCTTGATACAGAAAAGAGGCTTTGCTCTGCTCAAAATGAAGATGAATTGAGGTTTTTTTTAATTGATTTATATATTGTGCCCACAAAGAATAGGATATGCTTTTGGACGAAAATTAATTTAGCCATATGAAAATTAGATCTTGTCATAAAAAAAAAAAAAATTGAAAATATCCGCACTTCTTCAATAGATTTGTGTATAGGCAGAATTTCCTGCTTTACTCTTCCCTTGCTTCTCTTTTTTCATTCTCCCATCTTACTCCTAACTACCATTTACTCTGTCTGATATGTTTTATGTACCACATATTTTCACTACACACTAGTTCAGTCTGGAGAGGTGTAGAAATGTGTTTTGTCTGCATAATTCAGCCTGCAAAAGTGTCTTTCCATTTCTTGTCTGGCCCCTTTATCCAGCATCCTCATCTTCAACTGATGCTGAAAAAGAACCCAATTGACACAGCTGAGCATTATTGGGTTCTGATTGACTTTAATTTCTTTTGGCTCATTTAATATGAAGCCTTCCACAACTTCAGCGTATTAACAACACTGAACAGTTTTTCCTTTTTTTTGATGTGTATAAAGCCAAATTGCTCTAAAACTTCACAAGTCTGCATAGTTACGAAGAGATGACATCTTGCTTAGATTATCTTAATTCTTTAATTGAGAAGCGAGACATTCTGTTCATATATCCATAATTCTATGGCGTCACTGAAGAGTGGTACATGAGCTAAAAATCTTTTGGGCTGTTCGCGTGGAAATTATACTTTGCATAATGTCTCTGTCAGAATTTGGAAGTTTATCTTGTAGGAAATGAGAGAGATGTGCTTCATTTACTGACTTTGATTTCACTTCATGTTTATAGGGAAAAAAAAAATCACATTTTCTGTAATTCTTATCATCAATATTGTCACTCCCGTATTTTCCTTTTAAACTTCTGTTTCCCTGAGCACTGATTTCAGTGCAGCAGAAAGTTTCCTGTCAAACCTCTCACTGTGGTTGCAGGCAAAATGATGACGTGTTGTTTTCTTGCACAGCTTAATAATAGCACATGAGAACTTTGATGTGTGTGGAAATTCCATTTCAATTAAACAATTAGCAAACCTTAAAGGAAAAAAATTTTAAAAAGGAGTGAAAGGTCATGAAAAGGTTGGTTTACATTTTTTTTTATTTGTTCCATTTTCAGAATAACCTTTTGAGGATCTCATGCTGTTTCAGCCAAAGGATTCTGGCCAAAATTCAAAATATGCTGTGGCTGTTAAGATACCTCTTACGCTTTAAATGGTCTTTCTAGTTGTGCTGTAAGAATCTTTGTTCAGACATTTCCATTTGCTCTATGCAGTTTGGGAACAGTTGATACCTGGCAAACAGCACTTGGTACTTCCCAAGTTAAAGTGAATGAGATCCTGGTATTTCATTGTAGCTGGAAATGAACTGGAAATAAACATTGAACAACCCCAAACCATCAAGTTCCACTGCTCTGAGCTGCTGGTGAAGGATCATTATGGGCTATAAATATACATCCAGCATCTTCAGCAAACACAGGCTGTGAAGGAAGTGCTCTTTGGCTTCAGTTTTAGCACCCAGGAAAGGGTGAAGCTGTTCTCCGAAATTTCCTTGTGTGAATCGAACGCTGGGGTTTGGGTTACGGAAAAACATTCCTTACATTGTCCTCTTTCAGAAAGTCAGCAAATGCTGTGCCTTTCCAGCTGGTGGCTTTAAAAGGCACAAATTAATGTTCCAGCAACCGTCCCTGCAAGGCTGATACAGCCCATTAAAATTGGGGGCACTTGGTCACTTTGTAGAATTGCTTCAGAAATAAGCTGTAGCTTCTGAGAAGCCTCTCTGAGGAATTAAATACAGAGTGTAGGTCTTTAAATGCTCTCAGGTAGAGTGAGTGTGTGTGTGTCAGGGGCAGTGAATGACATCTTTTCATTTGTTTTCATTTTCACCTGAAAGACACCAGGAACATTATTATATTTCTTAGAGTTTAAGGTGATGAGTTCAACGTTTGTTGCGTTTGAAATGTGTTTTCCAAATAAAAGAGGTTATCTTCTCTTTTCTTTGTGATTCTGTGCTTGTGAATCTTTGCTTTTTATTAGCAGAGCAAGCTGCAGTGGTATGACCTGTAACAGATGCTGATTTATTTCAAAGGTTCTAGCTCTTTCAATAGGAGCGAAAAAGAAATAATGAAAAAAGACACTCTTATTCTCTTATATTAGAATTCCAGGTCTTATTTTAATTTCATGCACATATTCTACACAATTTGAAGTAAAAACAATTAAAATTATTCACATTGTCTCCCTATGGCCCGTAGCCAGCTGTATTGCTTTGAAGAAGATGGTGACCTGTCTTCAGTATGCCACAATATCTTTAATAAAATATATGAAATTAATTATATTTTCGTGTGTTTATGCAGGGGTTTACAGTGATTTTCTTTTTTCTTCACTGGGGAANAGCAGATTAGAAAATCCTGTGTTACTCAACAAAACCAGCACATCAGGACTGCAGTCTTCATCCACCTTCTTAATTTCTTGCCACAGCTGGGCTTCAAGCTTTGTTTCTCTGATTCATCCAGCGGGAACACTGAGAGCCAACAAATTAACTTACAACTGCTCCGAACTACTGAAAACGAGTTGTCAAAAATTATACCAAAAAAAAGATTGAAAATTACAGTTTTTTCAACCCTCAGATATTAAAAATGCCCATGGTCCCTCAAAAACTTGTTTGCCTCTAGAGTTGAGACAAAAAACTTTACCTTTGATGAAGCTTTGGTGAACCTTCTCAGATAATCTGTGTGCTTCTCAGACTGGTGGCAGTGGCAGTAAGAAGCACACTTCTTTTGCTGTGAGTGTGTCTGTTACTAGATTCAGCTGAACCCACAAAATCTTGTTTCCTGACGGAGTGTAGTAGTCAAATAGAACGCCTGAGTAGATGTTGAGGTTTATTTAACATACTCACAAGTTTATTTTTAACAAGGCAGGAGTTCATGGCCTAGAGGTGTGAAGCCGGGCCTACTCATCTTGTCTGAGGGCCAGCCACATGCTGCTTCATTTTCTGCCTTNTCTTTTTTCTTCACTGGGGAAATTCTGAAGTATACCCATTTGTCATAATACGGTAGAAATTATTGGTCTGTTGGACAAAGGGTGTGAAACAGACTAAAACCATGAGGGAACATAAAAATAATGGCCTAATCCAAAAAAACCCTAAGATTAAAGAGCAATAAAAGGCACATTATATTCATGTAGTAACCCTCAGATATTAAAAATGCCCATGGTCCCTCAAAAACTTGTTTGCCTCTAGAGTTGAGACAAAAAACTTTACCTTTGATGAAGCTTTGGTGAACCTTCTCAGATAATCTGTGTGCTTCTCAGACTGGTGGCAGTGGCAGTAAGAAGCACACTTCTTTTGCTGTGAGTGTGTCTGTTACTAGATTCAGCTGAACCCACAAAATCTTGTTTCCTGACGGAGTGTAGTAGTCAAATAGAACGCCTGAGTAGATGTTGAGGTTTATTTAACATACTCACAAGTTTATTTTTAACAAGGCAGGAGTTCATGGCCTAGAGGTGTGAAGCCGGGCCTACTCATCTTGTCTGAGGGCCAGCCACATGCTGCTTCATTTTCTGCCTTTAGTGACTGTTCGCTATGTTTCTCAGGGGATTTACACATTTATAAATACATTGATTAAAAAATTTATTATTGTTATTATGACTAAATTATATATCTTTATGAAAATTGTTCAGGTGCATGGAAACTCTACCAACTGTCCCTGCCTCAGTAGATGTAGGCCATGCCTGCGATATCCAGATTTGAGTTATATAAAATTGGAATGTGACTTGTTCAAAGAGATGAGATTTTTTTTGTGATATCACCATTCCAGCTCACTAAAATAAAAGATTTTCAACCCATAAGTACAATGCAAGTAGTTTTCATGAAAAGTTATAAAACAAACCAAGAGAATCCTTTAGAAAATAAAAAATGTAGACTCTGGTTTTCAGCACTTGGTACATTTTCAAGGAAAACTCAGGAACAAGTTTTCTACTTCCTACTGGATGACTGGAGAAGAGATTTTTCATACTGGAATTTAGTATGTACACTCATGATTTCTTTTCCCCAAGTACCTGTTGATTCTGAGATCTAAGTCCTTGTGGTTCTCAAAATGCACTTTTAATTAATAAACTACTCCTCTGCAGTATCCTGGATGTGGTTCTCTGTCTATCTGGCTGAACATAACCTCGAATTAATAAAAATAAATTGGGAATGAGCAATTCCCTTTCCTGACCCTTCCCTCATCCAACCAGTTTGTAAGTGACAGTTCCAGAGGGAGAGTTCCTAATCTGACCAAAGCTTAAAAATTTATGATGGTCAACACATTCTGATAGTTTTTAGAAAAGCAGCTTTAATTTCTGGCTATTTAAATGCATTCAAATGTAAGGAAAAACAGATTTTTATTGCTTGGTAAGACAAGAATCTTCCACCTAGAAGAATCAGGAGAAAAACAGAAAAGATTGGAGGCAAGTGGCTTGAGTAAACAGAGAGGCATTCAGAAAATGTTCTTCATCCTGCTTTAGCTGGTGGGCTTGGAAATTCCTCTCTGATCACAACATTAAACCAGATGGATGAAGAAGCAGTGGTACAAGCAGAGCTCCTTCTGCAGTAATATCTTAAAAGTCATTCACTACATATGGATATATCTCCATCCTTGAAAGAAACTCCCAATTTATGGAAAGTTGAAGTACTTCCTAAGGAATCACGGAAAAGTTGTAAAAGAAATTGCATCCCTGTGACAGGGCGTAGACACAGAGTGATAAACACATCAGGACAATTGACAATAAACATGTCAAAACAAAGCTGTGTTTTGCAATTCACTGGAAAAAATGTATATAAAGAAGCCATTAAGCCTTTAAAAATTAGAAGGTGTAGAGTAGTCTTCCAAAGCTGACGTGTTACCTTTAAATGGCAAAATGGGCTTCCAGGTGTTTATATGAGGGTGAACATAGACATTTTTTTTTTTAATATATATGTATTTCAGGTGAACATAGATATATATAGAATCACAGAACTAGAAAATAGAAAGCCCTTTGTTTTAGTTCTAGCTATGACTTTACCTTCATCCCTTACGGGTTTTATCATTATTTCCTCAAAGCAATTTTACCACACAGAAAATAAGGAAATGGCTGCCAAATTGCCTTTTTCCAAAAAAGAAAGGGGGGTCAAAGATGTTTAGGATCTAATGAGTTCACCAAAAGTCAACAGATTAAAGCCCTTAGAGGATAAAGTGAAAAAAATTTCTCCCTTCAGAAATTTTTGAGTTATTCCTAGGTTTATTCTCCGTCTAGTTTCTTCCTAGATTTGGAGAAATGCTTTTGTTTTCTTTCTTTTTACCTATTTTCTATTTTGTTTTGTTTTAGGTTTTTTTTTTCTGTGTTAGAGCTGACATAAAGCTGCAGGCTAGTTGTTAGTTTAATCCCCTCTTTTTCTTGTTTTTTTTTTTCCCACAGGGAGGAATGATAAAACCATGGAAAGCCCCACTGCTGTCCTGAAGGACGTTAATGGGAGCCTTACACTCAATTACCACCACCTTCACAGAAAGTTTAATTAACCAACATAAATGCGAAAAAAAAGAAATGTATTTAACAGCTAGATTGAGTGGAATCATAGCATTAAGCACAGTGAGATATCTCCATATCGCCCTAGAATGAACGACATCCCAAATAACGAGAGGAGGGCGGAAAACGACGCTTGAAACAACCCCGTAGCAGAAATAAATACTGCATTATCATCCCCGTCATTGGAAATAACTATGATAATGCATTCACTATTGATCCTGCTCAGCAGGGCTCCAGCTCTGACTCGTTGCTCATCCCAAATGGCTCGGTGAGCTGCAGGAGCTGTCAGTGCCTGCCCATTTAGCCTCGCAGCATTTTGTGCACCCCACCTGCCTCGCAGCACTGGCTGCCCGTGGTCTGCCTTCGTGTGGGCTAGCAGTGAAGCAGCCCTAAAAAACAATGCTTTGAAGTGCATGGCAGTAAGATTTGAACTCGAGGGGAAAAAAAAAGAAAAAAAAAAAAAAAAAAAGAGAAATTATTTTTTTTTTTCACCCGGATAAAATTTTAAAAAAAAAAAAAAATTGGAGAAATATATTTGGAAAATAAATTTCGAAAGATCGGCAAGAGAAGTAATTGTGATATCAAGGATTCAATATAAATTTTTTATGATTTCTGAATTATTTTTGATTTGCCTGGTTTAAATCATGTGACGATGCTGGGCTTACAGCTTCTCGGTTGTTTATATAGCAGTTTCATTGGAAATGTGATAGATATTTTGGGGGGGCTGGGTGTCAAAATTTAGTTTTCACAATATAGTGATCTGATTTTTTTGCTCTTTTTTGTTCCTTTTTTTCCCATTCTTTTTCACAGATAATTCACTGAGCCTTTTGCCATTCCTAACAGACTTATCTTTTAGTTTCCATCATTTACAAGTATTGTAAATTTAAAAACTAATACATATCTCTAGTAACTATATGCATAATACCTGTAACCACTACTATGATATAGCAGTACCTCAATATAGTAAGAGTAGAGAAAATAACTCTGAATATCCACAAAAGAAGTCTTATGACTTATTTTACATTTAAAAATCACACATAGAACAACAATATGACCTTGTTGAAACCATTTTGAAGGTTTTGGGGATTTTTTATTGGCTTATATATTAACAATGTTTTTGAGCATATGAAAATTATGTGCTGTCAGAGCTGGAGTGATTGAATGATTGACCTAAATTTCTATTAAGAAAATGAGAGTACATCACAGAGCTCTGCATCCTACAACTTCTTTAGTGGTGCTTGAAAAAAACGGTGGGAACAGCTCCCTTAGGGCCAAATAAACAAAAATCCAAATTCATCCCTGCCACGCTCAGGTCTAGAGCCAGGTGTGGAACTGTGACCACCAGGGGCACTCAGGCAGTGGAGACCAGAACAAAAATCTCATACCAGGTATAAAACCAGAGATAAAATGAGGTTACACACCAGCCACCACACTGTGATTTTAGCTACCTGGGTGCTCTAAGTCTCTTTGCAGTTAAATTAACACAATATTTGACACAGTTCTGAGAGTTTGCATGGGCAAGGAGCCCCTCAGGTGGGTCACACCTGCCTGTCCTGGTTTTTGTGGATAAGAGGAAGGAATAGTGCTGGTAAAGCTGGCTGACACTGAGGCCACAGGTCAGGGCTGGGCTGAGGAGTTGGGCCAGCAGCAAAGGCAGTGGGATGGCTGGGATGTCCCAGGAATCCCCACCTGGATGCCAGACAGCAGCAGGAGGGGATGCCATAAAAACCCAGAGCTGATGTAGACCAGAAACAAATATTTGTGTCTGGGAAAACACAATAAAGATGCTCTCACACCTGCCAGGTTCAGCAGAAAGGGGGGAAAAGACCCACTTTATTTACATATGTCACATTCTTATGGAATTCTGAACTCCACAAGGGATTGGAGAGCATGTCACTTCCTTCTCAATCCCACTGGAGAAAAAAGATGCTCATCAAAGTTCTCTTATCACAAAAGGAATGAAAAACAGAAAATACCGTTAAGTAAACATTGGCCATTATTTACATGAAACTGTGTGAGAAAGAATCTGACTCCAAGGTTAAAACTGAAGGCTTTAGCAAAAACCAGGGCAACAAACACTGACCCCAAAAAAAAGTCTATTTCAAAAACTTTTTTTATATTTGTTCAGTCTAGTGCTTAAGCTTTCCATGGTTTCTAGGACCTGTGGTGCAGCTTCAGGAGCCAGGAAGGGCTGGACAGTAACTCACCAGTAGCACCAAACAAGGGAAATTTTTAAAAAGAGCAGGAGATAGTACACTTCTGATAAAATATTCTGTAGGAAAAATAATATACCCCAGTTTGTAAACATTTAAAATATTTTTTAATTAAAAGGTTTCCCAAGAGGTGGAATTACTTTGGCAATATGTGAATTTCTTCTCTGTGTTAGATTCAAGAGGTAAATCCAAAAAAAAAAAGTCACTTTTACATATTATGTTAAAAATAGGAATGAGATTCAAAAAACCAGACAAAATCTGGTTCATTATAAAAAAACTCAAAACTACTA
>VYXC01009643.1:0-104328 GCA_013397175.1 Platysteira castanea
GGGGGGATAAAAAAGAGGGAGCAAAAAAAGTAACTATCTTTGTTTTAAAGTTNCCTGACCTGGCTGCCATGTGGCCGGTCTGTGTCTCGCCTGGCTGCCATGCGGTCAGAGAAATAAAATATCCATGAATATCTATCAAAAATATTGTTCCTGATTCTTTCTATGGACAAAGCTGCCTTCAGGGAGGGTTGCAGGCTTTCTCCGCTGCAACATTTAAGTTACTGGTTTATTGAGTGCACTGATTAATCCTTAAAATTCTCCCATCTTTATCTACAGCATGGTGACTGCTAAACCCACTAGCTGAATTATTAGAGGTCACAGTGGAGTGGTGGGATCTGGGGTGGAGTCCAGGTTATCTATTATTTCTCAATTTATTTATTTGGTGAGAGGGAGTATCAGAGAAGCAACTATGAGTTTGGAGGTGTTTCCAAAAGTATTCAGTGTTCCCAACTGAACTTCCTGCTTTTATTTGCTAATGAGTGTGCCAAGTGTCCATCCCCCTCTGAGCAGGAAGGGTTGCTCTCCAGTTTCTTCAGGGGACATAATTTTCCTTCTGTAATTGAAGCAACGAAGGGTCTCTTTCCCCTTTCCCGCAGTCTCCATCCTGTAATGCGGGAAGACACACCACTGCCCTCTCCAACCCCTTATAGAGACAGGGATGGTAAGGGGAAGCTCTGTCATTCCCATCTTTTCAGGAGGTGGGATCATGCCACGAGTCCTTTCCCACCCTCCTTGTCTGTGAGGAGCTCTGACACACTTCCCATTCAAGCCAGCTTTTCCACAGAGTGAGTCTGAGGTCTCCCTCATACAACCAAGTGTTTTCCACACTTCACTGTATACCACAGGCTTCATTCTTTTCCCCATGCCCTGCTTTATGTCTCCTAAACTCTTATTATTCCCAGCAATGCTGATAGGTTATGTGCCGTAAGAATGCTTTAGCATCTTGGAGTTTACCCATCTCCTCTCTTTCTCTCTCACGCTTATCTTTTCGATATGATGAAAATGAGGCATATGTAGGATTATTCTGTACGGCGTGTTAAATGACTGCAGTGCTCAGTCTCGATGGCCATTTGGAATCTGGCTCCGTACCAGCTCCTCTGCACTGGGTGCTTAGACCTTCCTGCAGGCAGGGCAGGGAGAGAGGTGGCCTCAGGCTTTTCATCCAGTAAATAACCTAGTATTAGTGGGGGACAAGCCATTAAAAATATATAAATCTACCAACCAAAACCCTAAATCAGCTCTCTAATTGGGATTTTGCAGAGAGTACTAAGGTTAAAAATTTGAAGCAGTCTTAGCAAAAACAACATAAAGGGTCCTGGTGTACTTAAATATTAGACTTTTTGTGGCCACAGTTATTGACATAGTAGGAACATATGAGAAATAATTAGTAATAATGTCAGTAGTAATAAAAGGAAGATGCTAACATTTGCCAGATTATAATTGAACTGATGAACCGGAGCCATACACAGAAACAGAACTATCTTTAGGAAACAGGTCAGGATCTTTCCACCTCTACTAACAAAAAAAAAAAAATCTGGATATTTGCAACTTTTGAAATTTTTCTACTTGTTTCATCCTTCTGGTGTGCTCCACGTGCAGGCCATAAAAGCTCAATGATTGTGGCTAATACCAGCTGTTCTATCTCTTGCATTTAAGAAGCCCTTCATAATTATTGAAGCCATTAATGAAAACCATGAAAAGCAATGGATAAAGGAAATCATTATCAAAATAAAAAGCTGATGTAGATGAACATGTGAGCAGAACTTGGAAATTGCACCTCAATCATTCTCAAGGAGGGCTGAAAATCTAGTGGACATTCTAGCATCTTCTGGACTTCTATTCAGAATGCATGATGTATATTGAATTTGTGGTGTTTATTTTCAGTGATGGTACTGGCATCTACTGACTGCAAGGCCTTACTAACATAAGATAGAGAATGGGCAAAGAAGTCCCAGCAACACAGAAGTACTGAAAATTGATGGAGAAGGGCAATGAAAGGGGGACAAAAATGAGAAAAATAAGTTTACTCCATCCTTAGAATTACAAAACAGCAAGGGGAAAGGATCTTGGGAGAAGGATACGTTCAGTGTGGGGAGCTCAGTGCACAGGGCAGTGTGAGCTGCAGATTGAACTCTGGGTGGCAGGAGCTCCAGGAAAAGTAAGCCTGAGCTACCCCTTGCATAACAAAGGGCCCAGGAACCTGTCGTGTCAGCCCAGAGACTGGAACACAGCAGGAACCAGTGACCCAGACTTCTGAGAGCTTAGACTCTGAGGGTATAAAGGCCCAGGGCATCTCTATTAGGGGTCTCATCTCAAAGGCAGCAGCTTGAGCTGTTAATTTCTTACTGCACCATGATTAAATTATTTTAAGGATCCAGACATCTGAGACTCTGCTATGGGAAAGGTAGCAGAGCCAAAGAGGGAATCTGGTCTGACTGTGTGAGTGTGGGATGTGTAGGGAGTCAAACAGGGCACCTGTGGGGTCACTGGAGCCATCTGCCGTAAAGAGGCTTTGGTCCCAGCCCAGGTGGTGCAGGTGTGGCTCCTGGATGGTCAGACAGGAAAGTTTCCTTTACACATATATTATATATTTACACATATATTACATATATATTAGCAAAAATGGGATATATCAACCCCTCCATGCTTGCAACAGAGCAGGATATGCGAATATTGCTCAAGACTAACGGTATTTGATGTGTCAGTTGTTGTTTATACAATACTGTGTTTTCTGTCTGGATTGAAGGGCAAATGAAGAAAAATGCCTTATGACTGTGAAAAAAACACTGATATTGAAGACACCAGAAGAATACCGCTGATTCACCACTTCTTCTGACAGGCTTTATCTTCCTTGTGCAGAGCCAAAGAGTGCACGCCACGCAATGAAAGGCTACACATTTAACTTTTCCTTGGAGGAAGATATACTGATGATGCAGAAGCAGCATGACAGGTGTGACACTAACAAATTTCTAGTTCATTATCAGCCAGAAAGCTAGTCAAAATCCACATTACCTAGAGCATCACAGGTTTTCACTGTTCTGGTAGGAATTGCATCTATTTTAATGAAAAAAACCCTCCACTAGAAGTTTCTGAGGTCATAACTTCGTTTTAGAAAACCACACATTACATTTCAGTTTTGACAGGCTGTAAAGATATTAAAAATTAATCCAGTTCTTTTGGAGATAAAACTGAACTGATCTTTAATATGTGCATTTTTATAACTGTATGCAAGGAAATATGACATTCTGCAAGAAGTTTAGTTACCTAAAAACAAAAAGGAAGATAGAAAGCAGGCATAACAGCTGAAGATGTAAGAGCTGATGTTCTCCGTGTGTTTATGACACTTATTTATTCTTGATGATAGCTCATTACCATTATTGTAATGAGGAAGTCTATACTTGCTCAGTGGTGCCCACTCTAGATCTGCATTTAGTACAGTGCAATAAGAACTGGCATAGCATTGATAATTACACAATCCTGTGTGGTAATTAACGTGAGAGGTAAGGCATTACAGATGTTCATTAATCAGAATTGTCTTTCTAGTCAACCATTTCTAGCTGTTCCTACTCTGCACATGGAAGTGCCTTCCCATCCAGAGCTCTCTGCTGAGTATTTTATTGAGATACATTTCATCTTTCATGTAATATACAAGTATTTTTCTGAGGAGTCCATATATTAGCTTTGGTGCCTTTTCTGTACAGTGTTGTTTCAAATGAGAAAAAAGTGCCTGTTACTGTCTGAAAATTATTTTCTGACATTCAAATGCAAATCCACTGCATAATGGTCTATGGTATCAAATTAATATATTGGCAAAAGACATTAATTTAAAACTCTAATTTTTACATACTTCTCTTTACTTGGAGTTACAATGCAGGACCAGAAGCCTACAGGGCATAGTCAGTTTGTGTTAATTAGACTGCAGATGTCCTTAGGTTTTGCATTTTGGCACAATCTTTGCATCCTGAGTTTTCACAGCCATCAAATACACCTTGAAACTGCTTTCTGATACCAGCGTAGCAAGAGCCCAGTTATGAAATTGCTGTATTAATAAAAATAAAATAGACTGTGCTCTAAGTTAGTACTGTACTCTGTATCCCTCCTCCCCAGTGAGCCCTGTGCTTGCATTCTGATGGCTGTCTCTTTAGACCAGGTGGTCTAAAGCCCACCAGGTCGGGTGTTTCCCTGTACCTACACAGCCAGCACACCTCAGCCCTAGGCAGAGTAAGGACACCACACACAGTACACCTGCCACTGCACACACTCGAGACTGTTTCATCACGTAGACAGATAACAGAGAATTTGTGGGGGAGTTCATGACCTAATCCTAGGCAGGGTGGGCTTTGGCTGAGGGTGTGAAGAATTCGTTAAAGAGAGTAAATTGCTTGTCAGTCAACTGCATTTCTTCCTTTTCTGGTGTAGTATATACTGGTTTTCCAGGCTTTTTGTTTAGAAAAGTTGAACGGATATTTACAAAAACAGTGAATAATTGATAATAAATAGTGTGTTAGACACCAAGGGCAAAGAGATCTTGCAAGCAACTTCCTTGTATTTTTTGTCAAGACAAAACAATATAAAATAAATCTCAATATTTAATTCTTATTCACAGGAGTACAAAATCCTCTCTTACAACAAGGTTTACTTATGGGCAGACCAACTAATATAGCACATTTTTCACAGTAGGACACATGTTAATGAAGAGTTTTTATGTCATGTACAATGCCACAAGCTGTGTCATACTGTGGGAAGTGATTTAACAACTCACCACACAGACAAAAGGCTGTACATTTTAATTTTCTCCCCACTGAGAAACCCACCATTAAATTATCATCCTTCAAAGCTGCTACCACACATGCACAGTGAAAACAATAAAAAAAAAATAGGGTTTGAAAGGAGATGGAAAAAAGTATTTATAGGAAAATAATACTCATGGAAACAATAAAAGGCAAAATACAGACTGCACTTGCACATCTTTTGATTATCCCTTTGTTTTCATGGTCCGGATGCTTCCAAATAAATGATTCTGTTTATCACCAATTTATGTTGATTGCCCAGACTGTCACTGGAATTCCGAGTAATGACCTTAATCAATCCAGCTGATCCTAACTCTGGTATTTGAAAAACAGAGCTATAAAACAAGGGAGTTATGACGAAATTTACTAAAACAACTACAGAATCTGCTTGAGTATATTACACTTTCAAGTTAATCAGCAATATGCTGTCACTTAAAAAAAAATTTTGATTGCCATTTTGTATTCTTATTTTTATATATATAAAAATATGAAGAAACTGATAACAGACATGTATGTGTCTTCATTTTCTGTTTTTCTTTCTCACAGTGATGGGCTTTTGATAATTAAAAAAAAAATAGAGTTAAGCAAGCAATATTGATGCTGAATAAGTTCTTTTGGTCCTAGATTTTCATATCTAATACCTTCCTCTTCACTGCACCTGCAACAGTCCCCTAATCCTTGCACTGCCTATGAAAGAGGTTCTTGCACCTGGGATTACTGAGTAGCCTCTCATCTCCAGCCCCAAAGAGCACCTTCCCAACAGTGGCATTTTGGGAATAGTGAAGTTCTTAAAGGCACAGTCAAGTTCTTTTGTTTTGTAACAATATTGAGAGTTCTATAACAATCATTGAGCTGGATCACACACGGTTATTTATTTTTTTCATCTTTTCTTTTAAATAGAAAATCCAGATTCATATTTACAATATATATGTCAAGTATATGCCAAGAGGTCATCCTACTTTAAGGAACTCCTGATTAAAATATTCTCAGGAACTCTGAGTTGACCCTGACTTTTTACTGTCAAATCTCATTATGAAATCCACTGCACATTTGTCACTCTTAATCCCTTTCTACCTGTTTCATGAGGAATGACTTCCAAGTTTCTCTCACTTATCAAATTCACTGCTTTGGCTTTCATGTCTTTTATTGTTTTAGCTTTCACTTTTTTTTCAAATTTAAAAGAACTCTGCTATTACTTCTCTTAGGTCCAGTTGTCTTGGATAATTTTGGGTTATTTTTTTCACTTGGTATTTTGCATTAACTCTTTTATAAACAACTCAGTCTTATATGCACAGAAATTGAGCTCTGAAATGCCTGTGTTTAAGTATTAGAGACGGAGTTGAAACAAACCATGCCTAATTTTAATCACTGAAAAAGCTTCCCAGGTCACTGAAGCCACCTGTGATAAATAATCATGACCTGTCCTTGTTAAGGATTCAAGCAGCATGCAAGTATCAAGGCAATCGTGAATTATTTAATTCTTCTTAAGAAGTAAAGACAGACGACACAGTTTTACTAAACCATCAATGATATGTTTCTTCTGTTAATATTATTTTACATCAAAATTCATATAAATCAAGCAGCATTTTGTCTTCAAAGTTGTTTAGCCTGTTATCCTCTGGAAGCAGAGCAACGGAAACATTCAGAACGATACTGGAACACGAGGCATTAAATTATGATTCCCCCACTGTGCCCTTGCACCCATACCTCTTTGAAAGTAATTTCCCTGTGTGGCTATACTCTTGCAAACACAAGGGATTTGAGGTCTGAAAGGCTGAGTTGTAGCACATGTGGCTTAGTTTTCAGTTGAACACGTGAGCTTCTGCCTTTTTTCACAGATATCTGGGACTGGATTGGCAACATAGCAACTATCCTAATCTCACTGTTAACTGATGCTGGTTAACTAGTCAAGTACGAGTTACATAATTGTACTGGGGTTTTATGGGCGGGGGGTTGATTGCTTTTTTTTTTTCCTTTGAAGTCATGAGAGCAAATTTTTAATTAGTCTGACCACACTTTGCTTTTGGGGTACTGCTGATCAAAATCCATTCTCTGAGGGCTGCCAGTGGCCAAAGACAACAGTAAAAACCATTTCGCTGTCTACATCCTGTCTGGCACAGGGTGGCAGGATTGTCTTGCTGACTCACACTGCAAGCAAGTAAACTGCAGGTTTATTCCTGCTGACTCACAGAAGATGGAGGGAGCCATTAGACTTCTGATTTTATTTCTAGGATTAAAAATAAAGTGAGATTTTTTTAACGGCAAAAAAAGGTTGTGCATCCATTCAGAATGTCAGTAGTGCTGCTACATGATTCACAAATCAAGACTGGGTTTATAGATACATATGGGTACATATATATGTATCTCTTTGCCTCTCAAGCCCTAACTAGTATATATTTGAATTTTTTTCTCCATCACAGTTCTGCAAACAAAAACATAGTGTTTGTCCCTGACCTGAAAAGCCAGATTTAAAAGGAAATCCTGAGTATTGCAGAAGTTGACCACAACACATACAGGCATAAATACAATATTCTAGTGAAACATTTGGAGATTAGATGTAAAACCTTTTACTACTTTTGAAAACTGAACACAGTGGCATTTCAATAAGCTAGAGCCCTCTCCTAGGGCTCATATTGAACTTTCAAAAATTAAAGTTTCTCTCACACGGCCTGTGAGGTCTTTAAAGCATACTGTTTGAACCATGTTCACTAACATATTTCTAAGGTTACAGCTTTCTGATTAAAAAAAAAAAAAAGAAAGAAAAAAGAAAAAAGAACAGTTTAACATTGTTTTATTGGGACTTTGTCACTGACTTCAGTGGGTAAACACCCCTCTCAGAGGACACAACCATTTCATTAAACAAGTGCTTGGGTAGACAGTAACCTTTGTATGGAAAGATTATAAGGACAAGCATCATAAAATCAAAAGTTCATCAGTAGAATTGCTCTGTATTGTGGAGTAGAGTGAAGTAATGTACTGAAAGATCAAAAGAATAAAACATTTCCTATGCATGGCCAGAAATTAAAGTCTACAATTCCAAACAAGTAATTGTGGATGAATGAGTTGGTCACCGGGTGTTTATAAGGTATGGAGTAAAGGAAGAAGATAAAATGCAGGGCTTGGTTTGTGACAGACTCCAAGGTCAGCTGAGCACACCTCTGTGTGCATGGCAGAACTGTGAAAGGGTTACCACCTCCTGCCATCCAGCCTCCTTTCATCACCTGATCTCTTTGCCTGAAGTGGTGCCTCAATTTCAGTAAGTGTATCGGGGGGGATAACAGTGTGCTTTCCTACAATGACCAGCAGAGCTAGAAGGATTGAAAGGGTAGAGCAACAAATCTGAAAAGCCTGATGGTATTAACCACCAGCTCCCACAAAAAAAGAGAGGCTTTAGCTGATTTAATCTAGAAAAATTCCTGGATTTCAGTGAAACTAAAATCTGCATAGCAACATTTGAAAGAGAGGTGTCTGTTGTTCACAGATGAATCGGAGCAAACCTGTCTTCATTTATACGTGCCTTTGTATGTATAAACAGCATCTGCTGGGATCAGAGTAAGAAATCATTGGGTATAAAACCTTTACACCTCAGAAACTTTAGCTAGCCCTCGTTGTCTTCTTAGCAATGTGTGCTGCTCTGAGCAGCACATAACCCTGTAAGCATGCGGGCTGCAGATCACAGACACTGACAGAAATTGAAGTGGTTAGTTCCTGGCTCCACCAAGTTTTACTGCAATGTGAGGGTAGATTTCAAGATTTAACCAAGACAGCTAAAAGGTCACCTCCAGACTGTCCTCTAAAACAAGGACTTTATCGATAGCTCTGCTCACAGACACAAGGTGCCCTCCGTGAGTAGGCTTTTGTAAGATGGATTGTGGATTTACAGAATTGTCAGTGGGACACATCAAGGGGTGAAGAGAAGATCAATGGTGCTCTTTTAACACAAAAGAAAAAAAAAAAACCAAACCAAAAAAACCTCACACCAATAAAAAAAGAGAAGAAATTTCAAGCAGGGCATACAGTCTCATCAAGGCTTGTGTTCAAAGACAAAAACGACGACTACCTCTCTCAGACAGACAGTCCATATAAATGAATTGATGCAATCCAAGGCCAACCTGATGCACAGATGTGGGAGGTTTGGGAGGGGAAGCAGAATGCAGCTGAACTACTACTCCAATTACAGTGCAATTGAACTACTCTCTTGTCTTGAGAGCCACAGAGCCCCTGGGAGACATGCAGAGTATGTTCAGAGAAACAGAGCTGGTCTTGTAGACCTAGTGCTTCACAGGGCAGTCCCCTGACCTCCAAGTGAGCATTGAGAGCTTCAGTCTTCCACTTGGAAAAAGAGAGGGTAATCTGAACAAGGTTTAAATCTATATCCTCCTTTCCCATTTGTCACAACAGTGCTGAATAGATGAATCATTCCATAAACAAATTTTAACTTCTTTCTCTGGACATCTGGCAGGGGAAGGACTTAGAATGGAAGACAGGATGTGACTGAAACAAATTATGAGTTATCTGAAAGCCATTCAGTTGAGTAAAATGGGGTATGCATGAAGACATGCTAAGTGATAATCAAGTACCTTTTCTAACATTTGTGGTAGATAATCTCTGAAGGCTCTGAAGCACCTCACTGTACTTAAACGATTTAGAATACGAGGGTGAACCAGATTAAAAAAATAGAGATCACTGAAAGTGACACAAAAGGTCCTATTAATTTTTTGAAAATTATATGTTACGTATTTATGTATCATGTGTGAGTGAGTCTGAGAGAAAAAATAAATAGCCTTAATCTTACTAAACCACAGAACTAATATGCTATATTTATTTCCTAATATAATATGATTGCTAAATTAGGGAATCTTTCCTCCCCCTTCCATCAATTTTTCTTTCAAGGTTTTTCTAAAATTTTTGCATAGCATTAGAAAATCCTCATTGCATTCTGAACAATGGCTGCTTAAAGACAAATCTGATGAATTACCAGTAATAAACAAAATGAAATATCTAAAGGGAGAAGACAGCTAAACATGATATAAATTCTTAACATAACCAAACCTCAGTTTGCTGATTCACTTCCCACTTAGTCACACAGTGCAAAGATAAATATTTAAAAGCAAGATAAATTAAGAACATGCTCTCAGTCAGTGTGGAAAAAAAAATGAAACAACTTTGAATATAAACAACTCACCTGAAAAGAAGAGATATACAAGAAGGAAGTAGCTGCTACATTGCACACCAAAAAGGAGTTGGGCCTATAGCATATATATAAGCAATATGTACAAAGCCATCTTCGGCTGCTTGCAGAAGAGAGGCAGGGGTGCTGCAGCAAGACACCACAGAATCCTTATATGGAAAGAAGACAGTGTGGCACAGCATGCAAAGCAGGATGAATTAAATGTGCTGATTAAATGAACAGCTTGCTTCTTTTACTTCACTGAAGTTCAAAGCTTTCTAGCCAACCACTTTAAGCATACCTAGAAATCAAATAAATGACTTACGTTATAAAACCCTCATGCAGAGAAACAATAGGTAATGCAAAATTGATCCTTACAGGCCCCTATCCCCCACTTTTGGTCAGGGTTTTAAAAAAAATTTGCAATATTTTTTAATGCAGGTATAAAGGCTAAAAGGCTGAGAGAAGAGAGACCCTCCACTACACCAGTGTAAAAGGAAACTGAGGAAAATGCCCTCTATCCTGACCCTGAAAGATGGTACAGCTTTTCTCCCAAATTAAACCCAGGCATGCTGCACACTCATTCCTTGTGTGAAGATCTTTAGCTAAGTGATTACTGGTAAAACAGTCAGTGTTGCTTGCCCTGTTACCTGTAAGACTGCAAGCATCAGGATACCTGGGCTCTAATCCTGTTTGCAACAGTCTTACTGCTTCCCGAAAATTCAGGGCAGGGAGTAAGGTGGCACAGGTAGTCCCTAGGCCTCATTGTGAGGAGGAGGAGGTCTAACACCTTTGATCAGAGAGGTGAAAGAAAAAGCAAACACATCATAACTCTTCATTCTCAGATTTAGGAGAAGATGAAGAGAAGTATTTTTATTTGTAATCTCAAGTTTTACTAGATAAATCACTGACAGATGTTAACTTCAGTGTCCTAACATGGTTTGGTTTGGTTTAGTTTGGTTTGGTTTGGTTTGGCTTGGCTGCAATGTATATTGCGCTGCAATAATTCAAAATTGGTTACATTTTCAGAGAACGGACATCTAGAATTTGGAGTCATGCTGTCCTGAGCTGTGAATTCAGGTACTGAGCTGCGCTAAACTAGCTTGGTTCTTCAAGTGCCTCTATATGGATTTACGAGTCTATCTTTGGTCTGTCAATTCAAATATCATATAATGGTTAGAGCTACACTCTGCTTGACATCTCATACATTAAATGGATTCAAACACCAAATCATCCCTCTTTTTAATCGTACCCACAAGCCATGAGAAGAACTGCAAGCCTTTCATTTTCTGGGCTTCCTGAGGATCTTCAACATAGTGTGTGATATTTGGACATCAAACATCCAGATATTTGACCTTGAAAAGATCTTGACATGATGTGGCTCAATCTTTAAGTACAAAAGAAAACAAATGGAAGAAAGATTTTGTTCTTTCTCTAAAATTCCAGATAACTGCTTCTGGTTGGAATATTTCTGTACAAAACCCCTCACATTTCTATGTCAAGATGCCACTAAGCCTCACCTCTGATGTACTGATAACTCAAGATGGGCAACATGTTTCATTATTCTAATAGTAACCTCCACACATTCTCCCAGCCTGTCTTTTGTAAAAAAGCAGCATCATACTATCATCCTTTAAATCTCTGCTGATAAACAGCCTGTGTAGTCATGTCCCTCTTCAACGAAGGGCCAATTGAGATGCTAGTACTGAGTACACTAATTCTTACTTTTTCACTGGCATCCTGAGTTTTTTCTGTATCCTTCTGCTCATGCTTTACTCAGACTTCTTTAGTCAGGAATTTTTGTTTGTTTGTTTGTTTGTTTTAATACTAACGTGCAATGATTACCATAATGGTATGTCACATACTCCATCCAACTGACAATAACAAAGAGAGCTGCAAACACTGAAGAAAAGGCCGAGGACTAAGCCAGACTGCAAGTGAGAGCAAAGCACATGGGAATACAATGTAGTATTGGTTTCTAGCTGTCTCATTCTTGGTGGCAAATAGGAACAAGAGAGATAACCAGAACCAGATACAGATGCAGGAGGAAGATGGGGGATTTCATGTACTGATGCACATGAAGAACTCTGGCTCTTGTGTGCTTCTATCGTGTTCAGGGAAACAGGACACTTCACGAGTATTTGTAAATGAAATAGTTATTACACCTGAATAGGGAACAAATCTCTGCATCACAGGGAAACAGCTGTGCTAAAGGCTGAGTATAAGCTATGTAGGGTGCTTATGTAGGCATCATAAAATACACATACACACATCCAATTCATAGCATTCTGAAGTGCTGCTAATAAAATAAAAGCAGAATGAAAACACTTGATGTTTATTGTGCTTCCAAGGATGCGATGTCTGATTCTACAGGGTCAAATAGAATAAGAATTCTTTTGCACAAAAACGATGAAAGAAAATTTATACTCAGCTGAAGTACTCTAAAGAAATGTATCAAGTTCAGTAATTGCTTTCCTCTTAATTGTGAACCGCATGGTTGACACAGTTTATTTGGACTGTTAAAATCTTGAAACTTTTAAAAAAAGTTCAAGGATCTGGACACATGAAATCCCAGTCACCTAGCTACTTTTTCTGCTGGAGGTTTAGTGTAAGAGACTAAACATAATGTCTTTCAGGTATTTACATCCACAGCAATATATAAACTTAACTAAGGATGAACTATGGATTTGGGCTACGAGGTGGTTGAGCTGCTGTGTTGTCCTGCTGAATTGTGTATAGTAATAAAAAGGAAGAGCAGCTAAAGGTAGATGATGCAGGAAAGGAAAATCTCAGGCTATTGCAGTTGTGTAGCAAACCCAAGTAGATCAGTAAAGTACAAGCCCTAAAATGTCATTATTGATTAGGAGCTCAATAGGAGACACAAGACAAAGAGGGAAAGAAAATGAACATTTAATTTGGTGAAAAAAGAGCAGCAATATCTCCACTTTTACTATGAAACAGTAAAAATAACTTTGTGAAAAACAACTTAAATTGAGAACACATGAAAAAATCCCTGTTGTCAGGGATAGATATCAGGATGGAAAATGACTGAAACATTTCTGCATGCGTAAAGGAATCAGAATGAATGGACAGAGTCACAGTTACTAAAATTTAGTATTTATAAGTTTAAAACATGCACATTAGAAGGGACAATCTGTACTACTCATCTTCTCTAATGAAGTCTAAATGAACTACAATCACTTAGGAAAAATCTCAAGTGTCATTGCAAGGTGCTTAACAAAAACCAGTGTTCAATATGCTGCAACAGTAAAATAACCAAGCAAGATGCTGGCTTCATGCATAAAACAGTTGAGAATACTAAAAAAATCCTCTTGCCCAAGGTCATTAGCCAATTTCATGGGTTTGTAGGCAGGGTTCTTTTGGGTGTTTCTGTTAATTTATTTATTTTATCATTTTTGTAGGAGAGTACCTCATGTATCTTTGATGCAGTTTCTTTACATACAAAAAATGTGCTCAAAGCTGAGGTCACAATAGAAATTAAACAGGGTGTATTAATTTTTCTCACAGTTCCCAAATGTCGCAAACCCAACCTACTCCCAAAAGAATTCCTTACACAAAGAACTCTGTTCACACACTTCATGTTTGGAGGTGGGCGGAGTGTTTGTTTTGGCTGTTTCTCTGTCTTCTGCCTTTAAATACACAGAACAGGCTACATCTTACCTAAACTGAGATATTTACAGTGTAAAAGCCCAGTAATTCCAACACATAAACTTTTTTTCTGAAGCTTGCTCGGAACAAGATGCTCAGTTCTAGTCCCTGTGGCACAGAAAATTATAAATAAAAACAGCCCTGAGATACAAACAAGACTTGAGAAAAAGCACACTGTATGACATGGAAATTGGAATTTTTATGTCCTGTGAACTGTCAATGTCCTATGTACCTATAACAAATGATTGCTACATTTGCATTTACTTTTGGCTCAAAGAAATGAATTTATCAGTTTCACTGACAGAAGCATACCATATTCATTCTGAAAATTGTTCAGTTATTTTTCAAGTTTTCAAAATGTACAAAAAAAAAAATTATTCTGTCACCTTACGGTAGAATGAATAACTGAGTAGTCTGCAGCTGCCTGGTACTTGGATGAAAGACTGCTCTGGCGTTTCAGGTGTTTTAGCTGCAAGCCAGAATTATGTCCAGTTTAGGGCACATGAGCACAAGCCAAAAGTCTTAATTCAGCTTATTATTAACTGATGGATGAAAATAACAAAAAAATAAAAAAAAAAATTAAATGTTGCAAATGGAAGCCAAAACTCAATAATTTCATCCAAGAAAAGCATACAAGACTTACAAATTTGTAGGCCTCAAAANTTACATACAAAAAATGTGCTCAAAGCTGAGGTCACAATAGAAATTAAACAGGGTGTATTAATTTTTCTCACAGTTCCCAAATGTCGCAAACCCAACCTACTCCCAAAAGAATTCCTTACACAAAGAACTCTGTTCACACACTTCATGTTTGGAGGTGGGCGGAGTGTTTGTTTTGGCTGTTTCTCTGTCTTCTGCCTTTAAATACACAGAACAGGCTACATCTTACCTAAACTGAGATATTTACAGTGTAAAAGCCCAGTAATTCCAACACATAAACTTTTTTTCTGAAGCTTGCTCGGAACAAGATGCTCAGTTCTAGTCCCTGTGGCACAGAAAATTATAAATAAAAACAGCCCTGAGATACAAACAAGACTTGAGAAAAAGCACACTGTATGACATGGAAATTGGAATTTTTATGTCCTGTGAACTGTCAATGTCCTATGTACCTATAACAAATGATTGCTACATTTGCATTTACTTTTGGCTCAAAGAAATGAATTTATCAGTTTCACTGACAGAAGCATACCATATTCATTCTGAAAATTGTTCAGTTATTTTTCAAGTTTTCAAAATGTACAAAAAAAAAAATTATTCTGTCACCTTACGGTAGAATGAATAACTGAGTAGACTGCAGCTGCCTGGTACTTGGATGAAAGACTGCTCTGGCGTTTCAGGTGTTTTAGCTGCAAGCCAGAATTATGTCCAGTTTAGGGCACATGAGCACAAGCCAAAAGTCTTAATTCAGCTTATTATTAACTGATGGATGAAAATAACAAAAAAATAAAAAAAAAAATTAAATGTTGCAAATGGAAGCCAAAACTCAATAATTTCATCCAAGAAAAGCATACAAGACTTACAAATTTGNGGCTTTTACATGGAATGAATACTTTTATTCATGCTCAACATGTAATTTTTCCATTAAATCTGATACCAGCTGGCATACCAAAAGTGGAGATGTCTGCTTGGGTACATCATTAAGTAAAACAATGCTTTCTGACAAATACAGATAATAGGGATGTTTTCAACCCTCCCATAGCCAAGTAGTTCTTACAAAAACCCAAAACACTGAAGGTACAAGTTTGCAAATAACTGTAGATTAATAGAAAATGATGTTTAACAAACTTTGAATCCATACATGGTGGAATCATGATGTTCTCTGAAGATGTTAGGAAGGAGACCTTGAACAACTCATGGGGTTAGTCAGTGCCTTCTTCAGTGATCTCTCAGAGATGACCCTTCTATGGGGTCAGAGAAACACAGCAAAATACATCCTGCAGGGACTTGCTCAGTGCCAGAACACTTTTAGGGTGCTTTACAGCAAAAACAAAATATGAAGTGGGACAAGATCCTCCTGATCCAATTGTTGTGTAAGGAAAGTATGTTTTGGGTTTTTTCAGCTCAACAACCCTTCCCTATATCAATATTTGTAACTATATTGTGTATTTTAAACATGTCAGTTTGTATCCTGCCTTACTTGACTTCAGACTATTCAAGGTGATCCCAAGTCTTCTCTGTATTTTTAAATACAGTGAGTGACCCAATAAAATTAACACCTTTGCATATTGATGTCTCTCTACTTATGTCTTTAGATCATCACAGTTACAATACCATTTGTACCATTCCTTGTGCATGCTGGAAATTTGGGCATTTGACTTTTGTATAGAAATGAAGGATTAGGTAAGATCTCCATGTTTTTCTGTTTGGATAATACAAATGATTCTGCTGATTATGCAAAGATTCATGGTATCATAGAATGGTTTGGGTTGGAAGGGACCTTAAAGATCTTCTAGTTCCTTCATGTCCATCTGCCATGGGCACGGACACCTTTCACTACATCAGGTTGCTTAAAGCCTTATCCAACACTTCCAGGTATGGGACATCCACAACCTACATATTTTGATATAACGTATGTAGACTTTTTCCAAAATTCATTTTTTAGGTTTATAGCATTGCTATGCAGAGGAACTTGTGGAGGCAAAACTAATAGGATGATGAGAGATGTGGCATCAATGTCAAGTCTGTTATAATTGGTATGTAAAAGTCATCCAGCATTTTGGCCGAATTATCTTTGTTAAATCATAAAGTTATGTAGACCTACAGAGTATTGCTTAGAAAAGTGAGCAGTACGCACTAGTCCAGGCATTGTTGTCCTGCCCACACACATCACACATCATTGCTTTAAGATATCCCTTGGCGAGAGCCTTTGAAGTCAGTCATCTCAAAGGTTTAACATTGTGCCAAGAATTTATGCACAAAGTATGACCATTTTGTCTAGTCTTAGTCAAAATTCATTTTGATCAATGCATTTAACCCATTTATATTTTTCTGTGAAGACTACTTGCTAATAAAAAATATGTCTCTCTCAGTTGGATGGATTTGAGGAGTGGACTGATAGATGGATAAGAAATTGGTCGGATGGTCATGTCCAGAGGGTCGTGGTCAAGGGCTCAGTGTCCCAATGGACATCAGTGACAAGCAGTGTCCTCAGGGGTCTCTATTGGGACCAGTGTTATTTAATATCTTCATCAGTGACACAGACAAAGGGATCAAGAGCACTCTCAGCAAATTTGCAGATGGCCCCAAGCTGAGTGGTGTTGACACACCTGAAGGATGGGATGTCATCCAGAGGGACCGGGACAAGCTGGAGAAAGTGGGCCCGTGTAGTTTAGCAAGACCAGGCATAAAGTACTGCACCTGGGTTGGGGCAAGCCCCACTATCAACACAGGCTGGGGATCAACAGATTGAGAGCAGCCCTGCCCAGAAGGACTTGGGGGTGCTGGTGGGTGAGAGGCTGGACAAGACCCAGCCATGGGCACTCACAGCCCAGAGAGCCAAACGTGTCCTGGGCTGCATCCAAAGCAGCGCGGCCAGCAGGGCAGGGAGGGGCCTCTGCCCTTCTGGTGTGCCTTCATGAGACCCCACCTGGAGCACTGCATCAGCTCTGTGGCCCTCAGCACAGGAAATGATATGGAAATGCTGGAGTAAATCCAGGGGAGGCCACTAAATTGATTTAGAGGGGTGGAGCACCTCTCCTACGAGGAAGGACTAAGAGAGATGAGTTTGTACAGCCTGGAAAAGAAAAAGCTTCAGGATGTCCTAATTCTGGCCTTCCAACACCTGAAAGGAGCTTACAAGGAAGATGGAGAGGGACTTTACACAAGCATGTAGTGACAGGACACAGGGCAATGGCTTCAAACAAAAGAAAGCAGGTTTAAATCAGATATTAGGAAGAAATTTTTACTGTGAGGGTAGTGAGGCACCCAGAGAAGATGTAGATGGTCCATCCCTGGAAGTGGATGGCCAGGCTGGATGGGGCTCTTAGTAGCCTGATCTAATGGAAGGTATTCCTGTCCACTGAGGAGAGTGAAGATGATCTTGAAGGTTCCTTCCAACCCAAACCATCCTAGGAGTCTGAGATTTAGTATATAGGATCTTTCTACATTAAAAATTGCATATTGTTTCACAAAATAGTAGATGAGGAGATTCTCAGTCACTCAGGCAAACAATTGTTAGTTGGGAAATTAAATGCAGCACAGAGTTGTCATTTGTGTCTCTAAAGACATAAATTTGTCCCTAATTTAGGTAGTGCCTCAAGGGGATTCTGGTGTACCTTAATTAAAATGCTTAGCTCCCCAGTTTGCTCACCAGAAGAGCCAAAAAGTAGGAGATATCCACACAATAACGACCCTCAAGTGATTGGTGATAAGCAGAAAGGTGTTTTCCATGGAAGAAAGCTATGAGTAGCTTTGGGTGGGAAGGTGAGGAGTAAAAACAAACAAAATAAAAATTCTATATATGTATTAGAAATGAGGTGAAACGCATTTGTACTGATGGTCTGATGAAGTCCAAGTGTTCAATATATTGTACTTGATATCTTATTTATTCTTTAAAATAAAGACTAGTTTTCACACATAATACAAGATTAATAGCAGGAGAGAAATGCATGTCAAAATAGCAAAGATATTAATAAACATACAGACATACTTAAGTCAGCAAAGCCTGATTCTTTTTAAGGCATTAAGGAACTTGTTGAAGTAATCTCTTAAATTGTTAGCACTTTGAGCACTCACAGAGTATGCACCCAAGAACTTAAACACAGGAATGCATAGAATACATTAAAAAAAAAATTAAAAGCAGAAGCTGAGGAATTACAGGCAAACAATTCCACTTAATGCCTGGAAATATATAACAACTGAAGAGTGCTACTGACATTGCTACATCAGTAACAAAGACTGTCCAGGCCAATTTCATTGCCTTCACTGATAGCCCAAATAACCTGGTAGGTACAGGGGAGAAAATGACAGAGCTTCCTCTTGATTTTAGTAAGATTAACATGTAAAAGGAAATTTCTATATAGTAGCGAAGTAAACATGCAGAGAAGATCCTGAAAAAAAAATTAAATTAATTTAAAATTTAAAACTTGCTCTCAGGTTAGCTAGGACTGATTCACTGAAGCTAGAAAGGCACTCTGAACATGGGGTGTCAATT
The DNA here is from genome assembly GCA_013397175.1 of Platysteira castanea. Lineage (NCBI taxonomy): Eukaryota > Metazoa > Chordata > Aves > Passeriformes > Platysteira > Platysteira castanea. The sequence goes on from VYXC01009643.1 coordinate 18,782, forward strand.
TCATTTGTTGCTGTACTAATGATCTGGGTGACAAAATAGGAAATACATCGATTAATTCTGTAGATGCCATGCTGGAGGGAAGTATCTGCAAGAATTTTAGTGAACAGGATCAGAATTCTAAGTGGTTTTGTTAGAGTGATGGAGCAATCTGAAATCAGTGAGATGGAATTTAATACAGGTGAGTCCAAGGTGCTACCTTCTGGAAGAAGAGAGAAAATGCATAAATATTGAGCTTTGAGATAATTGACCAGATGGTGTTTCTAAAGAAAAGGAGAGTGGGGCTGCAGTGATCAAAAACTGAGTGCAGATTACAAAGTGAAGAAACAAATCTTATGCGTGACAGAGTTAAAAGTATTATAAAGAACGAGGATTATTCATTCCATTTAGAATTTGCTACATTTTCATTCCACAGTTTTGAGACAAATTAGGAGATTATAGACAACAGAAACGATAGAAGAAAGGATTACAATTTTGGGAAAAAATAATTGATTATAATCTTAAATTATAATCTGAATTTCGAAATGATGGTAGAAGAAGCAACAGTAGAGAATAGTCTAAGATATTTTAAAAAACCCAATCAGATACAAAGAAAAATAAGTAGCCTCAGATGAATATTTTCATCCTGGATGTCTACAATTTTTTTACATGGAATTGTGAGCAATCCTAAATCCAAAACATAATACAGCAAGGCTAGGATTCAACAATTTTAACTTCAGCAACTGAAAGCCTAGGTATCCAGTCTAATCCAGATGCTTTGAATCCTTACTCAATCAAAGCAAATGCACAGTTCAATCCTCAGTCAAAGCAAAGACAGCATTTCAATCCACTGTATAATTACTATAAACCCTCCCAAGTTCTTATTTCTCTTATTTGATTACAAATAGAGACTTGGTAACAGGCTTGGACTAAAACCTAAGTTAAGAGAGATTCAAAGTTAAGAGAAATTGATTCCATTATAAAAACCCAGCATATTATATTCTTAATCATCTAAATTTACACACATCTAAAGGGTATAACACAAATGAATGTTGATTAATATGCAGCACATACAGAAAGCAAATAGACCTTTAAGAGTTTGAAGATGCTAGATATGAGTAGAGAAAAAGTTAAACTTTGGACTAGAAATATAAATAGAGATCAAAAGTTAAAAAAAAAAATCCAGTAGTAACCAGAGTACTTACCAACAGAGATATTTACTGGTAAGCAACAAAACTTCTCTAAAGGAGGAATTTACTGAACATAAAGCACACTTTTCTGTATGACCAAAATAATAAGCAGATTTTAAAATAACACAATTAATGTATCCTGTGGCCAAAATGTGTAAGGCTGTTATACAAGACCTAAAGAGGATATGGCTATATCAACAACTTTAATTAAATAAAATTGCAAAATAAATAATTTTAAAATAAATATGCCTTTGTAGAAGGTTGGATTTTGCATTCCTGATGATACAGGCAGATGTGTTTTACGCTGATTGGTAAAAGATATTTTACAGAAGCGGCAGAGAATGTGATTTTCATAAAAGGAACATGAATTCACTTCACTGCTTTTCCTTGAACTGTGCACCTTGCACTGAAACTTTGCAAAGCTTCCATTACAGATGTAAATGCTTCTGAAAGTCACCTTCATTAGAGTTACCCAGAGCGATATCAGGCCTTGATGTTTTCTCGACCAGAGGGATTCCTGTCTCCCCAGAAGAGAGACTCCCCCAGCAATGAGCTGAGCTCGTAGAGAATAAATTCCATGTCTCAGCCATGCCCCTCCTGGCTACTGCAAAAAGAAATAACCTTGTCATGGCTGGAACCAGGACACTCTAAAACTGAACCTTAAGACCATGCTTGGTGTTACAAATTAATTAAACGCAAGGCATGGAAGAACACTGTATCCAGACATATAGCTGTAGAACTGAATGTAGTGAATTGCTTGTTTCCTTCATTTGAGACAGTCTCTGTCACGGGGAATGTAAGCTCATTTATCTAGGTGATACAATTGGTCACATTTCAGATGACAAATTAAATTTCCAAAAGCTAGACCAAAAGTGCGTATCATGCTTCAGGAAAGTGTATTAGCAATAACTGAAGATAGAGAGACATTCTTTGATTAACACTAGTATATGATATGATTATATAGATTAGTAGACCAACAATGTTTTATATCATTATTAATTCCTCCATTAAAAATCAGCTGTAGATTTGATTTATCTCCTATTGATCAGAGCAGGAGCAGTTTTCATCTTGTAGCAATTACTTTGTTTTACTCTGTTATCCATTTAGGAAACTCTAAATTGCCTGTCTGTGTATGTAAATAAATAAGGCAAATATGTAAATAAATAAGGCAAAATAAAAATATAGTTGAATATGCTTTCTATAAAATAGTGGGATCATTCAGAATGTCCTCAATCAGGTATCATGTTACCAGTTTTTTCCAGATAAAAAAAGATATTTTTTCAAGTGGTTTTTTAGTGCCTGCCACCTCTTCTTTACTCTATACTCTTCTATGTTCTACTGCCATGTATTTTGTGTTCCAACCCTCCCAAAGATTTACTGTCTCAAAAGAAAACATAACTTTAAGACAAAAAGAATGATTTTTCTGAACTTTTACAGAAAATATTTTAATGTGTGCAGATGCACTTGGAATGTTCAAAGAAAACTTGCTCAAGTAAGTGTTCTGCCTTTACATGCAGATGTGTGGAGCAACTACCTAACGCAATAGAGACATGGCAGTTTATGCACTAAATCGTATTACTGAATATCGTTTGCCTCTATTGACACATCCTCATTACTCTCCCTAGAACAGAGTATCCTTCCTAGTCTGTGTAGAGAGCAGAGAACAAAGGAGATGATAATGACCTGACTCCCAGGTACCCAGAAATTCATCCAAAATTAATCTGCTGTTCCTGTAAAAGCTGTTTGTTCAAGGGCTGCTTGGCACCACTTACAAAAGCTCTACGAGTGTGCTACTAAGACACCTGCATTAACAGTTTAAATATTAACCAACTCCTATTTACTTTTGTTGTCTCCTTCATCACAGTGGAAACAAAGCAGCATGTGGTGTGGGCATATATGTGGGTCTTAAAGTTCAAACTATACCTCAGGAAATGAAAAAAACATTCAGCTTCACAAAACAGGTAGAAGCACGGCAGAGATTTATAGAGGATGGGATTGGTTACCTTGGAAACAGGTTTGAATTCTTTCATCAAACAACAAGATGCTCAGCATTGACCTATTTCCAACTGCTGTATGGATTTAAGGTGGAACTATACAAGTGAAGTTTGTAGAAAAAGGTCTTCCTATCAACACTGAATATTTATTTACTGCTTAAATGCATTACTTTGTTTCCTCTATACTTCTAAGCCTTTGAAGTGAGACAAATAGTTGAGAACAGAAAAGCAAAAGTGAAGAAGGATGTCATCATCTGCTCAACAAGAATTTGTTTCCAATGTATATGTAGTACTTGTGAACACTTAAAAACCTTTTGGTCAATAAATTATCTTCTTTAAAATAACTACTTAATTAATATAGGTAAAAATTTTTTTATGGAAACAGCCATTTCCCAAATCATTACGAAACTTTAAATCACAGATACAGTTCCTGAGATAAGTGCAGATGTTTAGCATTATTATGTCTTCCATCATCTCAGCTCCAAAGGTTTGTTTTATTTTTGTGAGAACTGACATTTTACATTGCATTTCTTCGTGAAGCCTAATACAACTGGCAGTCAGATCTGCGAAGACCTTGAATACAGTGCACTAACAGCAGAAGGGTAACTGTAACTAAATCAATCTACCTTTCTCATCATATTCTATTAAACTTCAGGATAAAGGAAAATGAAAAAAGAAAGGACCATTAATGTGATAAACACACAATGACAGATGGAGAGCATGTGTACAGCATCACATGTTACTAACTCAGGGAACCTCCTAGATAGTCTGGATGTCTAAATAATACAATGCAATGCAGCATCACAACAGGGACATGACATTGAATCCCAGAAGCAGTCAGATTGTCTGCCTGGTACATATGCCAATTTACCTGGTCCAAACTATTTTGGGTCTATTTATTCTCTATTCCTTGCTACCATGGAAAGCCCAAGCTTTCCAAGCAAGGGAAGGAGCAGAAAGAAAGCAAAGCAAAAGAACTCACCAAATGAAATTCATCTGGACCTCTTGACTGCAGGAAACAATTGAAAACTGCATAAAGTTACTTCATATCATCTTATCTAATGATAATGTAATCTTAAGAGCCATTCTTAAGGTCATTGTATTTTCTGAAGCCATACATTTTTTAGTAATTTCCAGGGAGAACAGATGGATTTGTTTGTGGTGGGGTATGTTTCTTGCTGGGAAACATATTAAAGGTTATATATTTTCATATTCTCTTTAAAAATATCATAAACCTCTGCATTTCCTTCTAAATGCTTGCTCTTGAAATTGTGATATTACATGCATTTTTTAGAAAAAGGATATTTTTGGCTGTCAAGGTAAAGGTTTCAAAACACTTAAAATGCAAAAAAAGGTATGTCTGAACCTCAGCTTATGGAAGCAAAACAAAATGGAGCCCTTTGCAAGCCACACAATCCCTTTCACCAAAAGGTGCTTCCAGTTTTGAGAGAGAACAAAACATTTACTTCACTCTGATATTTCACACCAGCCTCTCCCTTTCCCCTCCTTCAGATCTTACTTAGGTAACAATACTCTTTTGGAGGTGTAAAGATTCTCAGACAGAGTAAATTTTGATTTTTTTCCAGTTTGGCCACAGGATTAGAACTTGCCCAGCCCAACGATGTATCCAGCTGCTGGTCTGATAGGATGTGCTCCCTATCTGTGTACAGGGACTGGTCTGCTTTTAAAACACTGGGCACGTATCTGGCAGAACACAGCTTAAAGTTATTACCAGAGCATTTATTTCTCTGTCCTTCTTCAGTGTATACTGAGTTCACACCAGATAATTATTGACACTCTTACAAAAAAGTTTAAAATTCCATCATAAAAACCATTCACATGGATAAAATGTCAACAATTCAGCTATAAACTCTTTGCAGTTCATAATGTCCTGAAGTTCAATTGTCTGCTTTTCCTGTTATATATTGACATACAAGCGTAAGTACTATATTTTAGTCTTCATTCTCATATCCCTCTATTACTCTAATTAAATCTGTCTCGCTGAAGATTAACACCTTCTTTTCTAGGATATCTGTCAATGGTGTATACATTTTATGTAAAATAGAATTTTTTCCATGCTTCTGAACCCATTCTTCCCTAGATCTTTTTTTTTTTTTTTACTCATAGCTCAGTACAGATCAGCAATATCAAAAACCATGTTGAAATGTATGAGGGAAAACTGATCCTGGACAGGCTGCACATTAAAAGCAGTGTTGCTTAAGCTGAAGAGATGAAACCCATATATTTCTTCAATTCTAGATAATGAAAAATGGTGTTCTACTGCTAATCTTCCAAGTACTCCTTTAATAGTCATACATATTTGAAAATAACAGTAAAGCACTCTGGATGCATTCCTTGCACCATTTGCATCACACTCATTTGCAACAGTGAGGTATAGCCAAAAAAAGTAAACAGTAGTAATGCTGATCTAAAAATGACCTATCTTAAGCTTGTGCAAGGAACGTGGCCATATCCTTTTGATCACCATGTGAAGTATAATGCTGGCTGTAGTTTTCCTAGATGCTTTAAAACCCAGTGTCTCTCTCTTTAATGTGTGTAAAACACCAAATGTTGGGATCTGCTTTGCTCAGCACACTCTCTGGTTTTTGTTATGTTGCTGGCTTATAATACAATTGCTAGCTGCTCACTGAGTTACAGACACATGATTACATATTGTGGTTAAATAAATATTCACTGCTGCTGCAATGAAAGAATACATGGAGCAAAGGAATAAAGGTCCTTTTGTTTCTGGAGAAACAAGCTCAGCTCCACCGTATTGTATTTTTCTTTTTCAGCTCCACAGTTTTATGTCAGGAGGTATATATTTTGAAATTTTTTTCTCTGAATATTACATTTTTCCTTATAATTTTCCTGGAATTTGCCTAAATCTTGATTTATTCTTGAGTCTCATTCCATGGAGGTCTAAAGTTCTGGTGGTGGCATCAAGGATGATGGCACAAGCTTGGCCAGTCCTAGCATTGTACTGGCTGAGCAGAAAAACTCCTATGGGTTCTAAATACCAACAGCATGTTCTGGCTTTATATTGCCCCTGGACTGCAGGCTGAGAAACACTGCCCTTTTGCATCATGGTGAGCAAAAGGTGCACAAGTGCACAAAATGTGCACTGTTTGTCAGCCATCCATGGGGACATGGGAGTTTCAGAAAATGGGAAGTGGCTGGAATGAGAACAGCCCACCAGAACAACTTTATTTCTTAATTCTCTTTCTTCAAAAGAGTAATTCTTACCATTTTTTTCTATCCTTCTGAAGTACAGTTCTCACTATTCACACTCTTAAAGCACATGCCACCCCACACCCTCATTCTTTAGACATTTAATTTGGGCCTCTTATTTTGCAGCCATGCTTTTTTCTTCTTTATTATATAGTCGTCTTACTAAACGCCAAAGCCCAACCAGACAATCTACATCCACCAAATATCCTGACTTACACCTTTATGTGAGCAGCATTTAGAAAAAACCATAACAAAATAGTCACCTGATATAACAGCAAAGATTCCATCTGATTTTTTTCATGTCTTTTGCTTCCCCTCACCCCACCTGCATTTCTGCCCTGCTTTAAATCCTAAGCAAAACCAGAAGACATTCCCAGCAGACTTCACTGCTAAGGTTCAGAAGAAAATTATGTAGTTTGTTGTAAGGTATCAACACATTCTTTAAAAAAATTCTCTCCTTTCATTTCCTTAGTTTCTTGAGGTTTATTTATGAATGCAGAATTCAATTAAAAATAATAAATCATGAAATGGTAGTCAAAGGAAATGCTAAAAATGCTGATTAAATGCTAGTTATTAAATAAGTAATACTCCAAGCATTCATATTTTTCAGGCACTCAATTAAGAAGGGTTGGCTGATTCCATCCTTGATGGCCTTAGTTATAGCTGAAAAAGAAAAAGCAGAAGATATTTAAGACCTAACTTTTAACAGTGTGGAGGACTTCAGCTCTCTCTACACCAGGTTTTTATGTGTATGGAACTGGCCATGACCGTGAAAAACAAAATAATACAAAAAGGAGAGCAACCAGAGTAATGAATCAATAGTTTTCAATTAAGTCAGCATAGGAAAGTGCAGCAATGCCTTCAGCATAAACAAAAAATCCCAAAAAACAATACAATAAAAAATGAAGGTTATGAAATCTGTATTGAATGACTGACTTAATAATGCTGAAAAGTGAATACAAACATTTTTGTTACTACACACGTCCTTTCCCAGGGTTCTCATGCAGAATGTACTGAGTTCGTTCTGTTGAATAATTACCACATAAGAAAGAAGTGACAATTTTCTGGGAGTTTTTAGTAATATCAGTAATCCCTAATAAAAAAACTTAGATATATTCAAATATCAAAATAGTTGCTTTATCATGCCAATCGCATTCTTATAGCTTTTACTGCTCAAAAAATTTTTTTTTTTTTTTGCAAAATTGAAATCAGGATTTTAGTCCAAGTCAGTTCAAGTCTAGAAGAGACCAGTTAACACTGCTAGACTAGGAGACATGGAAACATACTATACATGTATATACATCATGGAATAAGGTAATCATTCAAGTACTCTACTAAACCAGAATGAGTCTACATTTTAATTTGTCTTGACAGGTCTTGCAGCTTGTAAAGCTTAATTTTTATTCATTTTCCCCAGCATCTTTATTAAAGAAATATATGAACTGGTTTCAGTATACTGTATATTGGTGAGAATGCTGTGCACCAGAAGACTTGCCCTTACAAAGGCAAAAATCACGTGCAAGAAATAAAGCTGTGACAGAGACCCATGCAATCTGTGGGGTGCTACAATAACATCTTCATCCAACATGTGCATATAGTGCAACTTTACACTTCAAAACACTTCCTCAGTTCTTCCTGGCTGGCTGGACTGCAACAGAAGCTAGCAAGGTCTGTCTGTGCCTGGGGAATAAGGTAGCTCCAGATGAGGAAGCTTTAGTCTGGAAGCCACAAAAGCAAACTTAAACACTTCCTCTGTATAGGACAATGGGCCAGAGAAGACAGAGGGTCCAGATGTCCTCACTTTGCACACCTCATGGAAATGTAAACGACCCTAAACTACACACTATTTAAAAGAAGTATTTTTGTTCATCACCTTTCAGTAACTCATGGGATGAACAGTAGTACTTGAAACTCTTCATTCAGAGTAGTGTGGGTTATTATGGCCTAGGGAAAAGAGCTGAAAATATTTTAACAGCAGGGAGCTGCTTGTACAAGTGGAAATAGCTGTGCTTTTCCAAGCCATCCCTGCACTTCTGGGATAACACAGTTCTCTGCTGTTTGGAGATGAGTGTGCTTTGAAAGTGCTGCTAGCTGTCAGTGCTCAGGAAAAGATTTTGTGGCTAAAGGACTGTCATTATCAGCTTCTGCTTTGTGCTGTGAATATACCAGATCAATATTGAAACACCCTAGTTTGGTCTTTTGTTGCATTGTTTTCAAGATAACCTTTGCAATCAGAAAAGTCAACTTCAGCAATTTATTATAAAAAAATCAGACATAAAAGCAAAAAATCTGTATCAGAAACTTCCCAGCAATACATGTGTTCACGAGTGACTCCGGCAGACCCGAAGTGAAAATGGAACAACTTCAAGACTTGTTTAAATATATCTTACAAACCTACTTCTGCTTTATGAAGTTGATTCCCATTTTTGGAAGTTGATTCTCAAGAAGATGCTGGTGTTCCAGGCTCAGGAGAAAAACTAAGAATGCCAGCAAAAACAGAGGATATGGAAGAGAGCCAGAAAGCAGTGAAAAATCATTTTTAAAGTGATGCAGTGGAGACTAAGGAGAGAAATCAGCATGAGGGGATGTATGAATTAAAGAAAGAACAATATCAGAAATGCCAAGCAAACACAAGCTTCCAGCAACCATTTCCTAGTGATTTTAGTGTGTGAGCCCTCCTGCCTCATCTCAGTCATTGTGGGTGCTCAAACTGCCTCATTCCACAGCTCTCACTCAACTCCCTCTGATTGATGGTATTTTCTGCTTCCCACAGGTCCCTGCAATATCTCCCACAGACCTGTGCTCCCCACTCCACTGCAAATGCTGTGGTCCTCAGCAAGAGTTTCTGGCCTGCTGCAGAAGGTAGCTTGAGGAAGGCTCTGAGGGATGTCTGATTGCATTCCAGTTCTTCTCTACAAAAGAATATATCTACTCTTCAACGTAACTACCACCCTGGACAGACATCTTTGCTTCTCCTTGGCTGACTTAGGGAACCTATTTATTTTTTCAGATGCCTTCTTTAAAAACTTCCTTTCTGTTCATTTGGGATTTTGCCGTCTTCTCCAAAGAGGAGACAGGGCCTCAAACCATTCACTTTCTCTGTCTGCACTCCCTGTTTGCTGAGTACATCAGCATCACTTTTTGTAATCTTATGGAGAACCACAGTTTTGTCCCTCTTTTCCACAGTTCCCTTCTTACTTCTGGGGCATTTCAAATAAAGCTGACAGGATAGCCCTCATAAGCTCTGAACAGATTTGCCTTGTATGACTTTATTGGGAGAGAGAATAGAATTGGAATTAAAACAAATTCAGCTTTAGCTCACAGCTTACAGTTTAGATAGTCTCATAAAACAGCTTGTAACATATCCAAAACTTTTTGATAATATGAGTCCTGGGAGCTCTCTCTTGGGGGAAAGCAAAATTGAAGACATTTAAATAGCTATTTAAACTTTAAAACCTTAACTTAAATGTGAGAAAAATACTAGATTTTGGTTTTTTAACAGCCGACCAGATTAGAAGACTGGTTTACTATGGTAGACACTATGAAAAGCCTTTTAACAGCCTCAGCTAAACCCCAACTTTCCCTCTAGCCATCATACCCTTGCTTTTGTTTATACATCTAAGCTGTGACTGCAGTAACTAACTCAGTAAAGAGTTTCCATGGAGACTGGAAAGTCATTTTAAACACCCATGACTTCCAGAATATAAATCTCTCTTAACAGATACTGTATGAGTTGCTAGAGGCAACATTTCCTAATCATTCTTAGTTACTTCTGTGTATTTTGTAATCTACTCACTCAAATATGTACATAGACAACAAAACTCTGAGAAGATTATAAAAATTGGATAAGCATTTGTATTTTAGCTGAACTACCAATATTGATTTTCCTTGATGTATGAAGAAAATGTCTTCAAATCTGCTTAGAATTATGACTTTAACTTCTATGCAAAAAATTGAGCATTTGTAGTTTAAAAGCTCAGAAAATATGTAGATTAAAAAGGCTGTACTAAATATGGAGAGAGGCTAAAATGGCTAATTTCAATTTGTGAGTCTAAAAATATAATACAAACGTGATACTTGTTATTTCTGTCAGCTTTACCATGGTTTACATATACAATTTTAATCAATGTATTTCTTTTTCTTCTTCTTTTTTTTTTTTTTTTAATTGCAGGTGCAGGTTTCTTGTCATTGAGTCTTAATGATGTGTTTGCAGATCTCTCCAAGCAAGCAAAACCAAAAGGACTGATACTAAATATTACATTAAAGGAAGGTTTGCACTGCCATCCATTCTGGCTGGTTCACATTTTGCTCTCTCCCTTTCTCCCAGAGGCTGTAACACTTGGCTCTGTTATACTGAAAGGACTAATGCTAAATATTACATCAAAGGAGGGTTTGCATTCCTGTCCATTCTGCCCCGTTCGTATTTTGTTCTCTCCCTTTCTCCCAGAGGCTGTAACAGTCAGTTCTGTTACTTCTTTGCTTGTAGCAAGCAACCTGTAATACACAGGCTCCTCTCACTGACCAGCAAAAGAAACTGCTGGAGTCTTGTTCTCTCTTCAGAGTTGTTTTGAAACAGAATTTACTTTTTCTTTCCCTCTATTTTTACGTTCTTTAGTATGCTTTTCCTGTGCTAATGTATGCACATATCTATGTAAGAATTTTATGTATTCATTTAATATGGGTTTGCTACGGAGTTTTTCCTTCCAGGAACAATAGGAAAAAAGAACCACTTCATGTGACAGATGCTAGTTTTCTTCCTTAGTGTACATCTAAAAGGCTCATTAAAAAAAAAAAAAAGACAAGGGATGTCATGCAGATGTAGAAAAACTGAAGATGTCATGCAGATTTGTCTCTAAACTGGGCACAAAATCAATTTTGTCAGTATTATGTTTTTTCAAGGGAGACATTCCCTATGAATTGCTTTTTTAATTGATATAACACTTTCTTTTCACTTGCTGTGAACAAAGCACTGTAAATAGAGATGTATTGTATGCATGGGAGAAGGCAATTGAAGATAAAAACCAGTGATTTATTCTTCCCCTTGGAGTTCCTCATGATGTGAACTTATGGCAGAGCATGTTTGCTACAAGCGGAGCGAAGTGAAGAGCTTAGGAAAGACTTCCCTGCTGTGAACATTGAACAGCTACCACTTTTCTTGTGTTTTCATGTGGGAAACAACTTTTAGTTTGGTTTTTTAAATCCCAATGGTATCAAGAAAGAAGAAAGTCACTACTGTCCTTGGTAGAGTTAAAAATAACCTGCTATGCAGCAGCATCTGCTTTTCCATACTTTTCTTACTCCCAGAGGTGTGACCAACACCTTCTACTTCCCTCTCCTCTATCTATCTCTCTATCTATCTCTCTATCTATCTCTCTATCTCTCTATCTATCTACTTCCCTCTCCTCTATCCACAGCTCTCTATCTCCTGCTGAAGCAACGATGTGGAGATTAAATACTTGACACGTATAACCACTGAGCTGTCACTGCCTGACCCCTTGTGATGGTCATTCCTAAACTGCTGAAGTGATGTATGCTGGGTCTAATCTCAGGCACAACGGCATAACTCTGCAGGAATAATTTGTATGGAGAACTGAGCACTGCACAGTGATATCCAAGTAAGGGTGAGGCAGTTTAATTTACGTACTGGAAACACTGTTATCCCGGACTCTCTCTGGGACATCCCAGCTTGCTTGCACGTTTCTGAGCTGCTGCATTATTTGCCAAAGGCAACTGCAACATATTCAGCCACCGACGTAGTCCTCAATTGCTTGGTGGCCAGCATAGAGAAGGATTAAAGCAGAAAGACAGTCCCTCCTCTGGTTCCTCCGGGGAGCTTTATCACTAGTTTGTGACCTTCAAAGTGAAATTTTTATTGCCAGTTCTGCAAGTGTATCTCACAATGTCTGGAGAAATTCAGTGCTGTTAAGTATGTTTTCTGCTAAAGCATATTTCATAAACATCCAAAATCTTCGCCCAAATACCAGGAGGGTTTTTCTGTCCTACTTAAAGAGACTGTAATGCTTCTTGTATGGTGGGAAGCAGGAGCAAGCATCAGATAGAAGTAAAAACTCTAATTTGGATTAAAAAGATCTTTTCACTTCTTTGTCCTTATTTTATAATGACTTTATACTTATAAATCTACCAAATCAGAAATGTTTATTTGTTTTTAACACACTGTTACGTGACACTAAGAGGACATACAAGTTCTATTAGGGATCCTTGGCAGAATGATGATGGTGCTAAACTGTAGTTACAATTAAAGCTTTATTCTCTTAACAGAATTCTATTATTAGTATAGCACAGTACAAAAAATGGGATTGGGGCAAAAATTGACTTAAAAAAAGGCTGAAAATCTTCATTATTAAGAATTCACTACAAATGCCTTCGTTTAATGGGCAAGGCCTTGCAACGTTCTAATAAAAAACAACCTAAAGGTTGCTTTACTTGCAGGTCAGACCTAACTAGAATTTGGGTATGCTTTGAAAATAACCACTACCAGCAGGTTATATTGCTGTGTCACTTTGGAGTTTATGTTTCAATATAAGAACATTAGTGGCACTTTTTGATCAGAGGGATGAATTTCAATAAAACTTGTACTCGCCCATGTACAGCCTGTACCTCACATAGATAATATACTTCCACAACTGCCCAGGCTTGACCCTCAAAACAGGGAGTCTTGAAATCATGTGCAGAGGAAAGAAGAGGAGAGGGGAGCAGAAGTGAGAAAGTTCATGAGGGAGGGGGCTCAGTTAAACTTCATACTGTCCACAAAGCTGTACACTGCTTTGCTACTAACTCACACCGTCTGGGTTTTTTGACATTTTGAACAAAAATCATCCAGGATGCCTGAACAAAACTGCAGTTTTAATGCTACTGAGATATCCCAACCTACATAAAATATTTGCAAAATTGAAACCCCAAAGGAAGATCTCCAACAGCAAATCTCAATCTTCAACTCTGGTACAAGGGATCATGATATTGCTCTGAAATGCAGAGTAATGGATTCAGAATATTAGAGCACTGAGAAAAGTAAATAATCTGCAGATACAGCTGAGAGTGGAAACTGTTCAGGGACATCACTAAGTCACTGATTGGACTCTTGTTGTTGGCTCTCAGCAGAGTTTTCACTTGGGAATGCTAAGGCACAGTGTAACTCTGTCAACACACAGTTGCAGGGAGATAAGAAAAGTGTATTAGTTACTGCTCAGCCAATAAAAACTATTATTGCCACAAGATTTTATGACTTTTATTATTAACAAGCACACTATCAACATTGTGAGTTGATTATAACACACTAGGGTTTGTTTTTTTACTATTGACTCTGTGTAACTACAAAATGGACAGACTTGTTAAATATTAGACTCAGTCCTTCATATAACTTCTTTAGCATACTGTTATATTTTACCATCCCCAAGTTTGTTTATCTTTCTGATTAACTCCAGCAGCTGACCACTAGCCTGTCAGAGGTATTTTCCACTTTAACCTATTGAAAAATAAAAGCATTATCATAGGAAAAAACAGACAAAACTGAAAATCTCATTAAGAGTACCTTAGCATAATCTAATTAATGGATAGATGTTCAGCACAGCAGCCTTTAGATGCTTATCTGATCATCTGGTTTGCTTCTTGCTACCTCATTGTAAGCCTCAGTGACCACATCTGAAGAAGAGCAGGATGTGGTACAGATTGGATGACACCTCCTTTATCGAACACCCGTTGTCTCATTGGCTGAGTATTTACGGTCCCTCATCAATTGCACAATAAATCTCCTCTGTGAAATATCCAGTCTAACAAAGCAAGTTTATGGGGATAGTTAAGCCAGAGCTCTCCTCTTGCCAGATGCAGGTAGGAGTGAGGCAGAATTTGCTAGTTTGTCATGTTTTCCCAGATAAAAGATTCTGGTCATTTCATATCAGACAGACTGACACATTTTTATGACTGAGGAAAAAGGTCTTAGGAAAGGAGTGATGCAGCCTTCCTTACCACAGACCAGGAGTAACAAGAAGAGATTGATCTCCAGAACTGCAGCCCTTATCTGCAGGGCTGGCAGCTGTAGAGAAAGTGCAGCTACTCTCATGATGTAGTTGCCAATCTGCAGCTGGTGCTAATAAGGAGGCTGCAATGTGGTGGTAATAGCTCATGTCTAGTTATGGCCAACAGCTGTCCTAATCAAGTAGCATGCCCGCTGATATATACAGATATAGATAAATAAAAAGTTATTTTAGCCAATTAGGTCCAGCAGAAGTTGAAAGTGACTTAATGCTGAATCATGTTACTGAGACTAGCTCCACTGAGGAGCTGCACTTACCAGTTGGTGACTGAGTAGGACCTGGGTGCATGATTCCTGTCAGTGACTTACTGACTACTGCCCGAGCTCAGATTAGAGGGAAAAGAAAGACACAGAGCACCTGAGAGAACTCTGTCAGTATTTATTAGTTTTTCTTATTAGACTTCCCACTGGCAACATTAGTAGGGTTTGATGCAGCTGAGGACAGCTGAATGGACACCCTGATACTGTGTGGCTGCCTAGAATCTAAGAAAATGTCACATCTACAGTGAAGGAGGCTCAAGAGAGTGATCTAAAACCTTCTGCAGAAGACCTTAGTCCTCTAACAAAATGAATGAAAGGAGCAAGTGTGAGTAAGAGCCAATAGGTCCAAGAACGACATACAAAAAATTCCGTTCCACAAACAAGTTTCTTTCTATGGTTTAAGGACATAAAGATAGGAAAGAATGAAAAATGCCATGAAAGCTTAATATCTGTCTTTCCTGATTAACTGTTATAATGCACGAATTATTTTTAGACAGTAAACCTACAAAAAAACATTTTCTCAGGAGGTTTTTACTTTTAAGTCAAATGTTTACTATTTTCTAGACACAAACCACTTTGATAAGGATTTACCTAAATTCCTATTTCATGTGAATTCCTATGTAATGTGCATATTTAACAGGAAGAAAAATATAAGTATCTTCATCAAAGCAATGTAGTTCAGGCTAGTGGGGTCCTTAATCCTAACATTAAATGTTATCAAGAAAAGCCTTTAGAAAAATAGGTATATGTTTATCTTTTTTCATGAAGAGTTTTCCTAAAGCCGTGCACTGGCAATGTCAGTGATAAGAGAGGGTAATACTTTATGGCATGTACAAAACTTCCAGTCAGCAGTGCCCTGGCAGCCAGGAGGGCCAAGCATGTCCTGGGGGGCATCAGGCACAGCATCTCCAGCCGGGCAAGGGAGGGGATTGTCCCCTCTGCTCTGCACTGGGGCGGCCTCACCTCGAGTGTTTGAGGCCGCAATATAAGAAAGATATAAAGCTATTAGAAAACATCCAAAGTGGGAAAGGAGGCTGGTGAAAGTCTGGAAGTGAAGTCATATGAGGAGCAGCTGAGATCACTTGGTCTGTTCAGCCTGGAGAAGACTGAGGGGAGACCTCATTGTGGTCATCAACATCCACATGAGGGGAAGCAGAGAGCCAGGTACGATCTCTTCACCATTGTCACCAGTGACAAGATCCAAGGAAAAATCATGAAACTTAATCAGGGGACATTTAGTTTATCAGGAAAAAAGTTTGCTACCCAGAGGGTGGTTGGGCAATGGGACAGGGTCCCAGGAGAAGTGGTCACAGCACCAAGCCTGACAGAATTTAAGAAGCGTTTGGACAATGCTGTCAGGCACAGGCTGTTATTCTAGGGGTGTCCTGCACAGGGCCAGGAGTTGGACTTGATGATCCTGATGGGTCTCTTCCAACTCAACATATTGTATGATTCTAGACTTTATGAAGTACTTTGGATGACACTAAGTATTTTTTGTTGGTCTATCATGAGTGATGTTCTGAAAATTATAGAACCATAAAAAACCAAAACGGTCTATTTGCAATATTTTCTCTCCTTTCCATACTAAATACATGTTTCTTTTCCTTTTTAGGAGAACTCAGCTGCAGTATATGCTATTCCTCAAATATCCAGAGGTATGTCCTGCCCTTCAGTTTGAAACGTGGAGATACTTTTTTTGGATATGTTGGGAGAAACATTGTGGAAGACATTGGAGTGGGTCTTAAAACTGGAAAGCAAGTAGGCAGTTTGAGTTAGCACCAATTTAGCATTTGTGAGACAAAGTTTGATGACAGACTTTTGAGGGAAGAAATAAGATGTCATATCGGAGAACTGTTTCATGTGTGCAATTTTGTACAACGGGAATTCTGTAACAAAGTGTGGGTGAAAAATGGCTAAGCAAACTGGCCTGGAATACAGAGTTTTAAAACATATTTGTTCCACCAAGAGTAACTTTTTCACAAATGTTTTTATAATATTTATAAATTACAAAATTTCTTTTTTAGAAAAAATATCTATTTTGCCACTGGTCTCTGTCCTTCTTATAGTAATAAAGAGTGAAGATAAAAAGTGAAAAGAATTTTAGAGCTATTTTGTGCTTTAAAAATGTACATTTCCAAAAGTAAGCTTTAAAAGAGAGAATGGTAAACTTCATGTAATTGCAAATCCTGTCAATACTTCAAATGGCAAAATGCATTTTTTTCTTATATTTAAGTCCATAAATAGCACCATTTCTATTTCCCCTTGTTCATGGTGCAGATGAAAGACTTAGAAAGAAAGGAAAGGGTAATATCAAACTGTGATAAATTTCACTCTTTTTTTCACAGAATATAATTTACGTCTCTTTTGTTTTAAGTAGGAGACTGACTATCTGACAGTTGCACCAGCATGCAACTCCTCGCTCTTCAGTGGTTTTCAGTGGCTGAAAACTATGACTGTGTTAAAAGCAACCCAAGGGAATCTGCTTGAATATGTGTTGATACCAAGCACAAGTTATTTTATATATATGTGTGTATGTGTTTGTGTATAAGATAATACAGTACAAGCGATATATATATTTAACACCAGCCTGCTCCATTGGGCTATTTTTCCGGCTGTCTCTCAGCTGCATGTCTGTGCTGAGGTTGCTGCCAGCCCACGGCAGACACGCAGCTTGTGCATAGGTCACTGGTGGCACTGTGTCCGGGCAGTGTCCCCAGGGACAGGGCTCCTGAGGACGCACATGGGTGCTGACACACATGGCACGTGTCTGCCCTCCGTGCCAGAGGACCCTGTCAGCTGTGCTGCATGGCAGGTCATGTGCTTTGGCACATGGAGGCTAAATTTGCCTAGAGGCGCTTTCCAGATTTGCTCCCTGGTATAGAGCAAACAATGGATTTTTCTTAACTGATAGAACTAGGTTCCGTATCAAGACGTAAAAGAAAAATAGCCTGTCTGTAGATCAAACTTGTGTTAAGCATGAATATTATACTAAAATTTTAGATGTGAAAGCAAGGTAAGAACATATGCCCTTTAGAACTGTGTGCAGCAGTGCTGACATTAACTTAATGGCTTAATTTGCTTTGAGGACTTCCTACATTTGCCCATAACATGCTAATGTCCTTTCGAGTTTGGGTTTTTCTTTTCCCCCAGTGACAATTAAAAAAATGACATCATATCTCCCATTACAGGACATAACAGAATATATAAACCTCCAGTTTCTAGTGCACTGTAGCTGTAGCTGCCAACTTTTAGTTCAGTTGAGGTGTTGAATGGACAGAAAAATTTCAAAGAAATGGAAGAATTTTTTCCACTATGTTGTTGCAGAATGACAGCTACTACTCACATATCTATTAAATCCAGTAGCGAAATGCCATGATGAAGTGAAAAAATTCATATTTTTCATGCCTTAATTCTCAGTATTATCTTGCATTGATATGAGCATGGACACCTTTTAAGGTTCTGCTTTAAAACCATTTAAAATGATACTCTGAGTAATTGAATCAAGACATGTATATCATAAGAACACCCCTTCCCTATATTTTTAGTAATGGCTAAAGTAATATTGTACAGCTCAGGATGTGCTCTGCTTTTATCTGCTGGCTGGTGTTTCATTCCTGTAGTCTTTGCCTATACCCACTTCCCAATAACTACCTCCCATGTGTTATAGGCACAGAGGAAGAACATACAATCAGTATTTAACTCTGTTTATAGTTTGAAATTAAAAGAGCTTTCATGCTGTTCTGAGTATATTGGTTGGTACTAAATTCTTCAAATAATTTCTGTCTAAATACAGAAATAAACAGAGTGTGATAGATTTCTTAAAATCAAAAATTGTCTGCCATGAACTGAGGCTCTATTACCTCATGAAATAGTATCTTCTGACAGCTGATTTCATCTCAAAGATGATGAGCTTGAGCAGACTGTGGTGGGGGAAGAAGGAGGCAGTTAAAATGACACCTTAGAAAAAAGCAGAAAAGAAAAGGAAAGCGAAGTAACTTTCATGGAAGACCCTCTGAATTCTTTAAGAAGATGTGTAACCATAATCATTCCAACAGGGACATTAAAAAACATCCATCATATAATTTTTCACAAGTGCTATATTTTTTAAAGGGTGAGGGTAATCAGTGTGTTTCCTAGCATACTGTCCTCCCTGCTCCTGTAGACCTCAGCCAAAAATGCAGGAAGAACTGATTTTGTAGCCCTTGACACGTTTACACAACACAGATCATCTCAGCGCTTCAACAGCTCAAAGCCTCTTAGACTCCTTCAGACTTATGTGTTTCCTGATGAGGGATCCCTAAATCTGAGACTTCAGCAGTGTGGAGTTCTCAAATTTTGAATTCATGCGCAAGGAAGCCCTCCACAACAGTGTCTTCAGCAGTCACCTGACAGTGATAAAGATATTGCTGGACAAACATTTGTTGCTGGACAACGTTTTCAGGTGCAGAGGAGCAACCTAAAGTGAATGTAAAAAGCTCTATACCATGTGCTCTACCCCCATCCAGCCTTCAGACCTAGATAAGTGTCACACTAGGGTTAGCCTGGAACATAAAACTTCAGCCTTTTAGATCATGTTTTAGATACCTGCTGTTTCACCTAGGTGAAGATATTGCATTAGAAACATGATGAGTATAAGGATATTTCAATTCCTTCCAATTCAGTCATTAGATGTCCAGAAAAGTATTTGTAAAAACAGGTTTAACTTCAACTCAGAGGCATTTATTTCCCTGGAACTTCTGTAGAACTCAGCATATTGAGTTGATACCACTTGCAAAGACAGTACAAAGCCTTCACCCTCTGCTTTCTACCATAAGGGACCTCTACCATAAAGACCAAAACTTATGTGGACTGAAACACGAAGATGAAAAAGGGCATAACATCTCCTAGTAAAATGTATAGAGGAAAAATGCTAACAAATGTAGATGCTACAGGTGATAGTATAAAACAGGAATTAATGTAAGCACTGTGACATTATAACTGAACTAAAAAATACACATTGAGTGGCATCAAGCCACTCAACATTTACCAATTTCCCCTTCAGATTTAATTAGAAGGAATTTCTAAAGAAAATAGGTCCCACTAGGCCAGTTTCCTGAAACATGTGGATACCATCTTAAGAATTCAGCTAAATGGGAAGTTTTGGTTATTTGGTTATATTCTTTTTCTAATTTAGAACTCAGGCAAACAGAAGATGATGCCCTACAACTGATTCCTAGTTAAAGGAAATAAATCTATTCCCCAAATCTTCATCTTTTTAGGGTGGCATGATCAATGCACATCAAGCTATTTCGAGGTACATATCTTGCAGCATTAGCTGCACTTCTGTAAGAAAAAGCCTCTTGGTAAAGGCAGCTTCAAACCCTGGGGAGATTTCCATAGGAGAACTGCTGAGTCAAAGCATGTTTGATTTGCTGTTTTTGCTGGCAGACAGACTTTCAGCACAAATTCACTCTCTCTGAATTCTTGGATTCTACATATTACATATATAGGTGCTAATAGATTTAGATAAAATTATGGATACTGATAGTTTTAATGTAAAATGGTAATAGTCACATTGGCTATAGAATTTTTCACAGCTGAATAGATTTACGGCATCTAGAGGTACAATTATAATTCATCTATATCTGTAGTTAAAAAGGAGAAATGTCAGTCATATTTCAGGCTGAAAAAAATACCTTTTAATATAAAAAATCATCCCAACACACATTTGAAACTGAAGTCCTTTATCCAAATCAAAAGGTACCTGTAGATTCATTGTCCTGACTGCAGTGCAGTTTCTAGATCAACTCTTGTGATGTGATTTGAATTTGGATATGACCTGTGTGCATATATATGAAATGACACTACTGCTTAGAGAGGCACATTTATCACAGGGGAAAGCACTTTAAGCCCCAAAAGGACTTACAAGTTCCTGCTTTCTCGTTCCATGACTTTCAGAAAGACACAGATACCTGCACATAGCCATGCTTTTCTGCAGTTTTGGTAATTGCCAAACTGCAATTTTGGGAGTTTAAAGTTTCTTTAACTTTTCTCACATTCAGAAGCAAGCTGCAGTTTTGTGATTACTACCAAAATTGAAGCCAGGGTTGATCAAAATTAATTATGAGCTGTGAGATGGGAGTAATGAAAAAGAGGAGAAACAGCAGAGCAGCAACTGGGCTTATGACATTAAAAATACAAATAACAGGCAAATCTATGTCTCCTCCTGACAAGTGAGGCAGTGAGCATATCTGTCATTCCTTTCATCATGGTGATGACTTCTCAGTAGCTCTCAACACATAATACTGCAACCCCTTCTTTCTACCATATTTCTGTAAGAGCTGTCAACTGTTTGTAAAACTTCTAGATAAAAATGATTGAAAAATCATATTTCATAATGAATCTATTTAAGAACTCCATAGCTTTTAAATATTTTCTTGCTTCATTTTACAGTGACTTTTTTCTTTTTAATTAGTATGAAGCCTAGTTACTTTTTACCAGGAGATAAAGAGTGCCAAACATAACAGATCTAGGAGACTGGAAAACAAACAGGTGGGAAAATTAATAATAAGTACTCATATTTACACTTGCTATAAAAGAAGTCTTTGTGTTGGAGGAAGAGAGATAATACATGGCATCTGGTCTGCCTGGAGATGGGACAATGAAATTTTCAGATCACAGCTGGTCCTAGACAAGACAGTATCACCCAGTTAACCCAGTGCTAGAATAGAATCAGCCCACGGACAACGAAAAGCAGGGCAAAGCAAGAAAGTGCTTCATCTGGCAGGGCCAGGAAGCAGTGCTGTTGGCAGTCACATCTGCAGGTTCAGCTGGGAGATTGGTGTCCTCCTTGATTCCCTGTTTTTGTTAAACTCTCACAGCAGCACCTATGAATTAACACTTTCAGCTGCCTCCTGTTAGGCAGGAGATTCTGTCTCATGCTGTTGAACAGAAGAGTAGTCACAAATGTGTAACAGCAAGTACTCACATGATGCTTCCAGCTTGTACAACATGGGCAAAACATCCCTTTGGCATAACAACTCACAGGGAGCAAAGGTTCCTGCCTCTTGGAGTATCAAGCAGAGACTCCACTCAGATACATTCAATACATTCAATTGTCCAAAGATAATTATACAATCTATAATAGTCATGCAAGCTTATAGATTCTCTCATAAGTGGAAGGAGTTGCTCGTAAGAGCAATTTGGTGTGGAGTTGTATAGTCATCTTGATGGAGAAAATACGGGACACTGCCTGGAGTTGCCCCTTTCTCTTAGGGGACTGTGAATGACAACATCCCTGGTGCTTATATGGGAAATATTAGGCAGCCCAAGATCCCATTTCATTTCAGCAGAGTCAAGCTAAGGTTTTCAGTTATTATTTTCAGTGACAAATTACCAATCTCATCATATAGACCAAGAAAAACTCCAGGTGTTGAGAGGGAAAGTGCTCCATGGCTTCCATGACACTTTCTACCACAATAGTAAGTAGAAGACTGTGAAAGAGAGAAAACTCTTTTTCTTGGATGGTTTAATGCTATGCAACAATATCTGTTAAAAACAGGCATCACAGCATCGCTACTCTTGAAGTGTGAAATATGTTTCTGACCTTGTTTATCCTGAAAGAAGTACATAGTACAGCATATCGTAAAATAACTTTTAAAAAAGCCAAAGAAATATACTGAACAAATCACATAAACTCTGAGCAAAATCCTCTTTCAAACACAGTTGTCCCGTGGGAACTGCATGCAAGACAGCATGTGGAGCACACATGACAAATGTTATTCATATCACTCAGAGAACTGCTGGAAGGCTCTTGGATATTGAAATAACTTGTAGAGGAAAAAAAAAATCACTGAGGGAAACTCTGGCTTTCCTTTTAGATTAGCTTTACTTAAAAAAGCTTCAGATTGTCTGGATGCTGACATGTGTGATTAAAATGATGTTTCCACTTTTATGGAGACATCTGGACATTCACACAACACCAGGTAATACATGTTCCAGCTGCTCTAGGTTCTGCTATTCTGATAAAGTTTGCTCATTTTAACGCTTGATTCACAGAACTGACAGAACAATGTATATCCCACAATGGTTAAAAGCAACATGATGAAATATTAAATTCAAAGATGACCCCCAAACATGGTATCCCATTTTTTTACATTAGGTATGAAAACACTTTCTGGTATCCTAGCACCTAGTCTCCACATTAGCACGTTGCTGGTTTTAGTAGTATCAATAAGGTACATGAATTGCAATTACAAAACCCACAATGGCTACAATTAGTTATATGCAAAACATTTTAAAATATTCATTGGCTTTCTCAGCAACACCCCCCCGCCCCCCATATCTCCACATATTTGGGTATAGGAATGCTTGAGCATTGTATTTAGAAAAAGTTTTCCATAACCTTTTACACTGTCACAGCAGATAAGTGATATCACACATATTCTCTGATATTTAATATTAATTCCAATTTTTACTTACCAATCCTGCACAGCATTGAAAGAGTCTTCATTTGTGATGTCATACATTAAAATGAAGCCCATTGCACCCCGGTAGTAAGCTGTGGTAATTGTTCTGTATCTCTCCTGGCCTGCTGTGTCCTGAATCAACAACAAACAAAACTTTTATGTTGCAAATAAATTGAAAACTTTTTCTTTTCTTTTATAGAGAGAAAACTCTGACAAGAGTTACTGTATAACTCTGCAATCCCAAGGATAAGTAGAAAAAGGAGAACTCTGCATTGGATCACAATAGGAGGGACATATCAATTCTGTCCTGAGGGGAGAGTGGAGAGAAGCAGAAGGGCATGGCCCCGGTCAGTCCATATATCCTGAGTCATTAATGGTTTATTTTATTCAGCCTGAGAGCTGAGTAAGAACTTTTGCTCTTGCACCTGCCTTGTACCTTCCCAGTGTGACAGAGGTAAAATCTGGATAAAATGCTGAAACAAATAGCATCCTTAGTACCTTCATTACAAGAAAAGGATGGTTCCTGAAGCAGTAAACATCTTGACCAAAAAGGCAATGTCTAATTGTTCTGTTCTTGTGATTTTAAGCCATTTGTCCTTCTGTCAATGAGCACCAATACAGCTTTTGCTGACAAAAAAAGAAAAAAAAAAAAGAAAAAAAAACCCCAAAAGACTGTATGGCAGTGCTCTTAAAATGAGGATGATATCCAGTAAAAAAAAAAAATGCCTTTAGTCCCTTACCTCAAACCAGTTTTCTCCCTCATCTTAACCAAATGCCTTTAAAGAAATGTAGATATTTGAGTCTTATCTCCACTCCTTGCTTTGCTTATTTCCATTTAAAACTTTTCAGGGTGAGGACTATGTGTTTATCACTTTATATGCAACACCTAGAATAGTGTTTAGTCTAGAGAAAAGAAGACTGGGAGTGAATCTCATCAATATATATAAATATTGCAAGGGCAGATGCCAAGAGGATGGTGCCAGACTCTTTCCTGTGGTGCACAGTGACAGGACAAGGAACAATGGCTATAAAATAAACCTCAAAAAGTTTCATCCTCACAAGAGGAAGAACTTCTTTATGTTGAGGGTGGCACAGCACTGGAACAGGCTGCCCAGGGAGGTTGTGGAGTCTCCCTCTCTTGAGACACTTAACACCCACCAGGATGTGTTCCTGCATCGACTGCTCTGGGTGACCCTGCCTTGGCAGAAGTTTGGACTGGATGATCTCCAGAGACCCCTTCCAAGCTTAACTATTCTCTGATCCTTTGATACAATCACCGATGCCTGCACTAAAATTGAGACACAACAGCCATAACTTAAATACAGGAAATGCATAACTATTTCATGTTCTAACATACCTATTTAGTATTTTAAGCCATTAATATTAATAGCTTTAGATGAGACATATGTCAGTGCAATCCTGTAATGAAGAGATTACCTGTGCATATTTAATTTCAAGAAACTTTTAAAATTAATATAATTATTTCCAATTTTTTCAACAGCTAGGAAACAGATTACTTTATTAAACAGGTAAATCTATTTAATTTACCTTCCTACAAAGAAAGGAGAATAACCAGTAGCAAATATATCTGGTATGTTTTCTGAAATAGTTTCCAAGCTAGAAGTACTCCCTCATGAACAAAAAAAAATAGATTAACCAAGCCTCCATTTTTGCACATACATTACTCATTTAATAAACTAATAAAATAAGAAAAGGAGATTCTGCATGCAATAGAAAACACTCTAAGATTAAAAAAAATATTCAAGGTTATTACTGAAACTAAACAACATGAGGTAAAATACATGATTCCTGTTCATTCTGGATTACAGCAGCTGATGCTTTTATGTAGTTTCAGTGATTCAAAATGGAAGGCTAAAGCAGTAGTTAGACTTTAGCAGATCTTACAGGAAGTTAGGTTACATTTTTGTGGGAAAAGCCAGACCTAAACTTTTTCTGTTTACACTCTGAAATGGCTGAGCCTCTACCAGCTGTGGTTAGGAGCTTGGATAGCTGCTCCCAGATTTTCTGATGTTCCTGAATATTAAGGTATTAAGATGAGCACTAAGCCCGTGCATATTTCATTTATGAAAAAAGCTTTAATTTCACTTTTCTTGTTTGAGGTTTTTGTTGTTCCTTTGGGGTATTTCGTTCATTTGTTTTAAATTTTTTGTTGCTTCATTTATTTGATTTGTTATTAGACAAAACATCTGGGAGGGACAGAAGCAAAATATGGCCTACAGCAAGCATTCGGCCTTTCTGTACAGAAGAGAGATGATTTTCAAACAAATTCCATCAGTGTCTAGCTGCTTGTTTTTTAGTTAGAGACATGTTTGATTAGTATGTAGGATAGTATGACAAGCAGGAGGCCACTGCTACTGAAGACAATCTTATTTTGCTCTGGGTGGTTTCCACTGAAGCCTGCCTGCAGGTAAGAGTGAACAGCCCTAGCAATAATGCCATTAGTCAATGATGCTTTCTATCCAAGATACCAACTCTTTTGTGAGTAGTGTAAAGCTAGGTAGGGCGGGCTTAGGAACTCTTGATTATAAAAAGAAATAATGAAAATAAAAAATGGGCTTAAAGGATGACAAATCAAGATGGAAGTTCTTAAATAATTTTACACAAAGGCGCAGGAAGCTGCAGATAAAGATCCCAACACTGACTGACTTTGGGACAGAAGATGCTCGTCTGGAACAAGAATTTGATTTGTGTCTGTCTGGGAAGAAACCAGGGGTTGTTCTCAAATTCTAATTCATAATTCTAATTTCATAGATAATGCTATGTTAATAGGATGATAAAAAAAGAAGATTTTCTAAAGTGATATTTCACTATATATGACACAGATGGATGACCTTTAATAAAGTGGAGTATATTAGTTCCAAATATAGATAATCACATTCCTGTTGGTATTATTTTATATTCACTTGCTACGAGGAAGCAATTAAAATTTTAACAGATCCAATGCAAAATTTATGTAGTAAAGTGTGTATTATCAAGTAAGAAATAAACACAAATATAAGTAACCAAAGTGCCAAAACTTTTGTATTCCACACATTCATAGGCATATTCTTTGTATTCAGACAAGAATATATTCATAAGTGCCCAAAGGATAGCTCCTTTCATATGACCTTTAAGGAGCTTAAATACCATGTGACAGGACAGATACCACACTAGAAAAATCACAAACTTTAATATTAAACATTATATTTTATTCCAATTATTTCATTTATTTGAAACAGATAATACAACTATGTAAATAGTCTTTTTGTTTATTAGCTTTTATTCTTATGGAAAAACTAAGCAGAAAATAACTGATTTCTATATTTTATCATATTTATAGTTCTAAATCACTATGATTGTATCCTCAGGTACTGTTACACACTTGTACTTGAAGGAAACCTTTTCCAGTTCAGGTAGGGCTACTATCTGCTGCTATGTTATCTTAGTCTATTTTGCAAGACCACAGAATTAATCTGATGACTGTCGTAGATGTAAGTTCTATAATATAACATCTGTATTTGCACTGACTGATGTTTATTTCTAAGCAAACTAAATAAAATAAGCCAAATGAAGAATAAAGTTTGGCCTGTTATTGACTCACATTTTAAGCAAGGCAGTTTATTTTTATCTTTGACGGGAAGAAAACAAGACACAGAGATCATGTTGGGGACTTCTTCATTCATGTAATTAACGTCTGGTAAGAACAGATAATTGTTAAACAAGTAGAGTGGAAATGCAGAGGGGAAGGAATGAGGGTGAGAGAATGCTTTTTGAAAACTACCACACACAGAAGACAAAAAGGTATTTTACAAATCTTAGACAAAACACACACACCAAAAAAAAACCAAACCAAACCAAACCAAACCAAAACAAAAAAAAACCTCAGCAGCTACAATAAAGATTTTCAAATATTACATTCACTTTCGTAAATTCAATTTTTAATACAGCTACACTATCATATCATCTTCTGGTTAGCTGATCCTATCTTTGTGAATCTTTTCTAGCAGGCAACAGATTTTAAATATTAAATCACATTACTATAAGGTTTAGTGGTCACAGTACTAAAGAAGTTTTCAATTTTCCAAGCATTGCATACAGCACACTGGATAACAGCCCATCCTCCCGAGTATTTGGAAGACTCTGATATTTGCACGTATTTCGTTTTTGTGTTTTGATGCCTCTAGTATGCTTTGTTAGGCTTCTTCTCTTAACGGATTTTTTTCATGTATAATAGAAATTAGTCATCTGCAAACATTTTCATGCTCCAGATCCCGGTATGTTTGATTTCATATTAGAAAAATTCATTGCTTTTTGTGAGCAATTCAATAGTTAAAAGGATCAGTAAAGTTTTTCCATCAGTAAATATCTTGAATAGGGCACATACATCCGTAGACAGGGAAAGAAGAATGGTAGAGGTATTTTGAAAGCAAAATATCTGCTTCTGCCTCTTGATGAAGATAGCCACCTGGTATGCTTTTGGCCAATTGTCCTTTATCAGATATGTATCAAATGGTAGGGAGAAAAAATAATTCTAGATTACCTTGGCTTTCCTTTTGAGGTAAATTTATAACTTTGAAATTTTACATACAATAAAACAATAAAACAAAGATATGTTAGTTGTTTTTACAGTAACTACATGAATCAGTGTTTGTCCTGTGTTCCTCCCTTTAATAATATGGAAAATTTCCTACAGATTCTCAGCGTTACTGTGAAACTCCTATATCATTGGAGGCTTTAGTGTGTGGGGAATGCGTCAGCTGCTGACAACAATGTTCCCAGAGGAATGGAGAGATATCATGCAATAGCCATCTGTGAAAGCAGAAACACTTAAGGATAGGAAGCTAGTGGACTCAAGAGGAATCATGTGTTTCACATGAAGTTAAGAGTTTAAAGGGGCTGGAAAGTCTCAATATACAAACCAAGGTTCTGATAGCAATCCTGGGGGTACTATTTAGTATCTCATCTGCAAAGTACAGTTATATAACTCAACAAAAGTAAACCCCTCCTACTGCCAAGTCCTGCTAAGCTGGACTTCATCAAGAATGTGCCATACCAGCTTAGACTACACCAGTGTTTTTGCAACGGGTTAAACCAGGCATTTGAATTCATTTGCTGTGTGCCCTCCCTCTCACCTCGCCTAGCACTGCACCACTGACAGGAACAATACTTATGCAAATAACTTGCAAGTGGAGTTGCTCATTATTAACACAGACAGTTCTGAAGGTGAAAAGAAACAACGTTTGGCAGCAAGAACTTTTAATGAGCCTGTCATGAGAGAATTCAGCCTGCAAAACACAGATTTACTTTTTAGCATGCTTGAGTAACTCCATGTCTCTGCATTTCTGTTCTGTATGCCAAACATCTTTTTTAGATCCACTTCCTCATACAAGTTTCACTTATATCACAACACAGCTTGCGCTATGTTCCATAAACCTGACAAGAGTAGAGGAGGATTTCTTGGATGCTGTTTATACCTCTGCTTCACATCCACAACTTTTGAAGGCAAGGCTAATAGAAAGATAAAATTAGAAATGTGAGTTGGGTGAATCCTCACTTTGCAGGCCAAATTTTTCTGTTAAGGTAAACAAAACTGGCACAGCAATCAAGAACCGCAGCTCCTTAATGAGTTTAATTTTTCTTTCCTGCTGTTGCTACCCAAAGGTTATTTATATATTCAGTCAATGAGACTCTGTATTACTCTATTTTTTCTGATCTCTCCTCAGGTATCTCTGAGGTCTCAGGAAAAAAAGGATAAAAATAAAAGTATGACAAACCATAACCTTTCCCAACCAACCAACCAACCAACCAACCAACCAACCAACCAACCAACCAACCAACCAACCAACCAACCACAAACCACAGAAAACCACCCCAAAACCCAAACATTCACCCCCCTCAGAACTAACTAACAAAAACCCAAGAAAATCCAAAAGATTTATTCAAGCAAGAGCAAGGGATGACCTCTGCAAAAGTCCTCTTGATATGAGGAGTAAACCTATCCAAAACCTGCTGCTAACCACCCAGGAAGAGCAGCTGTGTGTTTTATATCAGAAGCAACTGGGCAGGGAAAAGAGAGAGAGGACAGGGAGAAAAGCTGCTGGAGGAGGAGGAGCTGTTTATCCCAGGAGCACTGTTTCTCAACAAACAGCACTTTCAACAGAAAGTGTTAACCACATAGAAACACAGACAGATGAGTACTTACAACAAGGAGAGGAAAACACAGTTCAAAACACTTATTTTAGCTAATGTATGAACAAAAGATGTAACACAGTGTATTGCCAACTCCGTCTTTGCTTATGTACCTATTTCCTGTCAGCAGCTCTTTCCAAATTTCTCATGATTTTGGTTTCCCCGGAAGTCTTTCTTTTATTCTTTTATATTCATATGTGTATATGCATATATATACACACATATTTATACATGTATAAGTATATGAGTGTGTCTGTGAATGCATACATGTGTCTGTAGAAATAAATAAATATATATATATACATGTACACACACACACATATATATACACACACACAAACAGAGGGATATATATCTAAAGGCATTCGGCGCATGAAAAGCCAGCTACTGACCTTGCCAGTACATACCAGCTAACCCCATGTCCCAGTCCTTAGAACTCACCCCAAAATCAGAGCTGACAGTTAATTCCTCCTACAGGAGGGGGGCAGGAACACGGCAGGGCTAGCTGCAAATGTCTGGGGTCAGAGCAGTGGGGAGAGGCATTATTCCAAACACGGCCAGAAAAAAGGGGCCTGGGGGGGCTGTGCTGGCAGGCCAAAGGTACAGCAGAACCTGCACTAAGAGAACGGCTCCTAGAAAGGTCCAGGTTGGCATCAGAAAAGTATTTTACTGTCAGATTAACTTTCTCTCACTCCATCTATGGAGCTGCTGATTGTGCCTGAAATTAATATAATTTTTAATTTTCTGCTCTTCTCCATTCCGGTTCTTTCTTCTCTCTCTTTTACTTTTAAGACTCACATAAAATGTCCATTCTCTGCAGTTTAGCTATCATGACTTCCTAAAGCACAAAATTTAAGAAAGCAGGGTAGCAATCTCCTTTCTAGTCCAGTGTAACTTGACCTCAGTTGCCCTCAGTTCTGGCCTGAATTTCTGAGCCCCACTGCCATTTCAGTGCCCCTCTCTTTTCCCACCACAAACTGCAGCTTTCTCCTGGTCCTGTCTTCAGTTTGACTGTGGTCTGCCTTAATTTGCTGGATGTGAGGATAAATTCCGTTTGTCCTTCTCCCTCCATCTTTGGACATACATTGGAACTGTAGAACTTGGCATTATCCTCAAAAGTAAAATAAATTAAAGTACTCCTTTATATTTTAACCAAACTTCTTGTTAAGTCTTAAGCACAATTTCTTTCTGGAAAGGCTCTGGTTTTGCTTTCAAGACATTTTTTTTTCTTTTTTATTAAAAGTGTTACAAAATGAAGCATTATGTACTGCTACCAAAAACATATCGTGGGAATAATGAATTTACAAAACCTATTTTGTGCTTCATGTAGTATTGCAGGTATGTTTTAGGAGTAACATTAAAAGGTAAATGAATATTGGAGCACAGCTTGTCACTACATCTACAGAAAAAATGAGATAATAACTTTCTATTTGTATTATCTTAAAATATTTGTAAATCAGACTAAAAATTTCGTTGCATTTTTCAGAAAAATAATGAAGCAACAGACTCATTCTGAAAAAAGTAGTTCTATACAATCAAAACCAGCAAAGCTCTGACATGTATCTTTGTTTTACTGGCAGTTATTACTATACAGGAAGTGGCACCGGAAAAAATGTGATGTTCTTAGTTTTGTCATTTTTTGGTTTTTAAAGCTCCTGCTCCCAGCCCTGAGATAATACAAGAACAGCAATGGTTTTTTCTTCTTTTTAATCTTTATATTCAGAGACCAAAAATAAGTCCTGGTGCATAATGAAAAAATCCAAAAGACTTTTAATATGAACCAAAATTAATGTATTACCAATAAAACTTCTACTAAAACCAAAATAATTTTGGAATCCTGACATCTGGCACTGAATTCTGGTAAGACTTGAGAGGACCAGAACAACCTGCATTTGAATGAAAAGAAGAGGAAGGAATATAAGATCTATACTAACATTACAAGGAACAGTATTCTTAGAAACCTCATACTCAAATACAACCTTCAGGCAGAACAGAAGGTGTCCTCAAGCTCCAGGAGTGTACTTGGTAATTTGGACACTAAACAGTGGCTGTCACATGTACAGAGGGATTGGTATGGATTGGAAAGGTCATTTCTAAAGCTGTGAGACCTATGCCTATCAGGAAAAAAGGAAGTAGAGCTGCTTCAGCCACAGATGAAACATAGAGAGGCACAGATCTCGTTCATTTAGCAGAGAGCAGAAAAAACCACCAATCTATATTAGAAGTTCACAGACTTAGAGTCAAGTTGACTGCTACCATATAAACAAAGAACAATACTGAGGGATACTGGAATGCCAGAGTACACTCCTCTTCCCCTTTCTGTACTTTGATTATATACTTATAAATCTTTCTGATTAAATACTTCTCTCTAGAACTTGTTATTCATAAAATACTAACCTTTCATCTTTCTCTTCTCCTTTGTTATTTCGTCCTATTCTGCATCTCTAAGAAAACTTTCTTTAATAATATTCATTACTCATATTTAATTAACTTACCCTTATATTCAGGATGAATTGGGAGAGCAAAAAGTTTGACCAGCCATTTTGATAATAGTTATATGTTAGTGGCTCGTTTCACTGAAAAAAACTGCATAATAGTGTCATGATATAACAATATTATGCAAATTCTTGTCCATTGATTAGCTAACAGTACCTCTTGGCTATTGAGAGCTATGAAAATAACTCTTTCCTCACGACCACAACGAGCTTAGCACACTTTGTTCTGGGTCTTTTATGGAAGCACAGTCTTGTAACACTACAACTCTAAGAGAAAAATGAACTCATAATAAAAAGGACATTTTAAAACCATAAACCAAGCACTCTTGCCAGAAACTCTCTCCCCACATCTACTTTTTTCTTGTGATAAACCTCTGTGTTTAAATCTGCAGTGAAGTTTCTCTCATTTGGAACAAATTACAGACACATTCCTATTAAATATTAATAACCTTCCAAACCTCCCCCAGAGTAAATGAATGCATTTCTAGTCAGAATATAAAATTTAAAAAGCATGTTTAAAGACTCACTGAAATTACTATGAACTTGTACTTTTCACATTTTTTTTTAAATTTAAAACCTATAGAAAGGAAAGAAGACAACTTGCAACACAGAACCAGACACATTTTACCTACTTCAATCAAGAAACTATAAATGCAATATTTGTGGAAGGGTTCAGGCATGGCAGAAGTCCAATCCCATCCAGAACTTATATGAGGGCTAGTAAAAGGCAGAGCTTTGTGCTTTAGAATGCCTGCTGAATAAAAGTACTGGGCTACAGTGTGGTCAGTGCTACAACAGTTTCCTTCTGCCTTGGCAATACTGCTTCAGAGCTGTATGGAAGATTTCTTGTAGGAGGACCTATAGGTAACTTCTGTATGCTCTTTCTGTGGCAGCCATTGTTTTCTGGGGCAGGCATCAAAGATACCTAAAGAAATTCTGGAAGCTCTTTGTTTATCATACCGTAGGCAGGTGTTTTATATTCTAAGGCTCAGCTGAAAAGCACTTGGTATTTTCT
Source organism: Platysteira castanea (assembly GCA_013397175.1). Lineage (NCBI taxonomy): Eukaryota > Metazoa > Chordata > Aves > Passeriformes > Platysteira > Platysteira castanea. The sequence goes on from VYXC01009643.1 coordinate 51,630, forward strand.
GGAGAACTTCACTAGTGGTGTATCGAAGGCACAGAATGTGCCATTCTTTCTCTCCCAGCAACACAGTTCCTTCATGCATTTCCTGGGACTGTTCCTTCCACTGACACAGAAAATATTTACATCCGAAACTAAAGGCCATTGTGTTCTCTTCCTTGTCAATAAATACCTCTGAACTACATCTGCATATCAAAATCTTGCTTAGAACATTTCTCCAATGTCCTGGTATTTGATGAGAGACATGTAATTGAAGAGAGCACAAGTTATTCTAACAAGAAAATATTTATTTACCATGAAAATGTGTTAGCAGCTGACAGTGTTTAATGCACACCCACCAATCATGCCCGTTATTTTGTTATGGTTTAAAACAGTAAATTATTAAAGAGAGAGTTGTAAAGAGAAGTTAAATATGTCAGGTGTGATTAATCTAAAAATCTTGCATTATTTCAAGTACAGTGCCCTTATATTTGCATTCTCTTTGTGAGGAATTCTGGCATAAAGTGGCATAATTAAATCAGATATAATTTAATTGCTGTTTAATTTGGCCCCTGGTCTCTCTTTTTCTTTTAGGCCAGACTGTGTGCCTAGCATATGTATAAGCATATTCAGCAATTCTAATGACTTTGTAATTTTAAAATCAAACTTTGGAGAAAAAAACAGTCTTAGCAGAAAGCATAACTGCCAAGCCCAAGAATGGAAGGAATGGAAAGGGAAAGGGGAAAGAAAAAGGAGAGGGAAGGCAAAAGCGAAGGCGAAGGCGAAGGCGAAGGCGAAGGCGAAGGCGAAGGCAAAGGCAAAGGCAAAGGCAAAGGCAAAGGCAAAAGGACTTTCATTTGGAAGGGACTGGCCCATGAAAATTTCAGTTGGAAGAGACTGTCCAGCTGTCTGACCACTTCAGAGCTAACCAAGAGTTACAACATGTTCTTATGGACACTGTCCAAATGCCTCTTAAACAGGTTTGAGGGTATGGACCTCCTCTCTAGGAGAGGAAGAAATATTATTCAGGAGTTTCTCCAATAAATAGAGCAATAAGTGAAGCAAAGAACAGGTATCAAAAGATGAAGTTTATTAACTAGGAATTTTTCCTTCTATCTTTGTATTTCAAAAAGCATCAGGCAAACAAAACAGCAGCAAGACTTCAAGGAATAACCTCTGAAGTTTTAGAAGTGTCCATGGAACCTCGTAAGAGAATCTAGAACAGATTCTTAACAAGAAAGTATGTCACAAACTTTATAAATGCATATGTAGGCTGATGCACTTTGAGAAAGAGACATGTCCAGAAATCCTGAGGAAGAGAAATAATTTTTATAAGGCATTCAAGATTCAGGTGCTTTCCTGGATGATGACTAGAACAGTAATCACATTCTGGGATCAAATATTATATGAACAAACATTACTTCTTCAACCTCTAAGAAAATGTATCTTTTTAGACATAGGTAAAGAAACAGAGGTAAGGATTAACAAAATTTGCAAAACCAATATTTTGTATTTAGAACTTCAGAAAAAAAAAGTGAAGCTTCTAATTCTTCATCATTTAGAACTGGTGAACATTTTTACCTTTTATTTATGATTAAGAGTTTGCCATGACTCACAGACAGTAAATAATAAGACCTTATGAGAAGAAAAAGATCATATAAAAATCATATTACTGCTGAATTAACTGAAGAAATAATACTAGCACCTGGGATTTTTGATGCAAGGTTATTTCACTGGAAAATGCTGGACTACTCAAATCAACTTCTGCTAAAGTTTATGTTTGGGTGAAAATTTTCATTACAGCAGGTAACTGGATCAAAATGCATCAAGGAATTACTGGCCAAAACAACGTACAACAACGCTCTCTAGAAACAGGTCATAGGCTGTGGAGATCCATGGACTAGCAGAATCATAAAAACATTCTCTGAAAGACACTGTTGGATATGGAAGACATGACTGTGCCAGTCTGGTTTTAGGTTCACAATTACAGGCTTATAAAGCACAACATCCACAATGGCCTGAGATGCCCCATCACTCTGCACCTGAGAATTTATGCAATTCTTTTGATGACTCACTTCTAATGTGTCACCCAAAAATGACAGATCCTTTTAGAATCCAAGCAGATAGATCTCTCAGTTTTCTGAGGAACTCACAGTGTTTTTAATTTCACAGTGCTAATTTTATCTTCCTTTGCCTTATTTTTTAAGCAATTGAAAGAGTTAATTATGGGATCAATTACCTTGAAATTTTCAAGCAGAACACACAATTAGAGAAAAAAGCCTCCTTACTTTTGTAGATATCATAGTTATATCATATCCATTCTTAATTTTATTTTTGGTAATAAAATAAATATTTAAAGACAAAAAAAGTAGATCTTTAGTAGTAGATAATTAACCTTTTAGAAAGATCCAAACCCATTTATGCTGATATCATCAATTATGCTATATCACCATTTATGCTGATATAAGTAAAGGGTAGAATCCTATCCATCCTGAAACTGCAATGTCATGACAAGAGTTCAAATCAAATATCAAAGCAAGACAGAACGAAGAGATTAAGATTTGTCAGGGTAGAAGGCCTGACTGAAATGCACAATTCCTTCCTAAATATTCTTTTATTATCAGGCAGAATGATTGCCATAGTTTATTTTAAGTTTTGAATGCAAATATTTCAATAAAGTAAAATGTGCTGGTATAAATAATTTCTAGAGGTAGGATTTAGATCATATATGAGGAACTATAATTAGTGTTATTCTTCAGCTGTGATTCTTGAACTACAGGTGTTCTTTCACAAATCAGTTATTCTGTCTTAATGCATTATAAAGGAATAGGAAATCACTGTCTAATGGAAGCAGAAAAATGACCAGCTGTGAAATCTGTAGCAAGTATAATTATAATCAGAGCTACATTAAAGGACTAGCTACTACGAAACCAGACACCGGGCTTATACACAGTCAAAGAACAGTCTAAAAGCAAATTGAGTGTAAATAACTTTCAAAGGGCTTTGCTGCCTACAGTGCACCACTGACTACATTGAAGTAGTGGATGTTTGATCACAACAATTCTGCTTTAATTTATACACTGTTGTATTTGTTCTGTAATTTAAAAAATCAGTAACACTAAGAGACAGCTTCCTGAAAGCCAGCATATTCTACCACATCTCTATCCCATCCCTTCTCAGTCTTCTGTCACATAATAGTGGTTTTAGAGTAGCAGAAGTAGTAGGGCTCCCTAATTTGTTAATATAGTCCCAAAAGTGAGTGTTCCTGTGTACACACAGAAATTCATAAGCATATATGTGTATAATATAACCATACATATACAAAACAACCAAATCATACATAATTCACTATTCCTACTGTGATATAAAGAGGTGTATAAACTTGCCCTATGTATTATGCCTTTATGTTAGGGAAGAAGAAAGCAAATTTTTCACATCGTAAATTTGTGCCTGGAGTCCCAGAATTCTTACGGATCTCATCAAAGCATGAGCAGAAGAAAACATACTTATCCATAATTGTTCCTTTATACATGTCCATTTCATTAATTATAAACAAAGAGAGGAGTTACCTAACAGGAGAGTTGAATTCAGGAGTGTGAATAAGAACTGCAAGCATACTAAGATATTGGAATTATTTTGGATTCATATATTATTTACCAAAGAAAATAAAATATAAAGTTAAGTGTAAATGATTGCAAATTAAATGAATCTTTTTTCAAATACAGATTAAACTAAATTAATTTGAAAAGCCATGTCAATAAATCCCTTGATAGAACAGCTATTAAGTATTCAGCAGAGAACATAATCCAGGTTTCTTAACAATGCCTCTCCAGGCTTCTTTCCCAGCAAAAGACATCTTTTTGGGTGGACTTGTATTTTTCCTTGATGCAAACTCTGCCTTTGCTGCAACCTGAATAGACAGCTCAGTAATCTGTTCACTGAATACAGCACTGACCAGCATATTAACTGGAAATTGCATTATTAGACATTAAACCACACGTTCTTTGATCCTAGATAAAAACTGAAGATTTTTTCTACCCTGATTTGATTAAACTGTGGGACATGTTCTTTCATTGTGCAGACATAAATGAATTATCATCCATCAGCTGACAAAATGCTACTGTGACTGAAAAGGCAGACTGACAGCCAAAGGGGAGACTTGAATAAAGATCAAAGTGAGAACTGATCCCAGAAAGGAGGGTTGGGGTTCTTTTCTAATATATAGTTTCTACTATACTGTGATGAGGAAAAAAAAAAAAAATCTGCTCATTTCAAATGTAAGCATGGTCAAAGATTTCTGCTTTGCAGATAATTTTCCAGGGTTGTTTATTAGTGGGCTCCATATAGGCTCCCAGGGGTCTGTGTTTCAGCCCACAGCACGTAGCTCAAACAGAAGTTATTAATTTTCCTAAACCTAACTGCTTTGGATTTCAAAGACACATAATTTTGTCTAAGATGGATATAGTACAATCTTTTGGTTTCATATTACATTTTCTTTGATGCCAGGTACCATCAAAGTTACTGGATGCTTCAGAAAATATATGCTCTTCAAAATTATGAAACCAAACTTCTCTAATGTACAGGAGTACCTGAATAGTTTAGGTACCTAGTCTTCAAAATTGTGAACGAGAACAGCTCCTCAAGTCATCATTAGGTGTTCAAGAAGACTGAAGAGGTTCAGGTGGTTCCAGCATGGATGTTTCATAATAAAGTACAATATGCACTTTATTATGTAGTATACAGAAATAGTAGATTCAATCAATAACTAATTAATACTTTTAAATCACAAATTCAAACAAAATACACTCAATTTAGTCCCTTCACAGACCCAAGAAGGATCTTAATCTCACAGAACAATTTAACTGAACTTGGAGCAAAATTACCAACTACAAAATTTATTTTCTGCCCTCAAATCTTTTATTAGACTTGCCATATGCTTATCTTAGAATAACTGGAACACCAGAGTCACCCTTTATTTTATCAGAACATATTGTGAATTAACAAGTTTTTAGAAATTATGCTGAAAACAACCCATTAAATCCATTCCAATAATGTGTAGCACAAAAGCTTTTAGTAACAAATCTATTATATATAGTTATACCTTATATATAAGCCCTCCTTTAAAAAAAAAGTATACAGGTTCAAGGAAAAAAATGTCAATTCCATTTTTCTATAGGATAATTTAGATTAAATCTTACCAAAGAAATGATATAGTGCAGAAATATAGTATCTAAGATGGCTGGTATACTTCCAACCTGTGACATCCAGACAGATATCTCTCTTCTCTGCTGATCATCACCCCAGGATCCATGCAGCATGATCAGGGCTAGTGAAGTCTGAACTGACTGAAGTGCAGCAGGAGGTGTGAACAAGGGTCTGAGATTGTGATGCACTAGTGACAATAAATGAACTTGGGTCCTGACTGATGACCTACGATCATTCATACTCCATCATGGTCTCCTATTAAAACATTACTTAATCTATAAAGTTCAGATTTGTTCGGAGGTCGGTTTGTTTGTTTATATTTTAATTTGATTAGAATAACAGAATGCTGGAGACCAAAGCGAGAAAAATCTCTTTTAGTTGCAATTTTTGATTTCTCATTGCTCAATACAAATCCCATACTTTGCATTTTAAACATGATGTGTTTTCCTCTCTGTCTTCTTTCTGAGTCTTAAAGCTCCTTTGTGCATTTATAACCTGTTCATCTCTACAGAACAAAGAAATAGGCAAGCTGAATGCCTCCCAGGTGGAGTGTTTGAAACACAGAATATCTTGAGTGAATTATCCATGTATAGTGGCACAGAGTATTAAATCCAAGACCTCTTATAAATGTGCCAGGTTTTCTCTTCCCTTCCAACTTTCTTTCTGAGAAGTGAATGAATCCTTAACATAGTATTCATTTGCCCCTAAAACATTAAAATCTGCTGTATACTATTATTCTATATCTTTCCTCTAATAAAGAAAACAATTGCAACGCAATGCCTAACTGTGGAAACAAAAAGATGCCTCACACTATTATTTTACTTACATTAATTCTCAGAGATGCATAATGGGTATGCCACTACTACACAACAAAATTTAATAATACAATAGTATTAAAAATTAATTGACATAGGGCTAAGGACTGAATTTTATGAAAGATACAGTTAAAAGTGTTTACTTCTGTAAATATAGATAACTTTTTCTAATAAGTATCTTGTATTCCCCTATGTTTTGTATGTTATGTACCATAGAGAATAAACTTATAAAATAGATCTGTGTCATTAGACACAACAGGATAGATAATGTCCTCTGATATTTAGTATATAAAAATGCACTCTATATTAATTCAGTCTATAACTTCACCAAAAATTTAGATCAAGATTAGATTAGATTTTATTTCAAAGTTTTTAGGAATCAATCATGACATCTTTTCCAATAAAAACTTATCACATCAAATAGCTTTTTTCTTTAGCAGAGAAAGAGATCATAACTGCTGCATATTTTTAGGGGGATTCTCATGTGTTTCAATGAAAATCAAAAGAACTGTTTACCCAAGTTGGTGAAAATTGAAAGCTTATCATGAAAATCTATATCTTCAGAAGGCAATTGCCAGCCATAGTAATGAGGATGTGTTGCAGAGTGGATTCGAGTGCTATCGACAGAAGGGGAACTGTAAACATCTTGCTGCTGAGGCTTCCTGGTTCAGCTCCAGTGCAGCATCTTAGGCCTTCAGGCCTGCAGGAAGGTCCCCTCTTCATTTTCAGTATCTGTTGTCCTAGCTGGCAGCCACTGCTCACATGTGACAACCCAGCATTTGTCAGTGTGGGTATGGCCAGCTGGATGCTCTGCTCTGGCTGCTCACCACACGTCACTGCACTAAGAGAGATGAGCTGTGCACTGCAAACCACCAGAGCGTAACCAACTTCTGTTTACCAGCTACAGCACTTCATCCACTCCCTCACCCACACTACTTCATTTTCATCTCATTCTCTCTGTCTCTGCTTCTACTGTGCATGAGGCAGCTTCCTTAGCTCTGCCTTTAGCCTTATCCCACTTCAGTCTTTTGCTACACCCTTCTGCTATACTGCTTCCAGGAAGCCACCGACCTCCCATAATCACCTACTGTGAAGTGCCCCATTACCACCTCTGGTCAGCATCACACTGAGCTGCTTAGAGCCAGAGCTGGGCACATCCCTGGAAAACAGGAAGCACAGCATGGGAACTACTGCAAATAAAGTGTAGTAATATAACTGTGATTCACATTTTCTGTGAAAAGGTGTGCGTCATGGGTCATATGAAGTGGTGCTCTGAAAGTGATCTAATTGTGAGTTGCAAGCGCTTTCCAACCCCTGCTGAATGCTGCCAGAAGGCAATCTATAAATCACATTAACACAAGTAAGGTCATTTGAACTACACAGTCAAGGTGCAGTTGAACACAGAAAAGATGGCCTTATTTGAAGAAATTCCCCATATTTAATAAGAGCTGTGGGTATAGCTAATATCCATTTGGATATTCAAATACATTTTCAGTGTTTTGGGGTAATTCAGTTGTTAATACTTCAGTATTTGCTATTACCCTTTTTTTTTTTTTTTTGTAGACACATCACATATATACATGGTTGTGACCTCTCTCCTAAAATGCAGGGATTCTCAAGTATCTCTTCAGTTGTTCCACTCCTGAGTGGACATGTATGACAGAGAATTCAAATGCCATGTATACAATCCACACCTTTATTTGCTTGGCTAACAATATACGTGCTCACCTTACCATTTCTAATAGCCCTCTTAATGATGTAATTATATCCGTGTAAAATTTGCCCCTACTGTCTAGGTCAGGTGTCCCTCTTGTTATTGTTAATACATTTGGAAATCGCAAACTAGGAACCCAGGTGACTAAAACCCCAAGGAGTTTCCTTTAACAACAGCTTTTGACACATGCTGACAGTATTGAGTTCAGCACAAAACACTGCAGCTACTGTCACTTCTCTCATGAAAACCTCAGTTCTGTGGTGGTTATGGTGTCAGTCACCATTTTTATATGGTAACCTCACAAGCTCTGATCCAGGCAGGAGATAAAAGAGATCAAAGCCCTGGACAGTCCAAGGGCTGAAGACTGTTCCCACCTTTCAGGAGAGTGTTCTTGTCTCTTGACTCTCCTCACCTAGTGAATGTCCCTTCTCATGTCTGGCCCTGGGAATGCAGACAGGTATTGAAGGAGACTTACATCTTCTACAGATCTCCAGAGCCTGCAGGTTGGACTTCTTGCATGAAGAAGGGGACAGTGGCTCTGACTCCTGGCAGCAGTGAGCACTGAATTTGACTCCCATAGATTAGGAATAAGCCAGTTATTCAGCATACAGATAGAAAACATAGAAGTCACTTAAATCCAGCAATGTTTTAATGCATTTTATTGAGTTAGAGGAATGGATTTCTGAGCTAGGCTTTGCTGACATCTGCTTTTTAATAAACCTGTTGCCAATAGTGATAGTATTTTAAATATCCTACAGAGAATTCTGGGAATCTCGGGAAAAATTTAAAATAATAATAATAAAATTCCTTTGCATTTCCAATCCGTCAATTTATTTTTAACAATTTAGTATTTTTTTACCAAATCTAGGCTCTTTTTCCCATGAAAGGTTGGATCAGATGATCTTTCAAGGGTTCTATGTTTCAATGCTATGACTTGTGTAATAAATTCATATAAATACAAACACTAAACAAAATAGTGATAAACCTCTCTGCTGTAAAACCCAATAGCATGTCCCATCATTTATACGCTGGTGAATAGGCACTGAGCTTTGCACAGAGTTCTTTCATAATCACTTCATGAAATGGCAGTGTTTTCCCCACAGCTGACATGTGCTTCTGTACCATGGTTACTTGAATTTAGAATAAAAGCAGAAGGAGCCAGCCCCTAATTTAATCAGGAAAAAAAAAGAAGACTAGATCTTGAATATTTTACAGTGCCAATAGCTTACGAAAAAAAAAAAGTTAAAGGAGACCAATATTTTAACTGTTTACAAAGACATGAGTTACTGGAACTTCTACTTTTTAATAAAACATTTGAGCTGCAAATTCTGGATAAGCATTGAAATTCACAATTTATTCTTTTAAAAGACTAACTTCTGAGCTGAACCTCTTTGTAAATTAGAAAAATATGAGTAGCTCATAAAATATCTATTTTGATTTTCATCACTAGGGATAAAAAAACCCCCAAAACCTGTATGGAAGGTAAATTCTTATATCTGTCCTTTTTCTTATTATTTTGTGTTGGACTTGTACTGTTTTCTGACCTATGGTGGACATTTACTTCACTAACACACCAAATATTGTTTTGTACGTTTAGTCTGAGCTAAAGAGATCTGGAAGTCACTACTTTCTAGAGTCCAGTAAATGAACTAAAATAAAGAAGGTTACTTGTTTCTACATATATGAAAATATCATAAGACAATTATTATGATTAATTGGATTGACAGCTTTCTTTCTAAACTATTACAAATAAGTACTTTTCCACACTGTGCTTTGAGAAAAAGAACTGTGTGAAAAGTAAATATAGTAATATATTTAATTCATGTGGTTTTAATTCCATACTTTATATAGGAACTGCACTTCAAATCCACAAAATGAGTAAATATTTCTAATCTGAGCTAAGCAGCTAACATTACCTTGGTTCTTGGTTTTGCTCATGACCCTCAAGGCTGGCATTCTGTATTCTTAGCGTGAAGGTTTTCATCACTTACATTAAGTGGGTATTTTGTTTCTTGTCTGTGTAGTTCTTCTAACAATTAGTAAGAGATTTATTTCCCATACAGTAAAAAGCAAAAATTCTGGGATTTAAACCATACAGCCAACATATGTCTATGAAGCATTGACCAAGTCTGCTACAACTGACAGGATTAAAAAAGAATACTTACCTCGGTTTTTTAAGCTGAGAGTCTGCTATTTTTCTCTTTGTGGAGGCCCTAGGCACCCAGAGAGGGTGGAATTTTAATTATTTACATTTATAAACATGGCACAGGCAGACTATCTTACTTAAAATTTTCCCTCTCTACATTTTTAATCTCCTTCTTCTCATGAGTTATTGCAAGGTTTTACATTTATATGGATTTCTTGGAAGATTCTCCTCAAGCCTGCTGCAACAGATGGATCATTTTGTAAGGGCTGTAGAATTAGGCTAACAGTACCTCCAGAATAATTTTAATCATGACAAACTGAAGCAACACCAACTCCTTTGCATCTTTTTTTCTTTTAGGATATTTTAATTACTCAAAAAACAGATCAAATTAATGTGATTTCTAGCAGAAAAGCTCACAGTTATTTTATTCTTTACTTTCCTAATGAATTTTTGTAAATGGGAACTGCATAACATTTGCATTAACATTTGCATTACCAAGGTTCAACTACATATTTTTAATTGTCTAGTATTACTTATTTACTGTCTATTATGTAAATCACTAATGAAATCATCTTAACACCGGACATTTAAAGAAAGAGCCTTTCATGTGCATTAAACTAGCCATATATGAGTGGCCAGACATCAGAGATATTTGTACCAAGATCCCCACATTACACATCCTGACAAATTTATCTGACAAGAAAAAGAGAAAGCACCTTTGTAGGGAGAAATTAACATCTCTGTATCCTGAACTCATACAATAATGAGGCCAGGGTGAGCAGAGAAAAGGACTGATTTCTTCACGCTGCAATGCATCTACCCATAGCTTCCTGCTAAGGGAGAAAAAATTATTTAGACAGTCTCCTTTAAATATGGGTTATTTATTCCAGTTCAGCAGTTCCTCAAAAGTTCATAGGTAAAAATCTGAAAATTGTTTCAATTTCATGAAAAAACACATCAACACAATTGTCAGCTTCAAAATTATTTCTATTTCACTGAAATATCAAAGTTCTGTACTTCCTTTAATGAATGAAACTTCTATCTGAGCAGTATTAGGATAATAATATGCATGTGAAGCCTTTTGTTTTGCTTTGGGGGCTTTGGGGGTTTTTGTTTGTTTGTTTTGTTTATGGGGGTATGTTGTTGTTTTTGTTTTTGTTTTAGAGAAAACCCCCAAAGGTGATAAACAATTTGCATTATACTTCAATATGGAAAATACTCATCTTCTCTGCATCTGTCTGTGTCCCAAGGATAGTAACAAATTAATACATTTCCATTGCTTTCCTTAATAAACTCAAATACTACAAAGGTAGTCGTTTGGTGTATTATAGCGTGATGTTTATATAAAGTATGTTTAAACAAGACTTGTGGAAAATACATGAAATTATGCGAGGAACTGTATTCTGCTAGAAATTTTGTCTTTTTCAGCTATATTTTAGGAACCTTTGAGTTATTTGCTAATGACATTTATACTTCCACAAGTATTAGAGAATACATGAAAGTATAAAATTGATCCAGATCCTGAACAGGCACCATGGCAAAATTTTACTGAATTATCCAGAATGTACCTTTAGAGAAATTAATTTGACATCCTGATTGTACATAACTTGCAGAATGACAGACATTATTGATTTTAATGAAGATTAGAGTAACTTGGGTAAATATGACGTAAAGCTGTTGCATGCAATGGGATTTCAAACATTTATCAAGCAAATTTAATACTGTGAAAGTTTGTACAAGATCAGTGCTTTCTATATGTAGTGGTGTGGTCATGACTGTCATTCAATACTCAGTGCTGTACAAAGCGTATTGGTTTTTTCAGAAATCCACAATGCCTAAACATTTCCCCACTGCAGCAAAATTATATGTTCCACTTGAAACTGGTCTAAAATAACCTCTCAAATGTACAGAAAATGCCTAAGAGTTCATCCATGTTACAAGACTGTCTTGTACAGGTCCTGCTGGGCCTGAAAAATAAAGCTGTAGAAGAAACGTTAAGAACGCTTATGGGCTTGCTGCTATGAAAATACAAAGGCCTGAAGAAGATCTCATTAATATCTAGTCAATTCATAGATATATGCATGTAAACACTCCTTCTCCACACAAATTTGATAAACTTCTTGTTATAGCTCTTAAACACTGATATCTCTGATTTTCGTCCTCAGTTACTGTTTGAGTTGGGACTTGGACGCTAGCTGAAAACACAAATTAAGCTAGCACTTGGGGATAGGAAAATTTGAGTGTCATTGTCCTCCAACTTGAACAGAGGTCCCAGGGAGAAGAAGCAGGAGTAAGAGTGTGGCCAGATCAGAAAGAAAAACTAGAAGGTCAAGCAATATGAAAGGTGCACAAGGAGAGATAAACATGCTCCAAGGTGAGATACAGTTTGAAGGAAGCAAAACAAGAGGAATGCAAATCAGAGAATAACATAGGGTCCACAGCTTGAAGCAGGCATGACAAAGGCTAAGAAGTCAGTCAGAGAACACACTGCAGAAGCCAATATACAGATCAGAACAGAGCCAAAGACAGGGGCAATAAAATAAAAGCTGGAAAGACTATCAACCAGACACTGACTGAATAACAATACAAAACAACTGAGATTCCCTTATACATTAGCAGGGAGACAAAGTCAGGTTTTCAGTCAGGGATTTGTTAGACTGTTAGCTGCTTAGGATGCCAGCTGAAACTATCTGAAAGGCTGACAGCTGAGTTAAAGCCTGATGGAGAGCCTTCAAATGGCATACAGCTTTCATGTTCCACAAAGTGTTGTAGAATTATTCTTCTGAGAGCTTCTTTTTACTCCTGTAATAAAACAAGGACTCTTTGTAAAGAGAACTTCATATCCTATTATTAAATTCACTTTAAAATGATTTACCAAAATATGGGTATTTATCTAATATCTACGCCCAACTGAGACAGACAAAGACTCTCTAACAGTTTAGAGTTAGAAAGTGTATGTTTATTCCAGCGCCGGGCAGCTGCGTGGGATCGTTCCCTAATGTGCGGTGCGAGGTTACAAGTCATTACAGAGTCTATTTAGTTCCAAAAGTATTGAATATCCAAAATACAAATGCATATTCATGACACCAACACCTCCCATTCTCTGCTTCTTATAGTAATTAGTTTAAAAGTCATTAAGCATGCGTGGTTTGTTCCTTGAATTGGGTCAGTGGTCTTTTTATTTGGGGAGTGGTCCCAGAAGATGAAGTAAAACGAGTCTACCTCGCTCTGAACTTTCCACCTTTCTGAGTTTTGACAATACAGATTACTCTGGTGGGGGGTGCCCCAGTTCCTCCCTTCGTGACTTTTGAATAGATTTCCAGATGGGGAAATTAGTAACTGTCTACATTTCTTTAGATCTATTTATCAGTTTCTCCACTTCCCATTGTAAGTACAGCTAAACAAACATAAAGTGACAAGTAATCAGTTATTTGCATCTGGGAAAGCTATCTCAAATCCAGCTTGCCTTAAGTAACTATTAACTTTTAATTCATTCCAGCTGGGCCTACTCATCTATCTATTCTAAATAATTTCAGCAAAGCCTATCTTTAGCTAAATCTTAATGTTTTTTTAAAAATCCATGTTTCAAAAGAATGGTGCTGTTTTCTCTTAAGGTCCATACACTGGCTTCCTTATGGGAAAAGAATGCCCTATATTAAGTAGTCATCCAAAAGGACCTCTGTACTACCATATGCAAAAGATTAAGGACAAAGAAGCTCTTGGTTCGTTGGGACAGCTGGCAGCAGAAAGTCTGCAGAGAAATTTTGTCCACAGAAATGCAGGCAAAGTTTCCACTGACTATAAAGTTTAAGCATGTGCCTTGCTGGTAAACTCATCTATGCAGCAAGACTTGCACGTCATGATGTTATTGCAGAACTGGTGGGCAGGAAATGTCCAGATAGCATTGCACATAATGGCTTCACAGTTGGTTAAAAGCTATGGCAGTCAGGCAGTAGCAATACCTCAGTGTATATAATATGCAAAACAGCTAAGTTACTAAAGAGTTCATTATCAAGAAAAGCAAGGAAAAACTGTCACGACTCTCATGTGATTTCTCCCAGCTAAAAAAGTCTGTTACTTGCCTTAAAACATCAGCTATTAAATACAGTTAATTGTGAGAATTACACTCATTTATTTAGGATCTTGTTGTTTCATGTACCACTTAGGAGTTAGAACATTAAAATTCTGAAATTATAGAAGTACAGAGATAAAAAGCGTTTTATAAATCTAGATTCTCATTGTTCCTGTCCTACAGGACCCTAAGAAGTGAAGAATTCTAATAAATATTGCATTGCTAAAATGCAGGCTTCTTTAAACTGATCTAAGTCATATCCCTTTATATGCTCTAAAGAAGAGAAACCTAAATTTAAAATAGAAATTGAATGAAAGGATCTACTGGAGGGTTCAGAAGTAAGGCAAAGTATTTTCCTCCTAGGACTCAAGGGAACACGTGACAGACAAAACAGAATATGGAAATTCTGATACAAATATAACAATAGAAATCTATGATTCATTAAAATTCAGTAGTGCCTCTGTGGTTTGAATCAGATTTGCTGTCTCGGAAGAATAGGGATGTTATTTTCCCTGAAATATTTTCCTTCTTAATCTTCTAGCTATAAGCCACCTGATAAGTGATCCTTCTCCTACTTCATCCAGCAGGAAGCCATGACTTCCATGAAGGGTGAGAGAAAATTCTTCCTTCTCTCTGATGCCCAGGAAGCAGGTCTTGGCACTTATGCCAGCAGAGTCTAACCCACCAGTGTGAGACATGTTGGGCTCTGCACCAAGTTAGGAAATCCAGACTTGGGCTCTTGTTATTTTTGTGGGTCTGCAGTGTAAGGCCAACAAAAACATCAATTGATCTTTGAAACTTTCAGTCTTAGGTATCAGAATAATTTTCAGGATCTGCTGCTTCCTGTTCATCTCAGCCACTCACAGGACATGAATAATTAGCTTTAACTTCCTTTATGCCAGAAAGGCAACTATTGTAATCTCACTGTCCACAGAGACATTTATATTCTAGTAGAGTTATTCTTTATTTTTCCATTTAAACTAAAGCATAACAGTTCACATTGGAGATGGCCATCTGCACATGCAGAGTTAGTATTCAATTCTGTAATATATTCATATATTAATTAAAAGATTAGGAATTTCCTCAGTTTTTAATTACTGAGGAGCAGATCTGGAACAACAGTGAAAATAGTTACTCATAAACAAGTTAAATTTAATCCGCTTGGAATGCAATTGTCCCTGTTTTCCTTTTACTGCTTCTTCCACAAATGTCCTTGGACTAAATTTTTTGGGGAAAGAAATGTCATTGCTATGAAAAAGATGCAGTATCATAAGAATATGAATGAGGAAAGATTGCTTCTGTATGAACTACGGCAGTGCTTTCTTAGCTACCTTTGTGTCTTCAGTCATGTTGTCATTACCATTTGAGGAAAGTAGAACTTTATCAGTACCTCTGGAGAAACAGAAACAAAACCAACAAAAACACAAAACAAAACAAAACCCAAAACCACTAAAACAAAAACCAAAACAGAAAGCCAACAAAACAAACCAAAAATCCCCCATGAAAAACCCAAAACAAAAACAAAACCAAAACCAAAACCAAACCAAGATAAAACAAAAGAACCCCCCAACAAAAAAACCTAACCAAAACAACAAAAAATAAATTTAAAAAAAAAACCAAAACCACAAAAATCCACAAACCAAACCAAAAAAAAACACCAAAAAAGTCCACCAAGAAAATTCCAAAATCTAAGCAAAAAAAGAACAAGCCCAGGAAGAGAAGACACACAAGATTACTAATTTCTAGCACTGATCTGGACAGGCTGGATCGATGGGCTGAGGCCAGTGGTGTGAAGTTCAACAAGGCCCAGGGCTGGATCCTGCCCTTGTGTCACAACAACCCCAGGCAGCTCCACAGGCTGGGACAGAGGGGCTGGAAAGGACCTGGGGGTGCTGGTGACAGCAGCTGAACGTGAGCCAGGGTGTGCCCAGGTGGCCAAGAAGGCCAATGGCATCCTGGCCTGGATCAGCAAGAGTGTGGCCAGCAGGGCCAGGGTAGGGATCATCCCCCTGTACTGGGCACTGGTGAGGTCACACCTCAAATCCTGTGTCCATTTCAGGGCCCTTCACTGCAAGAAAGACATTGAGGTGCTGGAGTGAGTCCAGAGAAGGGCAATAGAGCTGGGGATGGGTCTGGAGCAGAAGTGCTGTAAGGAGCAGCTGAGGGAGCTGGGAGTGTTTAGTCTGGAGAAAAGGAGGCTCAGGGGTGACCTTATAACTCTCCAAAACTACCTGAAAGAGGAGTGTAGCCAGGTGGGGGGCAGTCTCTTCTCCCAGGTAACCAGTGACAGGAGAGGAAATGGCCCCAAGTTGTGCTAGGGAGGTTTAGTTTGGATATTAGGAAAAATTTCTTCATGTAAGGGGTTGTCAAGCATTGGAACAGGCTACCCATGGAGGAGGTTGAATCAACTCCCCTGACAATATTTAAAGGACAGGTAGATGTGGCCCTGCGGGTTTAGTGGTGGACTTGGCAGTGCTGGGTTAGTTGTCTCAATGATCTTTTCCAACCTAAATTATTTTATGAGTCTGTGATTCTGTGAGCAGGGGCTAGAACTACACTGAAAGTTATTTAAGACTTCATATCAAATTTTGAGTTGTTTTTTTCAGCAGTGATGCCTCATGGAATAATGTTTGCCAAACAGAGAGTGGAGGTCACTATGAATATACCTGAACTGTTTGAAAAGCAGACAGTGTCAGTCAAGGAAGGAGATTTAATGTAGCCTACAGCATATTTCCACTCATAGTGAATTAGGAACATCAATTTCACTAAGTATCCAGAATGCATCCTGCTTATTTATGAACAGGGCTTGTGCAGAATATATTTCTGGACCAAAAGTGTAGCTTTTGAAAGATATCACTAGTCTATATTGTTAGTGTTCTTGGGAATGTTTGGCATCCGAAGCAATGCAATAAAATGGGGATTTGCCTTCTGTCCCCAGAAGACCTTTTTTTGCTTTTTTTGCATTATCATCAGTAAATGCCTCTGACTCAAAACTGACTAGCATAGATGAATCAGCGTGAATAATGCTGCCTTGATGAAAAGCACTTTTTGCATATACCAGTAAAGGGAAAACATTTTAGAAGTTTCATAAAAGGAAAATAATAATTCTCCGCTGATATAATGGTAACATAGAAAAACATCTACAGTAAAAAAAATGAGGTAAAGAAGCTGAATACTTTTAATACAAAGGGTCTCTTGTACAGTGGAAAAAAGGGAAGAGAAAGTCCATTTTTAACTGCTTCCAAATCAACTAAAAATTATCCAGGTAGTGTGAAGAAAAACCATGCCTTTTAATCAGAATGACTATTTTTTTCAGTAATTAAAATCTGCTTTATTTCTGGGCCAGTGATGCAATCAGAGATCTAGAGTATAATTTTGACTGATTGCGCAGATTGCTCTTTGCTCTATACATGCTACCTCAGAACAGTTTTCTGACACACTGGGAGAGGTTTGGAAAATATTTTATATGAAAGAATATTTTTAGTTACAAACATTAAATAATGGCATTTTCATCTATATAAGCCAGTACAACAGACAACATGAATGTTGTTAAAAATATCCTAACCTGAAATAAGTCTACAGATAATCCATGTTAAATAAGAAGTCAAAAAAGAAAAGTAAAGGCAATCTTAGCAGAGAAGTAGGTCTTCATCAGCCAGGGTAGGTGGTTTAATCTTTCTCTGCTACTGCCTGCACATTTACAACATCTGTGTTGAATGGCTGACTTCTGAAGTGTTTGGGTATTCTTCTGTTCCTCTCACCAGTTCCCGTTTTCCTTAAACACATAACCAACACAAGTAATGTAAAGAGGAATAGATTTAAAAGTAAAAAGCATGATTGCTGCAGTTGCACAAGCACCTTCTCAAAAATGTTTTTGAAATGCGTGAAATAGATACATCTTCTTAATTTAAATGATGATGAGAAGAGAAAAATTATTCCAATTCTCATGTTCATTTCAGATGATGGAAGAAGCAACATCAGGACAATTGCTGGGGAGGGATGCAGAGCACCGTGCTCCCACAGATTCTGTGAAACTACCACTGCCTGCACTCTATGCAATATAAAGCCTATAAATAGCACATGACTGAATATGCAGGTGTATGTCAAATGTGTTAGAAAGCTTTCCATCTCAAGTTATAGAAATGTTGAATTTAGAAAGGAACATATAGACAGAAACCAGGGGAAAATAAAAACACTTCGACTTGAAATTTTGATGAAATTGACTAATATATCACCCAGCTGATATTTTTCTTAATTCATTAGCTCCTGTACAGAAGAGAATCAACAGAATTATAAAGTATCATCCATATTTCACTTTGACTAGAGAATTGTGGTCAGGTCTCCACAACCTTCCTGAAGACGGATTCGCCCATGGAAAGAATCAAGGGACCATATTTTTGCATGGATTATCAGAGATTTTATTTCACCCAGCTCTCGCTGGGGGCCCAGGCCAGACTGAATGCCCCTGGGAAAACCACCCAACTTCCCGGGCCAGGGGACACGAATAGCCAATCACGTACAGAACTTGGGTACATGTGACAGAGAGCAGGGGTCCAAGAAACTCCGTGTTCTGCCATGCGTCCCCCCAGGGGAAGCGGGGAGGGAAGCACCTCCTCAGAGAATGAATTTTTCCTCTTCTCCACTTAGATTCTCCCAAGTATTAAACCCCAAATACAAACCCAATTAATTAAAATACAATGAAAAATGTCCTTCTGGAAAGAGATCTTCACTACTCTGCAAGGACAAGTCAATTCAAAAGGTTTGGTAAAAAGACCTACCTACTGTGTCAAGCAGAGAGTTGGAAGACCATTTCTAAAGAAAGTCTTATACACAGGATACACAAGCCGGGGACAGCTGCTTCTCAAAAGGAAGTGACAAAGCTGGACACAGGCTTTCTGACCTGCCAGGTAATAAGCCTTATCTGACAGATCCTTGTGTCTCAGTCAACAGTCTATTATTTTATTCTGATACTGCTTACCAACATAATGAAATCAAAGTGTCTTAGCATGAGTGACATGGTGATCGGAGAAGGGACTTACATATTTATCTAATTTTCAAATAAATAAGACGGAGTTGGTTGCTAAGAGGAGTTGAGTGCCTCTGTATAACGTACATCATATAGAACATACCTCTGAATCTTACAAATTTGGGCAATAAATTTTGGTTCCTGCAACTCTTTCCACGCTTCTGCTTTATCTGTTTTCCTACCAAGAGCTGTTTCTATTCTTCTATCTGCTGGCAGAGTGCCACACGCTTCCCACTCAGAGGTTATCATTCCACCCCTTTCAAACATTGCAAGTGCTTCCTGGGTCCTCCTTTCATCTAATAAGGAAAAGAAAGGAGTGAGACAAGAACTGTTGGTGGAGTCAAGCTCTTCAGTACTGCAGCACACAGCAGAGGCTTTCTCAGGACAACCTGTAACTAAGAAGGCTGACTCCCTGGATGCCATACCATCCATATGGGACACGCAGCTTGGCAACACACCCGTGATCTACCACTCAGGAACCTCAGATACTGGAGGGTATATAGAAGGATTCCTGCAATACTGTTGAGTCACAGTTCAAAGAGTAGCTCGTAATTCTGTATTGTTATGGCCAAATTTCAGTTCTTAATCCGCTGAATTTACCAAATTCAGGGAACATTTTGCTGAACATTTTCCACCTACACTTTTCTAAACACACTTTTGATTTCATGTGATGAGGCACACCACTGTTCTTACTGCTCCCTGTCCACATAACCACAACAGCTGAAAATTAGAGTATTCCTTTGTAATATGCACTTAAGTCATTCAGCCAAGAAATGGAAATGGTACTAATGTCTGGTTAGTGTAAATCAACTGATGGAGCATACATTGATAATACTGGTTTTATTTTACTGATTTTATTTTGTTACTTTTATGTAATCTATTGAAAAACTAGCCTTTTATTGCAGTGTAAAATCAACTGGTGAAGCCTCTGTTGATAATATTGATTTTATTTTACTGTAACAGATGGTTAGAGGTGTAGTACGTCTCACCTATAACACCCCAAATGGATGCATAAAGCTGATTTCCAGCATACTTATTCCATAGATGTCAGAAGTATATGCAGGAGTACAGTCACAGAAAGCAAAATTTCATCTCTCTTTGTGCATCATGTCACTATAAACTTAACTGGACCCATCAGACAGTAAAAGAAATAGAGCTTACTCCTCTTCACATACCAATTTTGATCTGATTTGCAGAACAGGAAAATACCACGGCTTTACAGGACACAGCACATAAGAAACCAAGAGGCTTATCTGCTGCCATACCCTGTACTTATCCAAAGGAAACTGTCTGTATAGCATAGCTAGAATCAAGACAAAGGCACTTCTTGGGATATTGATATTACCTAGCAGCATGATCATACATAACTTATTCCTTCCTCAGTCAACAGAACTATACCAGTAGTTCCTATAAATCTTTAGTCAAGTGTAAAGAAGATACTACTCATAATTGCCCTTCCAATTTTACAAAAAATTATTACAAAAATTCTAAACACCACAAGAATTTAAATTCCAGTGCAGCAAATATTTTGCAGTAAATCAAAGCTTCAGACTGATCAATTATTCAATTCTCTTCTGTGGTTGATTTTAGGGCTATAAAGTATTTCAGATTGGAAGGTTCCTTGGAAGATCATCTAACCCAGCCCTCAGTTCAATGCAGGGTCATGTCTAAGAATGGATCAGGTTGCTTAGACCTGTATTCAATTTGATATTGAAAAACCTCCAAAAATGAGACTGCACAAGCTCTCAGAGTAACCTCTTTCACACTTTACTCTTGCTATTGTGGAAAAACCTTTCCTTATACAGAAAGATAAAATTTCTGTGTGTGATGTTGATGGCTGGACTTAATGAATAGATGTAAAGGTCTTTTCCAACCTTAGCAATTCTATGATTCTGTGACATACAGCCTGATACCTCCTTACAGGTATGGGAAGGCTGCTCTGGGGTCCTTCTGAAACCTACCATGCTCCAGCAAGCCCAGATCACTCAGTTTCTCCTTACAATGCAAGAGCTCCAGCTTCCGGGGCAGTTTGGCAACCCTCTGCTGAACTTGCTCCAGTATGTCATCCATGGGGAAGGGGAGGAGGGCAGGGAAAACACAGTGGCATGTGTGCAGTTCAATGAGGAGAGTTGTGCTCCTGCTGATAGAGTCCCCAGTGCTACAGAATTCTATAAATTTGCCAGCAGCACCAAGGGTGAATATATAATGCAATTATTAAAGATCACACAACATGTATGTGTATACATGTGCTTTGTATGCAGTAATGCAAGTTAACCAACCAATAAAATTATTTTTAGCTGTTAAAAGATAAAATAAATTCAAGATAGCTAAGGAATCCAGTTCCACTTGAACCCAAAGGACTTTCCTAACCACTGAAAGGCAACCCATACTAGATGAGGCTCATCCAGCACTGTACTCATCAATGCTATCCCTTGATTTTGCTCTCTATTTCAGGTGATAAAAAAGACTGTTTCCCAGCTGTCAGCAGCCTTGCACTAATCTCTGTACATTGCTGTCCCAAGCTCAACAACGCCATGAAATGTCCTGGGGCACCAGTTCCCCTGAAGCATCTGTACATCAGGTTTGTTCCAGTCACTGCCTCCTTGAAGACAGTGAATACAAAAATATACCTGTGTCATTCACAGTTCACACAAACCATCATTCCATACCCCACTGACAGAGAGGCTTTATGGAAAAACCAAAGAAAGCCGTGTTTAAAAATTGAGATAATTTTTAAATGACTAGCTGCGACCTTTTATCTGTGCTAAGTTCCCTGTTTAAAATCCAGCCACTGCAAATACAGATATCTGATGAATATCAGAACAATGATAGGAGGAGGAAAGTAATGAGCTAATTACTGAAAATGGAACAGAATAAATCAGCTACTCCTAGTATCCATCCAAGGGGGATGATTAGTACTGTTAGTTCCAGTTAATTCCTACCACTGCTGAGTTTGGCCCTTAAGAAGGAAAAACATAAGGCACAACCATCATGCTTAGCTTACAGTGAAGTGCCAAACTAAATTGAATCACACACTACAAACTCTTGGAAGCCAGAAGGGAAAAAAACATGACAACAAAGCAAAAACACATGAATGCAAAATTATTGTTTTCTGAAAGAACAAGATTTTCCAGTTTACTAGCTGCCCTTTCTCTCAAGTACTGGCAGACACTTTNTATGAAAACTGATCAGTGACTTCTAGTCTATGGGAAACCTTTGGAAATTTTGCTAGAAATTCTTTGTTATTTAAATAGTCCCTAAATATGCTCTGATATCAAGTGGTCATTTTAGGATATAAGAATGATACTGATCCACATGCAACAAGCTAGCACAAAATCTACCCACTGTTTTAAAACACCTAACTTCTACAGAATCAATTGTTTTACTGTTAGGATTGTCATTTAGTATTTCTCTGCAGCAAAGGTCTGGGGAGAAAAGGTACTTTAAGTTAAAGCTATCCAAGTTCTTTTTCAAACTAAGTATACCCTGCCCACTGAATTCCCTATCTTAAAAAAACATTAGAGAAGAACACTGCAAAGTTATTAAGCTATGAAATATTGCAATTAAAAGCCCAGTGTAAAGTAAGGCAAAAATCTGAGACAACTAATTTCGTGCTGCAGATTTTAAGAAACTTATTTGCAACTATATAGGAAGGCCATATATGCTGATTTCTTCACAGATGTTCTGAGAGGTTATGGTAAGAAACAACCTCAAAAAGCAAGAGGAAAACTGAAGAATTGTAACTTTGATCTGTAATCCTGATGCAAGTTATGGACAATCTTCTGTGCCTCACTTGTTTGTCAGTGTTGTGGGGAAGACACCACTATTAACATTATTCCTAGCAACTACAAGGATAATCTCTCCTTATCCAGTGTAACATGAAGTTACATTCACAGAAAAAAATAGTAACAAGAGAGGAGCCACTTCAATATTTAAGAATATTTTAAGAGGGGAAAAATTCCATAGTAAGCTTCTAACCCTAAATATACTTTTTCTGTCTTATGTCATCCTACCTAGCTGCTATTCTGATTTTTTTTTACCTCTTTTTGTGAAAAAAGGTCTCACCCCAGCCTTTACTAGAAGAATAGGTGATGTGTATACAAACAAGAAAACTAACAAGTCCTGAAGATGTGACATTCAGCTGTAAAAAGCAGGAGGTTTCTTGAGCCTGTAAGTGCACCCTTCACCTAATGTTATTCCTCCTCCTTCTTTCCTCAAAAACTCAGTAGTGAACCCAAAGAGCATTAACATTCCTCATAAATAATAGTAATTTTTTATGACAAAGTGATTTTTTATAACAAGAAGAAAGGAACATATGCACTCATCTAACACCAGTATTTCAGATATCCCACCAAAAATAGACAGTCTCAAAATATAAAATATCAGTATGAATTTTTCTCCTGTTTCCGAAGATCCTTAGGCATTATTCTCCTTATCAGAGTAAAAAATAGATGCTTTCTTTCTACATGCTAACTCTCATGGCTTTTTCTCTGTGCAGACTCAGTTGTACACAGATGGTACTCAGTGTCCAATGTACTCAATCGCAGGTAGCCCTGCACACAATTAATGAGGGTTTCTGAGTGGTAGGACTCTAATAACATTTCCAAGTCCTTTGTCATAATTGGCTACATGTGTTACAGGCGCATGGGTACAAAATGTGATTTGAGAACATGCAGCTGCCACGAGGAATTAGTTGCTACTAGAGACATATATTTAGCCATGAATCAAATGAGATAAACTGATGGTAACATTCGAAGTGGAATGATGTTAAATATGGACCCCTCTTTAGGGGCTAAATAATAGTCCTGTCTTTCAGTCTGTATTTGCCCAAGTTAACTATTTTGCAATAGTCCAATTTGTGTGAGCAGGAGTCACTTTCATAGAGGATGCAGAACTGACATCTAAAACTGAAAACTAAGATTTTCACTTTCAAGTGATTTCAATTCTGGAAGCTCCTGACAGCAGGAAGGAGTACAAAGACAAAGAACAGAGTTTCTTCTGAATACGTTCTTGTGCGTGGCAGAGGCAAGTATGCTATTTTCATGCACATAAGCAGCATAGTGGCATGGGAGCCAAATCACAAAAATGACTTATGACTCCTCTCTTTGAAGATCCCCAGAAATAATTTTGAAAAGACATGAAAAACTACAGATTTGTGCCAAAGCCTGTTATAGACTGAAAAAGACAAAACCAAAATGATTAGTATCACATGCAGCTCATTTACTTAAGTCATATGCTGCAAAATCTTGGCTTGGGTTCAAGGGAAATGCCTGGCTTTTAAGAAATAAACTATTTAAGATTTCTAATGCAGAACATTACAAAGGACAATTAAATTACAGTCCAGATTATTAACAGTAAGAGAAATGGCAGCAAGCATTACACAGTGTTCTCTTACAAATACAAACAAATGAAAAAATGGATTGGTGAGCAGAACTCGCTACTGAGAAAACTAATTAGATATCTTCTTCCTAAGCTATGGTTATGAAGCACAGATTCCTGCCTCCATAAATAACAGGAGAAAACAAATAAATTTTTGCCAGTTTGTTCTTAAGTTCTTTCCTGATCTAATGTGTTGCCCCAGGAGACCTTTTGCTGCCTGGCCCATATTCCATTGGGATCTATGTTGTCCTTTTACAAACATGAAAACATACACATTTGTAGAACATTTTGGGAAAAGAAGACAACTTTTAAAAGTGGTATGAAAAATGGCCAATCAAAAACCCTAAGAGACTTAAAAAAATCATGCAAGCTGTTCAGCAAGTTGTTTATAAGACACTGTGTCGCTGACTATAAAGTAGCTTTTGCTTATGAAACATCACTCCCAGAAATGTTTATAAAATATCAAATTTATAGAAGTACAGCCTCTTTGTCCATGGGAAGCATTAATCACAAAGAACACATGGTGGCATGGGCACTGGGATCAAGTGGACCCTCAGCAAGTCTGCAGATGGTACCAAGCTGAGTGGTGCTTTCACAAACCTGAAGGATGGGATGTCATCCAGAGGGACCCGAACAGGCTTGGCAGAAGGGCCTTTGGGAAACTCATGAAGTTCAGTAAGGCCAAGTGCAAAGTCCTGCAAATGGGCCAGGGCAATCCGAACAAATACGGGCTGGGCAGCAAATGGATTGAGAGCAGCCCTGCTGAGAAGGACTTGGGGCTGCTGGTGGGTGAGAGGCTGGACATGACCCAGCCATGGGCACTCACAGCCCAGAGAGCCAAACGTGTCCTGGGCTGCATCCAGAGCAGTGTGGGCAGCAGGTCCCAGCTGGGGCCGCTAACATGAGAAGGATTTGGATCTGTTGAAGCAAGTCCAGGTGAGGGAAGATGATCAGGGGTCTTGAGCACCTGTTTGTGAGGAAAGGCTGAGACAGGTGGGGTTGTTGAGCCAGGAGTAGAGGCGGCTTTGGGGTGATCTTATAGCACCTCTAGTACCTAAAAGGGTGTCTATAAGGAGGCTGGAAAGGGAGTTTTTACAAGGGCATGTAGACAGACAGGACAAGTGGAAATGGCTTTAAACTGAATGAGGGCAGATTTAGACTAGATATATTAAATAAATTCTTTACTTTGGAAAGAGGATGGTGGAGCACTGGAACAGGTTAGCCAGAAAAGCTGTGGACGCCCTATTCCTGGAAGTCTTTGAGAGCAGGCTGGATGGAGCTTTGAGCAACCTGGCCTTGTGGAATGTGTGCCTCTCCATGGCAGAGGTGCTGACACTAGATGATCTTTAAGGTCTCCTCCCAAACACTCAACCCAAAACATTCCATGAGTCTGTAAACACCTTTGGAAACTATTAGTAGTGTACAGAGGATTTGCAGCCTATCAGCCTGAAACAGGTAATACAACCTATCTTCAAAGGATTGGAAAATATAACCTCACACCAAAACAAATCGATGTGTATTTGTAAAAATGTAGCATCAGCACCATTTCCCAGACCAAAACAGTATAGATTTCCTAGAATATTCTGGATTCTGCCACAAAGCTTTTTCAATATACAACCATGATTAAAATAAAATTCAGACAATCATTGGGTCTACATAGAGACATCAGATCAAATAATCAATATACCTCTTTATTCTTTCCTAAAATGGATGCAAGTATCTACACATATACAGTGGGATTAGGATTTATTGTTTCGCTTGAAATTTCTGCCTTGATGGCCATGCTTTTTCTCAAACCATTTCTGAAAAATTAACAAAGCTGGCATATTCACGTCCTTGAGCTCTAAACTTTCCTGAGTGATAATTATTAACACCCATCTTAGTATTCCTTCTGAAAAAATCCTTTTTTTCACCAGACAGTGATATTCAGAATGTGAACAAATGCAACTGGTTCTAATAAACAAAAAAATACCCTAATATTATTAACTATTGACATAATCTCAGCAATGGCACCCAGCTAATGGAGGCTTCTGCACTCATAACACAGATTCACTGGTTCATGTCTGTCTCCTTAATATCATTTGTGCTACTCATAATCTGCCCAAAGTGCTCTGGTGGTCATCACTTTAGAGCACACGGATTTTTGCTAAAATTCTGAAAAGCCATGACTAAACTGAAATTAATCTCTCACCCATTGGCTGTTCTAGGTGTGATTCAGCCATCAAAAACACAAGCATCTATTTTATTATGCTTATGCTTCTTTCTCTGTTTAACAGAACATATATTTGCAGAAGGAAATGTTTAGATTCTCTTTTGTTTTAGAGATGCATTTTAGTACAGAACAAAGCATCTTCTGAAGATAGAGATTTCTGGCTACCAGTCATAGAGCCATGGTAGATTACTAGCTTCGGACAGATACCTAAATCTTAGCTTATTAAGGCCTTAAGTTTCTGATTCCAATTCTACATTACCTCCCTCTCTCCCATCTTCTAATTTTAAACCTGTACCTCCATCTAATGAAGCTTGTTTGTTAACTTGGCTCTTTCTGCTTTGGGGGAACACTGAGAACCAACTGTGTACCAATTGAAAACCTGTCCCTATATGTAACAGTTACAACTTCAGAACAGAAAAAATGAGAAGTTGCTACTGTATTCTTTTCTGACGGCTTTTTTGTTTGAATTACTCAGAAGTGAACATCATCAGGTTTGGAAGTTCTGTCCATAAATTTACCAGCTGTAGAAATAGGAAAAATTCAACTATATAAGAGAAATTTTTTTCTGATGTAATAGTTAGAAGTCAGCTCTGATATAATGTGGCCGTTGACTCAGTCACAACAGTCACAGCACTTAGATGGTAACGGCTAGGTGAGATTTACAGGTGATTTGGTTCTAGATGAAGTACAGTCAATCACTTGAATTAAGAATTTCAAGGACATTAAAAGCTATTAAATTTATTTTGTCCTTCCCTAAACTACTCAAAGACCAGCTACAAAATCCCTTTCAAAAACAGAAAACACAGCCCATTAATCTCCAAAATGCTAAAAGTCTGGCAGCCCTGGAGATACAATTCGGGTTACCAAGGGGATGAATCAGAGTGATCTGACATTAGTTCTCTCAGTTTTAGAAATGATTTGCCATAGAGAAATATTTGTCCTATTATTAAAAGCTATATATGATCAAAAAACTATGAAACAGTCAACCACATTGAAAACCTTTGTACTGACAAAATCCATAAGACATTCAGAAAAAAAAAATCCTCTATTACTTAGGTTTGTAGTTATGTTCAATGACACAAAACAATGGAGAATATACTAAAGGACATTTTATGTGGGTAAAGGTCTGTAAAATAAAAGGAACTTTCAGCTTTTAAAATTCCATTCTTAATATGCCATAGGTTAGGTTTATAACCACACTAAAGAAGATTTTCCCATATCACTGGATTTAACTGTATGTTTCCAAGAGAAATACCATAGTAGAAGGTGAGTGCTACTTTTGAAAACTCGAGTTCTCACAAGAGATGTACACTCATTTTGGTCTGTTGAAAGTTATATTTGGGCAAATCACAAACCCAGTCTCTCTTCTACATGATCAGAAAAAAAACATCTGTTAGGAAGTGAGTTGTCCTGGCATGCAGAAAAACCCCATTTTCTAAGAACTAATGTAGACAAGGGGAAAAAAAACCCAAATTTAGTTTTGCATTCAGCAATTTATCTGAGCTGAGCTGTAAATTAGGGCAAGCCTAATTTACTGGGTACTCTTTATGTTTTCACTATGTTAGATGTAACTAAAACAGCAAAAAAGCAAAAGGTCAAATAAAAAACTCCCCAAACTTAGAAATGCAAGGACAGTCATGCTGCACCACCGTGTCACTTCATGTTTGAGAGCCATGATGTGGTAGCATACTGCATGCTGGCAACATTGCTTTGCAAGCTGATTGAACTGAGACAAAATTGTTTAAGATGAATGTATGTTCATCACTGTCAACCGAGACAGGCCCTAGCATCTTGCCAGAATATGTGCCAAAATAAACCGTATCCTGATCCACACCTAACTCAGTCTTGCCTGAATATCTTCCACTCCTAAAGAAGGTGTACATATTCATTTATTCTTTTATACACAGAGAAGGGAAGTAATGAAATGTTATTTCACTTCCTAACTGACAACACAAAAGGAAAAATATCACAGGACTAGATCCCCAGGGCTGTGCTGTGGTCAGAGTGAACCCCACAGTTTATACAAAGGAGGAAGAGAAAAGAAACTAAGAGCTCCAGAGAGAATGGTCATTGCAAACTGGGTGAGAGACAGTAGTGCTCCTATGTTTGCAGAGGGAAAATAGGGCTTTCCAAGTCAAGGTTACTCAACTTATTTTCCAACATGCCCCACAAGAGTTTTTACTTCTGGCCAAATACACTAGGCTAATGTATTAGCGTATTTGTGTACTAATTGGGCTAATCATGTAAACAACTATTTTCCCCTCACTTTCCTTCCTACCTTACATCTGTGAGAATGTATTTTATATCTGTGTTCCTTCCACAGACTGTGTCGTATTGTCCTGCAGGACACTAGTGGCCCAAATAGGAATGGCCAAGAGCCACTGCATTGGAGCCAGGAATTCCTAAAGGAATTCAGATAGAAATAGACTGTGATATCTGATACTTCAAAAAAAGAAAAAAAAAAATTATAATTTATCAAAAGAAAGCTAGTATGTAATCTATCTGAAACTACAAAATACAAAATCTAGCTCTTACCAATATTTTAAAATGGGAATCAAAGCACAAGTATCACCAGATTTCCTGGAATCCACCCAGTTCCTGACTCCACATCCTTCACCACAGTGAAACAAGAAGACTGCAGTCCTGCCTTGCCTTACCTTCAACCTCTTCTGTGATCACTTGTGAGCTACTACCACTTAGGTGTTAAAAATCCTTGTTGTAAGGGACAGGCAGGCAAATTTCCTATTTCCCTGGATCCTGTTATTTTCAAAGTATTAAGACTCATTTATATATAACAGAGGCCTAAAAATGAGCACTAAAATGGCCATGACTGAATTATCTTGCATTTGTCTAGCTAGGAAATATAGCTTCATAAAAAGCATGGAAGGTTTTCCTGGGAGAAGGAAAATAACTTATCTGTTTTGCAGCTAATAAACATGTATGTACATCTGGTCTTGCTGGGTCAAATGAAAAACATTATAGCTAGTTGGTATCCTCTCTAATAGTGTTCATTAAATATTCAGGAAAAACTGCAACAAGGTGGACATAGATGACAGTCCTTCTTAACATTTCTCCAACTTCCAACCACATGCAGCTCTGTGTTTTCCTGAGCTACAAGGAGTTTCTATGTCTATAAATACTCTCATTGAGTATCTCTTAAGACAAGTTTGCCCAGACTTCTCTTAATTCACATAAATGTTTGCCAAGAACTTCCATTGTTTATCTATATGTATAGGACTGACAAAATATATGAAGAATTCCAGGTTTTCTTCTGTCTATCCATTTAAAATCACAGGCTCATTCTTATCATACAGACCAACTCTTATGATGGCTGGTTTAAAACAGGATATCTCTTTAGAGTGCCTTAGCCTTTCAATTAAAGCAAGAAAAAAAAATTAGCTCTAAATATAAGTTTAATCTCTAGAGCTGATGTCCAATTAAGAGTGTTATGTACAAATGCCTTCTATCATTGCTTCTTCCATGTACAAATGCCATCTTCTATCATTGCTTCTTCCACTTAGCTTTGAGGTTACTGTTTCTGCACAATCATAATGGCATTCATTATCTTCAGCATAGAGGCATTTGTCCTGGACTATCTGACTTTTCTGTAAGGTCTTCTCATTCTTCAGGCTCTTAATTTCTATTTTGTTTCAGGTTTGACACTCATTTTCACAGGACTTCTCATATATGCTCCCATCACATCTTTTCATTTTCTCTCTTCCCCTCTAATTAGCACAGGCTATCCCAGCCTTTCCATTATGGCTTTCCCAGCCAAAGCCATTATGATCCCTCTTGACACTGCCTTGGTAAGTTCCATAATACCTGCACCAAGGCAAAAGACATGTTCACACTCAGCAGCTGTTTAGTGAGCTTCTTTGTCTACCAGACACATCATGTCCAAAGACCAAATTGATTTCCTGTTGATCACCCTTGCTTCTGTTATGATTCTGCCACCAGCTCTAACTTAGGGGATGCAGCCAGCTACTGGCACTATTTTGACCCCCTCAATAAATTAAACTGCCAGAAGGAGAGTGCTTTGAAAAGAAAGCATTATTAGTGTCTGACAGATGGACATTCTGAAAGGAAGTTGGTCTAAATTAGAGCAAAAAAAAGTTGGTGGCTCATGGACAAGAAGCAAGACAAATACCTGAATCCTTTGGATACTGTATACAAGACTACTTCCATATTAAAAATATCATACAAGATTGGAGAAGTAGCAATTGTGCACATTCAGAAAGGACCAAGTGCCACTTGTAAGCCCAAATCCACACAAGCTTTCTAAGTCAATCCATGAATGCCTCTGTCTGAATGCCTCTCATCATACAGCTGATCAGTGCGTACCCTATTCACCTGTTACAGGTTTCTTCAGCACACTGACATCCTGCAAATAACGGGCCTGCTTACATATTTTTTTCTCGCCTAAACTGTTTTTCAAAGGGGATTGTGCATCTTGAAAAAATTTAAGTGTGTTTGTGGAAAAAAACCCAACCCAACCCAACCCAACCCAACCCAAACCATAAACTTCATAAAAAACCAAAGTACTAATCTTGCCTTTGTTTTCTGGAGTCAAAACACTCACATTATTTGTCTCCTTCTATTTGCTTTAGTTCTTCTTTGTAATACAATAGGGTTTTTTCTTCAACTCCTGTCACTTTGAATTTCTTCCTCCATATGAAGTATGTGCAGTAGACAATGAAATAGTCCCATTTCCTCTGGAAATACTTCACCAGGCGCATGCGTATTACCTATTTTTCCTTGGATGGTTAGTAGGAATCTTTCTGTTTTCTCATATACCCAGATTGTGCCTTTATTTGGTGGTTTTTAACTAAATAACTTATAATTTAAAAAGTAATTTCTTATTCATGTTCCCGAAGTGCCCAATTTAGTATTGTTAAATTAAATTCCATTTCTATTGCCTGACACTTGAAAGCTAGTATGGGTTTTTTACGTATGATATAGTGATCCTCTTCTATAATGTTAACATGTTCGCACTTGCCATCATTTACAATCATTATTAGCATATACTACCTGTGTATTAAGAACTATTTGAGTCCTAAAACCTTTCCACAATTAGGAAGGACATTAGGTCTAATGTCCTCTCCTGTCAAAACTGCTTGTCATTAGGTCCTCACCCGCTCTTCTTTCCACTACTGAAGTCAGTGTTTTTCAGCAAATAACCATGATTCCTTTTGTTCATACAGTTGAAGAATCTTACATTTACACCCAGCCAGATGAGATGCTCTCACACTTCAGCTCTCACTTTTTTAGTTCACTGCTAGTATACGTGATGCTATATTGTGTGTGATCATAGCACCCAAAATTTAGAAATCCTAATCACAGAATTCTCCAAAGAAATGGCAGTTGAAATAAATTGCACTAATGGCTGTTAAGCAGCCTTGTAAGATGACTAGAATTTGAATCTTTTGGAGAAGAGGCCAGACATAAGCAGTCCTATAAGATTTAAGGACACTGCAGAAACTGCATGTCCTAATTATAGGTGGATATAGAATTCTGAGATATTAAATATCCAGGTGTTGTTTTTTAATTTAGATCAGCTCATTCTTGAACGCTTCATTAAGATGAACAAATCTTAAGGCCTTGCTAGTCACCATCACAAACCAAACCATCTATAAAGGAAAACCAGAAACCCCTATAAGAGCTACTTCATATTAGTTTCTGCAGAGTGGGCTTTATTTCCAAATACAATAAACCAAAGTCAGTAGTATCTAATCTATCTGGGCACCAATGCCCACTGAGTATCATTCTTGCTGTCACAACAGAAAAACTGATTTCCTGGGGCAGACCTAAATTTCTTTTTTTTTTTATAAATACACAGAAATAAAAACCTGATGGGCAGAAAAGTAAGAACTTTCTCTCTATATATATAGCTACCATCATATATATGTAGATAGATAGATACCATACTAATTTTAGAGTAAACAAGTCAGAAAATTACACTATTGACAACTTCCATCCGAGTTACTGACTGAATTCATTGAGGTAAAATTCTCCATATTTCTCAAACTGCAATTAATGAACAAATAAAGTCATAACAGGTAAAAACTGGGGAAAGAATTTGTTTATGAAGAGTGAGTAATAAAACAATCTGGGTTAAACCAGAAAATACCAAGATGATTACAAAAGAACAATATGTTTATTCAGGAAAGATTGAAGGAGATTAGCCTTCAACTACACTGAAAAGAAAGAAAAGTGGAAAAAGCAGTTTCTCTAATAGAAGAAAATGCAACTGATATACTAACTGCTTTTTCTTATTTGACCAAGAAATAGAAATATAAATACAGAGCTAAATTCTACAGCTGTTTTGTTTTGTGTCATAATTTCACATGTAAAATCTGCATGCATTGCCCATTATAAATGTAAGCTACTACAAACACCCTCATGTGACACAGAGACCCTGATGGCTCTGCACTCTTACAAAATGCACCTAAGCTTACTTCCAGAACAAAATGCAAATTGACTAGCATTAAATAAAAATGAGTTCCTTTTCTGTGACCCCTGTATCCTCCCTCAGACACCTGTGTCCCTTTCAACCCAGCATAATTTCAGAACGACTTCAAGCTGTTCTAACATAGCATGGGGAAACAGCTTGCACTGAGCAGCAGGCAAGGGCAAAAGTGAGCTTTAAATACTATCTCTATACTCCCATTTTCATGGTATTTACATTATGGTTCCTGTCCAAGGCTCTGGTCTTGTGATTTCAAAGCAACAACAGCACAGCAAGAGTGCAACATTTTGCTCTAATCTACAACATTAATCTTATTAAAATTCAGCAAAAAGCCTGTATGGGCTTCTCTTTTTTCTTTTTTTCTTTTTCCTTTGTAGATTCACTATAACTATGTAGATGTTATAAATTTGCTGCTAAAGTGGTTCGTGGGACATGACAGCACAGCTGATTTCACATTAAGGAATGCTGTCAACATTAATTTCATTTTAGAAATAGTCTTAGTTTTGTTTATTAAAATAATAGCTTTGTAAGTATAAGTTACATTGACAATTTAAAGTGTACTGTCAGATATCTCTGAGTTCTGTTGAGCTTTTACAATTAAAATAGTTTATTTGTTTTTCAAATTTAATCCATTGTAAGTGTTCTTGATCCAGATCCCTGTCACAGCGAAATCATTCCTTTCATAACTTCTTTCCCACCCTGACTCCTCACTTCAAAAAAAAACCCAAACCAAAAATCTTGATATTCAGATACCCATCTATGAAATACTCTCCTATCTTCTCTTTCATTTTCTCATTACCAGCTTTTAGGGAGCCTATATAACATTTATATGATGTTTGCATGTCTATAAATGCTGGTTCATGACAGCTCTTCCGCTGGTATATGCTTCCTGACAGTCACAAGCTAGTGACTTGCAGATCATTATGTGGAAGGCGAAGGCAGCTGAAAAGATGTTATACCAGACTGCCTGGTCACAGGTTACAGGGAGCTGCAATTACTTGAGGTCTGGCAGTTTGATGATTTGTTGGCCTAAAACATGGAAGGATGCATTTCCCTGGAGTCCAATGAAGAAAACTGCCTAAGACACACTATAGAAAAGTGTTCTAGAAAGTATTTTACACTAGCTCAGTTTCTCTTAAAGAATGCCCACATAAGTTTCAACTTAAACAGTGATATAAGCCTTATTTGGAATCTCAACTATGTTAAATGATACCTTTTCTTTCCAAATAATATATACTTTTGAATACAGATGTGTCATTTTACTAGTAACTTTGTCAAAGTCTTTGTCAAAGAATATTTACAGTTCAGCAATATGAAGTAAGCACTGGAGGGTTCTGTAAAGCACAGAACTTCACAAAAGAGTGAAATCTTTTACCCAAGATACTACAGAAGGCTTTCAAAAAACTGTTGAAATATTGAGAAAAATAGTGGAACTTAATGCTGGTTGCAGTTGCAGAACAGACCTTTACCTCACATTTCTTCTCCAAACTATTTGAGGCCAGGAATTTGCAACCACTTTGGTGTGCATTTTAGAGCAAGCATGCAGGATCAGGACACCGGTCTGCCTAGAGTGGGTGCTGAACTTATAGTCACTGTCTTTTTTTTTGAATTGAGTTTAAAGACAGTGTTTAAAACCCTCAAGAGAGGTGCTTTTTAATAGCAATAAAATTGTAATCTCTCGTAAATATTTGAACACCCAGTGCTACATTTTAAATAAATAGCATATGAATTTTAAAAGTACAATCACTGGCTCGCATGGCCTGTCCCACAAAGTGTACATCATGTGCTCTTTGCACTGAAGTCTGAACTGAACATGCCTTTTACATTGCCAAGGTGATCTTCGGTACTGGTTTCACACACGAAATACAATTAGTTTTACAAGATCTGTATTGTTTATAGTGGACGCATCTACATTTTTACACACAGAATAGTTCCCAAGGCAGCATTTCTCACAAAAAATTTTTAGTGAGTAAAGTTCTGGGTTTTCCAGTAAAGGACTGTAGTATCACATCTGTTAGCATTTTTGTAGTGTGATATGCAAAGAAATAATACCAACCATCACATGTAGGATCTCTTGCTGTTTCTGATTTTTCACACCGTTTATGATGCTCTAATTCATAAACTCTTGGTCCCATTTTCACTCAGATTATTGGTGCTTTCTCTCATTGTATGAGAAAAGGCAGTCAAACTTCGACTATCAGCACGCATATTATCTTTCCAGTCTGCTTATATTTTCCTCTGCTCTGATGCCTGTAACATTTAAGCTATACTAGTTATTTATATTTTTATACATAATATAGATTATATAAATTACTAGGATGTACTAAAGTTTAGAGAAAAGACTGTCTTGTCTCCTTTTAGGTAAGCAGTATCCTCCCTTCCTACATTTTCACTACCACTTGAATGGCTGAAAGTGAGCTATTCAACAGTTTCTTTCTTGGTTACTGACCTAAGACGATGGAAAATTGTAGCTGAATTGGATCCAAGGGTGCAACTTTAATA
Source organism: Platysteira castanea (assembly GCA_013397175.1). Lineage (NCBI taxonomy): Eukaryota > Metazoa > Chordata > Aves > Passeriformes > Platysteira > Platysteira castanea. The sequence goes on from VYXC01009643.1 coordinate 87,140, forward strand.
TAAACAGAAAAACAAATATAGGAAACAGAATACAGAATAAACAGGGCAAGGTAAAGAGAGGTAACTACTAATACCTAAATTCAGGAAATATACAGCTTCTGAAATTAATTAAGACGGCCTTAAAGCTTTACAGAGACTAAAAACTCCTGGTGGTTCTGTGACATATCTGAATACAATAGTTGTCTCTGTACTATAATAGGCTTTCTTTTGACTGTACAAATTTTCAATATCTGTTGTTGACAGCTCCAGATGCTATGAAAAATAAGGGTAAAAAACAATTAAGTAAAAATAATGATTAATAAAGGCCAGTATTTCTGAGAAATGAAATATACTAAATATGACTCACACATATGTGGAAGTACTCTCAATGAGTATGTAAGAACCACATGAAATAATATATTAGTATGAAAACAAAATCCTACCCCAAAAACTCTCAGGCTCTTCAAAGATTTATATTGTGTAGAAATAAGCAAAAGAGGAGAAAGAAAATAGTTTAGGCAAACCATATCCAACTACAATTGGATAACATTCACCTGTTGAAGGGCAGCTTAAAACAAAACAAAAGCTTCCCAGAATTTCGCCTTGTTTCAGCTAACAGAAAAAGTCCAGAAAGAGATTGTGTTCTGTCTGTCACAACTACATGCCTCATTAACCATCTTTTCTCAGGAATGGTTGCTTTAGGACCTTTTAACAGTCCAGCACCTGTGAATATATTGCATTGCTTATCACAGTGGACAGGTCAACTCCACCCATGTCTGCCTGGAGCTGCTGCCCTTTCAGGCCATGTCCATAACAGCAAATTAAGTTGTGCCAAGAAGCATTTCAAGGCTATCGAATTTGTCTGTGCTGTGAAACTGTCAGCATGTTTTGTCACATGGTTTTGACCCAGGCTTGCAAGCACTAACAGCTCCTGGGCAGAGTACAGGACTTAGCAAAGGACAGAGACCTTTCCCAATACAAGATCTGGATATGCCCATTTTCTTGCAGAGACTGAAAGAGTTTAAACATATGGACAAAAGCTATTCCATACCAGCTGAATACCAGTGTCCAAGGACAATCTTGGAAAGTTTAATTTGCTGATACAGCTGGACCCAGAGAAATCTCAAATTCCAGCACAGGAACAGGGCCCCCAGGGAAGTGGTCACACCACCACCTGGACAATGCTGTCAGGCACACGGTGTAACTTGTGGGGTGTCCTGTGCAGGGCCAGGAGTTGGACTTGATGATCCTGATGGGTCCTTTCCAACTCAGCACATTCTATGATCCTACATTATTCTCTTCAAATCACTTCGTCTGATGTATAAGAGTATACACATTCGATTTTCATGCTGAGATGAGGAAGTTTCATTTTCAGTATTAGATTTACTATCCTCATCCGAAAAGATAGTGTATTCAAAGCAGCAGCCACACACTGTCACCAGCAGCTGAAAAAGGAGTAATGAAATATACTTTGCAGTGGCTATCACAGGAATTAAAAACACTCGGATGAGACAGATGTGACAAAGTCAGCACCTGAAAATCCTGTGATGAAACGTTTCCTACATTTGCTATCCTCCTTCTCCACATGCTACTCCTATCTCCACTTTTATTGCTTCAGCTTTCACTATCTTTCTACTCAACCAATGTATTTAGTGATTCTTGAACTGAGTCTTATAGCCCCAGCCAGTCAGGTATTTCTGCAACACTGCACTGCCTCCACACTTATAAGTTACTGCAGGATACCCCCCAAGGACTTCAATATCAAGGCAATTTTCATGCATACTGAAGTGACCTACAGATCCTTCTAACACACACACACATGTGTGCACACACTCACAAGCACACACACACTTTTTTCTTTAATCTGAATTCTTTTCACTGCTAAAGGACTGTTAGGAAGCTTGTAGAGAAAAAATCAGGTGCCTCGTATTTATAGATTTTTTTTTTTAACAGCTACTGTAGTTTTAATTATTGAATGATGACATTGCATTTTCCCAGTCAACTTAAAACCTAGTCTTCACTTAGTCGCTAAGCCCTCTAATGATTTATAGAAATTGTTGATGTGAAGGAATTGTTGATATGATTTTGGATATCAAATGAAACTGTCACAAACACTTTTAAGAAGGATATGCAGACACAAGCAGCTCTTATCCTGTCTTCTCTAGGAGGATATCTTTGTATGTGATTCTCGGACCTAGCCCCTGAAGTCTATGGCTAGTCCCAGGGAAAAGCCAACTAAGCAGCAAAAGGCAGCACTGTGTTCTTATTTGATATTTTCACAGAAGTACTACAATCAGATATGGCTGTATAAATGCAGTTATAACTTTTTTGTGCAACAGATCACAGAGGGAAAATTTGATACTTCATTCCTCAGACAAAATTTGTACTGAAATCCGTTTGAAATCCCTGAGAGTTCTGATCAAGTAAATTTTAAAAATGAGCCAAAGATGAGGTATGGATAAACTCTCAGTTAAATATGTTGACCTGTCTTTGAAAATTTTATGCTTTCTTCTAGGAGCCAGTATCCAGACTTTATTTTTCCTTATTTTTTTCTCCCTATTCTGTGATTTATTTTGACATGTTATCTAGCAAAGTCTACTGTCCAAATAAGCCTATAGTTTGTCCATAAACTCTTGCAGAATGTTACTGGTATTATACAATTGATAGTTCACAAAAGTAATGCAAGGCTTTATCCCACCACAGCTACAGATAGATTTAAAGGATTCTTATGTTTATTTTCTGATTTACACACCTTTGAGCTTTCAATAATTTTAGTCAGAATGTATTTTTGTCTGAATTAATATTGAGAAGTCTTTTTTTTTAAATTCAATGTAAGTTTGAAAGTGAGAAAAATCTTACAGCCTTCTAGTTCCAGCTCTTACCTTTAATATTACTAATTCAAACCAAATGGAGGAAAATATATGTTAGTTTTTATTATTTTATGCTGTAAGACATCCTAAAGCCCTTTAATGGACTTTTATCCTGTGTCTGTATGTGCTGCATATAGACAAATTTTCTTTACAAAATTTTTGTATCGTTTAAATGGAGAAATCAATACCTTTTTAGGTAAAGCAGGATTTTTTTGGATTGCTGTCCTCTAAAAGGTAAGAGACATGCTAATATTCTGTCTTCCTAATGTCCATTGCAGATTGTCACACTTATAATGTGCTGTGAAGCAAAATTTTGGGGTCAAATGGCGGTCCTATGACAAGGTAATGTGCTACCACTAATCAATATAGCACTTGAACTCTGAACTTCTTTCAATTCCAGTAGTAACTATTGTGGAAAGAAGGTGTTTGGCTCAGAGGGAAAAGAAGCAAATGTTACCATGCTCCCAGCAGGCTCTTTCTCACTGTATAGAAATGATATTACAGCAAGGACCAGATGGAGCCTCATCCTTCCCGACTTGAAAAATGAAAGAAGACAGTTCAAGAATAAGACACTATTGCCTCCAAGCAAGAAAAAAATCTCAAACAAACAAAAGACTTGCAGGGCAACCCAGCCTGTAAACAGCACCCAGCTCAATCTGATAACCCTTCCTAGTCCATCTGTGATAATCACATTGTGAATTTTTTTATCAAATAATGACTCTGCTTCCTTGAGTGTGCATGCTGACTTAAAACAAACTTGTAACTTTCACTGTTAAGTATACGAGAATCTTATTCTGACGGAGTCTGCAAGCTCCAACAGGCTTCAAGTTGAACACAATGCATCTGGTTGAAAGCACTGTTAAACAGGAACTTTGACCTAGAAGAATATATACAAAATTGTAACAGGACATATTGGATTGGATCAATTGTGTGTCTAGCTAGGGAATTGTAGTAACTTAAAAGCATTCCTAATTACATATTTCTGCACTTTCCTGTCTAGCAAGAATAGCAGAGCAGCATCATTCCATATATTTCTTCACTTAATGCATGGCAAAAGTGATTCGGTTCTCATTTTGTCATTCAGAACACATTTTAAAGCTGCATTTTCAGTCTTCTGACTTTAAAAACTGAGATTTTCAATAATATTTTATTTCTAATGTGCTGAACATCAGGTATCACATGATGCTATCAAATAGTTTATTGCTGATTTTGAGGGAAGCACTATAAGCTCATGTTTCTATTCAGATTTAACATAAAATCACACTCACTACAATTCATTCGATTTTGTATTCTAGTATAAATTATCATTCATAAATGAATGAATGAAATGGAAATGGATATTGCAAGAGCACTATTCATTTTAGAAAGTTATTTTCAAAACCAATAAAAATAACAAAGTATAATATGACATAGATGCAAGTTATGTATCTAGACGAGGCCTATTAAGAAAAATTCTGCTCTTGATAGAACTTAGGGGAAGGGGTAATAGTGCTCTATTTCAGATTTTGTGCACTAGAATAGCTTTTTGAGACCCCTTACTGATTTTACTGAAGGTCTAAGAGGTGCAACAATCAAAGGATCTACCAGCAAGCTTAACTGGAACACAATGCTCCAACACAGAACACTCTATCTAAAAAGTACAGACGGCTGTGAGCTGTTGCAATTTGAGTTAATTTGGTAATGACAAGGCCTTTTAAGAACCAGCATTAGAAATTTAGTGGGTCAAAAACCCCAGAAAACCACCAACACAAATAAAGACAGAGTGATGGGTGGGGTAAAAACCTTCTGTATGAAAGTGTGATCTGAAGTCTTGTCTCTAACCCTACATCCTGGCACAAGGCTCTTCATGAAGTAGGAAGGTCTCTTCTATGCTCTGAGCCCCTGTTTCCTCTTCCCTAAGGGACACTCTTGGGTCAAGAGCTCTTGGGTTTGTTTCAACCATTTTGGTTGCAAGTTTTTTCGGGCAAGTACCATCAGATCCTGTTTGGCCTCGGATGTTAATGCCATGTAAAGAACACCAAAATACACATTTTGATAGAACTGGGGAGAATACAGTTGCTACACCCCATCTATGCCAGGAATAGACCTGAACTCATCTAGATCACTGGATGGCTTTGAGCCAAGCACATATTTGTGACATGGAGAGGCAAAAAATATACTGGCGTCAAACTAATCACATGACAACATTGTTAACCAGCATTGCTGCTTTTGCTAGGAAAGACATGAACAATAAAATCTATTGTAATGGATACTTGGTGATTAGAACTGTGTAAAAACTACAATGTGAACACAATTTTATTGCTCCATTATAAAAAAATAATAAGGCAATGTCAATGTGTGCTCCAACATTTAACTACTACAATGAAACCAGCATGTTATTGAAATGTTTTATATATATATATCTCACATTTTATATTCATGGAATATATAGTTACCTAGTATGTACCACTGTTATAATAATGATAATAGTGATAACCTACGCCTAAAAATGGTGAGAGGCAAAAGATCTATCTTTCAGTTCCTAGGGAGCACAGAACAACAAATTATTTGAGATACCAAGGGCTGAAGCCTAACGAGATAGAGCCTAGAAAACCCTGGGTAATTATCCTTTGTGCCACATTAAAAAAATAGTCAATTTATCTGCTTTTTAAATCATGTTAGATGAACTGGTCAGATTTGAACCAAGATTTTCTGAGACTTAATGGCTGCTCATCATTAAACAAACTTGAAATTATTTGTATTCATGGGGGAAAAAAAAAAGGAAATCTGGGGTTTAAGGCTGTTACAAATGTCTCACAAAGGAAACACTGCTCAAAATCCTCAAGCACCCCAGGAGGACCTGAAGCTTAAACTCCACATTATTAAAAGTCTTGCTATTCCTCCATCTCCTTTTAGTATCACTCTATCATCCAAGAATGATGAGATGTTAGCATCACTGAATCTGTCCTAAATCCTGCACCAGGCACAGCCAGGCAAGGGAAGGGATTTTCCCACTCTGCACTGGGCAGCCTCACCTCAAGTCCTGTGTGTGGTTTTGGGCACCATAATACAAAAAGGACACAAAGCTATTAGAGAGTGTCCAAAGAAGGGACAGAAGGGTGGTGAAGGGCCTTGAGGAGAAGCCATATGAGGAGCAGCTGAGGTCACTTGGTCTGTTCAGCCTGGAGAAGACTGAGGGGAGACCTCACTGCAGTCTGCAACTTCCTTGTGAGGGGAAGAGGAGGGGCAGGCACTGATCTCTTCTCTCTGATGACCGGTGATGGGGCCCAAGGGAACGGACTGAAGCTGTGTCATGGGAGGTTTAGGGTCAATATTAGGAAAAGACTTTTCACTCAGAAGGTGGTTGGATTCTGGAACAGGCTCTCCAGGGAGGTGGTTCACAGCATCAAGTCTGCCAGAATTCAAGAAGCTTCTGACAGGACTGTCAGGCACACGGCGTGATTGTTGGGTATGTCCTGTGCAGAGCCAGGAGTGGGGTCCCTTCCAATTCAGGATATTCTGTGATTCCATGAAATAATTTTTGGCTATCATTTATTTTTGTTGAGAGTTTGCAGAAAAGGAAACCTATTCCCTGGCATTCATTTTTTTCCACTGAGCATCTTTCTACTGTCTCTAATGTATGGGCAAGGAGTTTTGTACGCCTGGGTAACACTGTCTCTTTGCACATGTTTTCTTTCTCACCAGAAGATGGAAGNGGTGATGGGGCCCAAGGGAACGGACTGAAGCTGTGTCATGGGAGGTTTAGGGTCAATATTAGGAAAAGACTTTTCACTCAGAAGGTGGTTGGATTCTGGAACAGGCTCTCCAGGGAGGTGGTTCACAGCATCAAGTCTGCCAGAATTCAAGAAGCTTCTGACAGGACTGTCAGGCACACGGCGTGATTGTTGGGTATGTCCTGTGCAGAGCCAGGAGTGGGGTCCCTTCCAATTCAGGATATTCTGTGATTCCATGAAATAATTTTTGGCTATCATTTATTTTTGATGAGAGTTTGCAGAAAAGGAAACCTATTCCCTGGCATTCATTTTTTTCCACTGAGCATCTTTCTACTGTCTCTAATGTATGGGCAAGGAGTTTTGTACGCCTGGGTAACACTGTCTCTTTGCACATGTTTTCTTTCTCACCAGAAGATGGAAGATGTTTCAGGTGATCAGGATGACAGAGCAAAAAGTTATGCCTTCTGTTAGGCATCCACTATCACAGCTCCTGCATGAATTCATAATTTTTTAAGGGAAGACACCAGATTCTAAAACTAGTATTTCAAAGTACTTTGATGTAACATGTACCACTTTCAGTAATCTACATATTGCACAGGTGTTTATAGCTCACTGCGCAGATATTAACACATGTCAACCTGTATTATTTCCTAAAGGAATTTAATTAATGATAAATAACTGTACTTCAATACCTTAAAAATGCTGTTTCCACTCTAATATTCAAGACAGAAAAACTATGCAAGAAATAATTAACTGCCATTTCACTTCTATGCTCGCTCTCTCTCTCTCTATATATAAAAGGATTATGATACTCAATGCAAACCTGCAGTTGTGAAAATGCTATCAAAACTACTACATTTTGCTTAATTCACAAAATTATTTTTTAGCTTACCCAGATCTGTAGCTTAATTCTTTTTTCATTTTTGAAAACCGTTTTTACTTTGAAATCGATCCCAACCGTGCTTACAAATGCAGATGTAAAGGAATCATCAGCATATCGGAACAAAAAGGAGGTTTTTCCAACACTGCTGTTGCCGATAATGAGCAGTTTAAACATGTAATCAAAGTTCTGGTCAGATGTATCTTTCTGGCCATATCTGGAATCTTGAACGGATGCCATCTGTAATTCAAAATAAAAAAGATATATCTTATTGTCTCTTTTATCATAAAAAATTGAAACATCTAGATTTTACTGGATTTTTCATAGCAGGTATCAGTGAAGCTCAAGAAGAATATCTTCTTGAAAGATTAGTAATGTGTATGCTTCAATGTGAACTTCAAGAAAATCACAGAGGTTTAATCCTTTTTTTTGGTGATTCTTGTATCTAGTAGTAGTTCTGGTAGCAAAAGAGGATGTAAACATGACTGGTGACTGGTACCAAAACAAAAAATAATAATTCTAAAAATCCAGGACAGTTCTTGAGTATACCACTAAAAATATTTGTTTTCAGAAAACGTGATGAATAGATGGTGAAAATACAATGACATTTCATTTGTACAAGAAAGAAATAAGAGATCAGTGCTGAATTTTGACACGGTAGGTATATTTCCAAACAGAAGCTTAGTAAGTTTTGCATCTAATAAAATTCTTGAACCATTTATTTTACCATAAATATGTTGCTGTTTTTTGCCCTGCCTATAAATTTACTCAAAGCATTTTGCCTTTATCAGCTTTTAGTTATCATAGCATTAAATAGTGAGTATATACACTCTGAAATAGTCTTGATTTTCCCCAGTACTAGTATATTCTGTCGTTTTTTGAATTTGCAATATTAATGCAACACCATCATAAGCAGCAGTTAGAATAATAGAATATTAAGGTTTGGAAGGGACATTAATGATCATCTAGTCCCAACCCCACTGCCAGGGACAGTTGCCACTAAACCAGATTGCTCAAGGCCTTATCTAACTTGGCTTTGAACAGCACCAGGTGTGGGGCATCCACAACTTTCCTGGGCAACTTGTTCCAGTGTCTCAACACCCATACAGTAAAGAATTTCCTCCTAATACCTAATCTAAATTTCCCCTCCTTCAGTCTGTACCCATTCCTCCTTGCCCTGTCACTCCAGTTCCTGTCAGAGAGTCCCTCTCCAGCTTTCCCGTAGGCCCCTTCAGATACTGGAAGGTGTCTATGAGGTCCCCACACAACCTTCTCCTCTCCAGGCTGAGCAGCCCCAACCTTCTCAGCCTATTCTCATAAGGGGGGGTGCTCTTGTCCTCTTATCAACCTCCTGGCCCTCTGGACTTTCTCTGGCAGTTCCATGTCCCTCTTATGTTGAGGACCCCAGAGCTGGATGCAGTGCTCCAAGTAGAGTCTCACAAGAGCAGAGCAGAGTGGCAAAATCCCCTCATTTGCTCTGCTGGCCACTTTCCTTTGGATGAAGCCCAGGATTCCCTTGGCTTTCTGGGCTGTGAGCACTCACTGCCAGCTCATGGTGAGTTTTCCATCAGCCATCACCCCCAAGTCTGTCACCGCAGGGCTGCTCTCAGTCACTTCTCTGCCCAGCCTGTTGGTGTGTCTGGGACTGCAATGACCCTGGTGTAAGACCTTGTACTTGGCCTTGTTGAACTTCATGAGGTTTGCAGTGGCCCACCTTCCAACTGTGTCAAGGTGCCGCTGGATGCTTCAACATTTTGAAACTTTAGTCCTTAAAATACAGTTTTTAATCCATATAAAACACCTGAATAAGCACAGATTCGTGAATATTTTTAAAGAGCAACCTATTGTGCTCTAGGGACTTCGAAGATCATGGACTCCATTTATAAAAGTACACCTTAGGCTTTCATGAAAATTGCAGAGATTAACATGAAAACCTGACCAAAGCTCTACCTAGGTTGCTCAAAAACAAATGGCAAGAATAAAGAACCTAGAGTGTTTCATCTAAGTTTTTAAGAAAAAAAGAATCAAATATTTTGAGAGCCTGTGGAGGTTTTTTGAATGTGATTATTCTAAGAACAACACTTTTGCATGCTGATTTGAGACAGAAGGACAGACACCATAACCTAACATAAAGCTTTACAGAAAAGCAGCTCATGTAAAAGCTTTCTAATTTAGGCATCTCAAAATGCCTTTGAGCAATCAGAAAGGACAACTGGAACCAGGGTGAGAGATGTACAATAACCCACATTCTCAGCAGAATTTTAGTTACTGTGTAATTATTTTAAGCTAATTCTGCTGCTACCTCATAGCACCATAAACATTATGCCAGCTTCTTTGGGCTATTGAAGAGGCATATAAGAGTGGGGACAAAAAACTCTGAAGAAAACATTGGAAATAGCAATCTTCTAATAGAAAGTTCAGTGTTAGACATATTTCATAAATGATACAGTAGGGAGTGTTTGGTTTCAGAACTTGATTTCAGAATTACCTTCCTCATTGAATGTAGTATTGGGTACCCACATGTTTGTAATCTGAGTGTTTGTATTGGCCTTAATATTTATTCATTTCTTCCTCAGGTATACAACAAAAAACCTGAATAATGCCAAGCATACACATTACTAATCTTTCAGCTTTCTGATTTCTATAGGAAAGACAGAAACCTTCACTACTGTCCTGTATTGTATAACTATTTGGGATATTTTGCTTAGAACACAAGAAAAAGAAAATCAAACATTGTTTATACGAGTCTACTTACAAGTCGCTGTAAAGCAGTATAATACAGGGCATGCAGATGTTGTCTATAGTTTGCAACAACAAGTCAATGAAGTCTATCAGATCAAAGACTGCAGTGGCTGCGGGTGCCAGCGTGTGACCACGGTGTGTTGCTACAGCAGCCTGTTCCACTGCCTTTCTGGATCCCCTCTGCTGTGCTGCCGCTGAAAGCAGTAGTTACTGCTTGTAGCAAGGAGAAACATCATATTCTTTCCTGATTTTATCTCCTAGGAAGCCTTTCACATAGCTTCTTCAACCAGCTTAAGTGTTACAAAGAAAGGTTTAAGCTTTCATCCATTTGCTGCCCTGAGTCCTATGAAGCTTACAACTCATCCCCATGTAGTCTCTTGCCTAAAACTTCAGAAACAGTATGATTCAGTGAGCAGAGAAATCAGGAGACCTGGATTCTAATAATAGTCCTGCTAAACCATGTACATTGTGTAGCCTTCCTGAGTAAGAATGTGTTTCCTGCGGATAGTTTTAAAAATAGACTTTACTCACAGAAATTCTAGTGCTCCTCTAAATTAATATGGTTATATGCATTACCCATGCAATAGTTCCCTTAACATTTCTTTAAAAAAAAATTTAAAAACCCAACACCTTCACTGTGCCATGAACTTATGAAGTCATTATGTGCAGTATCATAGGTAGAATTACAGGCATGTTGAACACAGAATCAGGGGCAGGAGTACATATCTGCTTATTACAGGATGCAAAAGGCATAGGAAAGGACTCATTTCCCCTGGAGGATTAGTGAGGTAATAACTGAAACTGTTTGGAGAGACTACCTTTAACCTAGAGAGCCAATCTCCCTAGACTACTGACAGTGATCCTTTCTTCTGTCCAAAACCCAAATGAGCCTGCACTAGTGTGAAGAAACCTTAAACTCCGTGCAGTTGCTAAAATTTTACCTTCACTTCCCAAACTCACTCCTTCTGTAATCAGCAAAGAGACAAATTCTTCCAAGCACAATCCACATTAGGTTCACAATCTAAATGATACCCTAAAGGAGTATCTGCACTTCTGCTGACTGTAAGGAAAATCTAGATGCATGGTCCTCCTGAACTTTTCGAATAAGCCTGCAGTGCTTCTCTTTCTTAAATGTGAGCTGCAACTTAAAAATTAAGTATGGAATGCACTTTAATCCACTTTCCAAGGTATTAATATGTCAGTTCACCCCTGACAGTATTGTCCCTACTATTGGAGGCATTTGTAAAAGAAATATGAAGAAGCTATTGCTGATGCTATGTTCCTCCTTTGGAAATGATGCTGGAAGCAATCACTAGGAATGCTGTATTCCCACCTGTAATTAAACACTACATACATGGATAAGAACCAAATAAACCTCGCTAATGTTATGATGTTCTGTTTCAAAAAAAAGTAAAATGCATACTTTTATTTTGACAAAGTTCTTTTCTCAAAAGTTAAATGGATATATTTAGTGAGCACCACTTTCAACAAAACACGCTCAGTTTTCTCTTCAGTACAATTTTGCCTTTATTTAGTAAAATTGAAGACAAAATGCACAAGGTTATTTTCATTAGCACCAAAAGCAGTCTCAAGTGATTTCCTAAAGGGCTTAGGACAGACTTGAGAATCTACTGAGAATTCTAAGCTCAAGACAATGAACAGGAGACCTACAGACAGGAAATCTCACACACTTGCTCCTTATCAGAGCCAAGGGGAGCTATGTTGCCAGTTTGAATATGGTGCAAGGACAAAAGAAGGATAGCTTTGTATGCTTCCCTGCTTACAGCACATCTCTAAACTCCTTAAACATGGATTATTTAAGGGCATAGGCAAGTTTAATCATTAAGAAAAGTTTTCTATTCAGACCCAGGTGTTTTCCAAGTCTCATGTTCAGCTGGTTCCTTATCTCAAAAGAAGTGGTGAAAATAGAGCAGGGTGGAGAACAGATGTCAGAAAAACTGTGTTTACCTGCCACCCTCATGAACGTAACAAAACATTTGGCTATGTTACTCTTTACGCCTTGGCAGGCCTCATTCTTTGACAGAATCAGTTTTTTCCTTCAGCTTCCTACAGCTTTTTTCCTTCAGCAGAGCAGGCTGCTGTGACCTCCCTGGCCTGCACACAACATCAGTGTGCACTTATATATGCACCCTACTCTGCATGCTTAATGCAGGATGAATTGCCCCTGGAAAATACGATGCAAAAGGCAAGAAAACCTGAGATTGAAAACACTGAGATTCATTCCTTCACACCCATAGCAAATATGTTGTTTTCTTTTAAAAACTCTAATAACAAGCATGTCTTGGAGGAAAAAATCATAAGTCCAGAGAAGATGTCTTGCTTCTATGTACAGTGAGGATAGATGGAGATTAGCAAATTTACAGTTGTTTCAAAGTGCAACACTCCCTTTCTATCTATAGTGTTGTTATGGCCCGCCCCTGAAAGTGGGGGAACTGAGGGGCTTTTTAACAGATCCCTTTGGGAGCACTAGAGTGAAACACCTCTGACTGACCAGTGTTTATACATACATAGTTGTAGTGCAAAGAGAAATGCTTCTTTCCTATATATAGGGTAGAAATATATACACTTCTATTTCTTTCCATACAGAAACTGACTTTAGTTGATATTTTAGTAAAAAAAAAAGTTTCCTGCACACACAGCATTTTGCGAGGTGATCTTTCTGTCTTTTGTAAAATATAATTAGTCAAACTTAATCAATGGATATTGAAACAGTGGAATACAATGGAAAAATTCAATGAGTGTAACTCATCCAACTATGCGGGATGTGCAAGTGAGTGACATTCACTGCACACTGTCTTTCATGTGTAGATCAAATGACATCATCAGAGTAGTTAAAATGTTACCAAAACAGTTATGTATAAGAACACTGTGACAAAGAACCCAGTCATGAAGAAATTGATTACTTTTGAGGTGAAATATGAGACTAATCTAGGGACTGGATTTTATTATTAACACTTTCAGAGGCATCCTGTGACTTCTGTTTTCTTCTCTTCTACATCTTGGGCAAGCTGCTTAATCTCTTGTATTTTTGGTGTGATCTCAACAAATACATTCATATCCACAGATGCAGACCACAGCCAGTTCTCACAAATCCTTATAATTTATTTTTTAACTGACCAATTAGTAAGAATTAACAGAGTTCAGTAGACAATGCACTGGCCACTCATTTGGAATTTACTGATTGCCAGCCATCTGCAGAGCACAGCTTGTAAACTAATGTACTTGGCAGCATCAGGACAAGCTTATCTGCTTCAAGGTATTATGAGGTCAGAATCATGTATATGTGTAAATGTATCAGAGCCCAATTAGAAACATGCAGTTTGAAATTCAAAGGGTTTTTTAAGCAGAACACTGAAATGCGAATTTGGGGAATATCAAGACAATACTGAGATGTCCAAAACACTTCAGAGAAGCTTTACTTGCTTAATCTCAGCAAAACTAGGATGAATATGGCCACACTACCAGGAGCTGCCCAGAACAGCAGAATTGAAGGTGAGTAAAAATACCAAACACCAAAAACACCAAAAAGTTTTGGCAAGGCACTGACACCTGGATTCTTGTGGTGGGCTAGTGAATTATCCTTAATTTCTTTTTCTTTAACCTAAATTTACTTTGCCCACGAAAAGGCTAGCTTAGGAAGCATATTTCTAATTCCCACTCTAGGTAGTATGTTAAAATCCCCTTCTCCAAATAGTGGCAAAACCAGAGATGCAGTCCTAAGTGGGTTAGTCTAACACAGGATGTCAAGAGGCCACCAAAAAAGTGCAGCTATGAAAAGAAAAAATAAAAGCTGTGCCAGCCCAGTTACTCCAGGAGAAATAAATTTAAATTTACCAGGGAATATGAAAGAATGAAAACGAGATGGCTAAAGCCTTCTACCATTTACTCTATTTAGTACAGCACTCAGGGTCATGAGATTCAGAAAGGCTGTGCACCTTTTTGTTTGTCAGAGAAGCTGCATAAGGCTGAGACTAAATGAAATACTAATGCCATTGTCTAGGGCACTGGTGAGACAGCATTAGTGACAGTTCTGGTCAAATGTGTTTATGAAAGCCGAGTTCAAACTAGAAAATACCCACAGAGTTTAACAGAATGATTAGAAGAAAGAAGAGTTTATCTTACAACAGAAATAAAAACCAAACAAAACCAATCAAACAAAAAAAAAACAGTAAACAAAACATACACTTGTTTCTCTGGATAGTAATCTGGTCATGATGCAGTGAGAAGTATTTAGATTGATGTATACTGGAGCAGACACTGGATGTTAACAATAGTTTAAACTAGCCCTGAGTGCCTCTGAGCTGGAGATTAATAAGTATCTAACCAGCAAGGAAACTAGCTTCCACAGTACACTTCCAAAAAGGGGGAGTGACAGAAACAGGACTACAGACTCCAGATGCAGCTTGATCAGTTAACAAAAAGGTGTATATACATTTCTCTGTGGACCCAGTGGCTTGGCAGGCTCTTGTACTCCAGCACTTCTAATATGAACTAACACTGACCTATCTAATAATTTTGGTGAGTGACAGGAGCTGAATTGTCATGCAAAGTCCTGTATCTAATAACTTTGATTGGCCTTTTTTCATCATAATTTTATAATAACTTCTTAAATATCTGTAAGCAGCACGTTGGCTTGCTCTTATCCTTCTCTCTTGCACTTGGATGTGTCTGTTATAAACCTACCTTGTCTAGGCATACCCATTGCCAGTGACAACAGGATATGAAAAACTAAGGAAAATTGTTCTCATTTCTTTCGTTGGCAAAGAAGATAATTTACAAATTATCTCCCACTTCCTAATTTCCTCTCTCCTCAGCCACCTCTGAAATTATCTGATGTCCTGGCAAGTGGAAGAGAGTGTCTCTAGAGACCTAGTGTTTTCTACAATCTGCCACCATAAAGGTCCATGCTCTAATAAACACAAAAACGGGTTATGCAAACTACAGTTCTTTTTGTATTTTGGCAAAGTGCAGGTATGTGGAAAATCTGTGTGCTACAATCAGACAAGGAGTGAAACTAGAAGCAAGGGAATTGGTGTATCAATCACCGAGAATTTCCCACTGAACCTTCACTTTCGAAAGTACCATGAAAGCTTTAGGGACACTACTGAGAGAGACACATGCACATCTCAAGTAATTCAGACCAATCCTTAAAAGAATATGCAGAAATTATACAGAATTCAATGTTTCACAGAAAAGAGAGTTCATTGCTTTTGAACTAAAGACCTCTCCATGGCCACAAGCACTGCTGAGACTTATATCTGTTCTTTGAAAACATGGCTAAAATATGAAAATAGTCACAAAATGATCCAGATTCAGTTACATGCAGCAGATGACAGCAGCAACAGTCAACTTTTACACTAGGCAACTTTTCCCTAGAAGGACTGTCTTTCTGGTGATTGTTGTCCCTTCCTGTCTTCAGAGAAATGGCATGAGCTTGAGATTGAAACAAAGAACTCACAAACATAGAAAGATGGCAACAGTGCTCCAGCCCTTTTTATCATTCTGCTAAAATATTTTAACATTTTTGTTTTCTTTTAAATTATTCCTTGATGGAAATGGAAAAAAAATGCTTACACTCTCCTCTGAGTTGTTTTTGATGTGATCAATAGACATACACTTGATCACTCTTTCTCTTGCTCTACAATTCAGAGATGGTAGCTCTGTAACAGACTGTTACAAATTGTTGTGTTCAAAGAAGCAACTACATTCGTTTCATGTAATGGGAAATCACATAGCTAAAAAAAAACAAATCTAGCAATTAGTTCAGCCAGTCTAAACTCTATTTGAACAAGGTTCAACCATATTAGCCTAATGTTGGAAAACAAAAGATTCTGCAGAAGAAGAATCCACAACAGAAAATTCTTTTACTGGAATCTTTAATAGGAATAATACATGGGAATAATTTAAGTAGAAGAAAGAAAAAAGAACTAGCAGAAACTACAACTGAAAATCACACTGTGTGTGCCAGACTGCATTTTCATATTTTGGAAAAATCCCGATGCGTATAATTATAATTTTGAATGAGATATGCTTAAAAATAGACACTGTTTGACCACGTCAGCAGTCTTGAAAAAATGGAATTTATAGGGGGGTTTGTAGCTTTCTGCTGTCTCTCTTTATTCTGAAGCTGCATTTCTGCTGACTTTTACTCAATTATGTTTAACAATAATTCCATTTGTTCTGACAATCTGGAAAAAACCAAAGAAGCTGTTCTCTGATTGTCAAGTAAATTTTATTTTTTCTTTTTGGATATTTGAACTCTCCTTTCTTTAGATTCTGTTTTAATGTTGTACCACCACTTTGTTTCCACAACTACCTAAGAACTTTGGTGAATTCAAAAACCTGTCAAAAATGTCAAATATAGTAGAGACCAATCTATAATTGTCGCCCTTTCCTAGCAAAATTTCCTTTAATGAAATGCTCTCCAAAGCCAATACATACTAAAGGTGCCTTCAGTAAATCAACAAACACGTGAATAAATGGCACATACCACATAAACATTTCTGACATATAATTGTAGCAGGCATAAAGATGCAGTTCTACCCTTAGCCTGAAATTTTGTTACTGCCAGAGTAGATATCCAGCATGAAAAACAATAGCTAACAGGGCTGCAGTTCATAATTTAAATCACAACAGACTGCAAAAGTGCTCTTTGCACGTGATTGCAAAATGATTGTTACCAATCCACTTTTCTACTGAAAAAGAGTCACGTGTTCAAATGTGTAGTCTGGGGGCTCCAGAGCTCCTGTGTGGGGCTACAAAACAGGCCAAAATTAATAACAGACGTACAGTTCACCAGCAAAAAATGTTTTGAGACAACAACCCAGAAAACGCTAAAAACTCTGCATAATGCATCTTGTATCTGTACAGCATCTGCTGATCCAGTGCTAAGGGGTATCATATCTTTCCATATATAAAAGCTGGTGAAAAGGGGCCCCTCTTTGCTGCCCCAGCTCTAGCCACGAGCCACCTCTCCCCAGTGCA
>VYXC01009643.1:104954-117601 GCA_013397175.1 Platysteira castanea
CGTCCCGCTCCCGCCCCGTCGTCCCGCTCCCGCATTCGGGCAGATCCCGTTCCTCTGGCGGTACCCCGTGGCCCACAGCCGGCGCTGAGGCTGGGCGAAGCCGAGCGCCCTTCAGGTTGGGGACTGCTGGTCAGTGTCCTTTCTGTGCTCAGTGACAGTCCCTAGGTTGCCTCCTCATCGCATCCCGCTGCCTTGCTTTCTCTTGCCTCGCTTGACCTTTCTCTGGTGGCTGACAAACAGGGTCGGGCAGCGCTGGGCCGTGCTGCTGTGACATGGCCGTAGCCCCACGTGGACATGGGGACATCGCTTCTGGCTGGTGGCAGCTGTTTTCGATGTCCGTTCTGAAGTCATTGTGAGGTTTAAATATTGTCCAAGAAGATGTTTTGAATATCTGTCTCAGCACTTTTTACATAACCCCATCCTCTAATGAAGACCCCATACTTACCTTGGGCCCAAATGGACAAGTCTACAAAGGGTAGAAATATGTATAAAGGGTCTTGGAGCCAGATTTAAGATTTCTGCTCTAGTGAAAGGGTGAAGATGAGCTATGGGTGACTCTGGAGATGTCTGCCCAAGGTTTGAAAGCTGGATACATCCCAGGCAGAGGAAAGGGTAGGAGAAGGCAGGAGTAGCGGCTGAGGCAGCATGAAAACAGCAGTTTGCCCTGTGGGTTATCTGCTTTACATATGTGATGTACATTGCATGAAGTGAAGCACCGATAGGAGCTGTGACACGAGCAAATTGTTCCATAGAGACATGAATATGGGTTAAAGTGTATGCCAGAAGAAATTTCATTCTAGCTTTGTGAGTTTTTTGTGTCATTTGCAGCTGTTTATACCTACCCCACTATAATACAAAGATAGGCAATGTCCTTTTAAAAGACATATTTTGGAGCTCACCCTTCCTTCCTGCATGAAACACAGCATGTTGCTCTTTCTGCCATTGTGGGCATGTAGCTATCTTGAATTTACTCAGCATTTGAGACTCATTTGTATAGATGTATACACTAATGAGCAGCTAAGAGTCACTTTTGGGTTTTCTTAATGCATGCAATTTAGTCTTACTACTGATTTTAGGTGAATACCTACCAAAAATCTTGAGTAGCAATGCATTTCCGTCTGAATACAGGGCACATTATATTTGTTATCAATGGCAGTTAGGGAAGAAACAGAGACCTTTTTTCTCCTATGAAGGCTTTGTTTCATGGGGTTTCGGTTTTAGAAAGTATTATAAATATATAGCATAATTCTGAATCTATTAAACTATAGTTTTCCATAAAACATTTCTTATTCTGAAATGTCACTTTAGATCTTAGCTGAATAGATATTTGAAACAGTAGATTCAAGTATTCAGAGGAGTTTTCAATTATGGAATTTAGAAAATAGATACTATGGATTTATTATTATATTAAACTTTAAAAGTAGATTTACTGCAGATACATTAGAAATTACAAGACCTAAATGATGCCAGGTTCCCAAATTTATCCAAGACAAAGGGATCCACATCTTTTAATTATATTTGCATTTATCTTAGCATTCTAGTCTTGAAGCAGTCTCTCACCTAAAATCTCCATACAGGCAACTAACAATAGAATGTAAAGCTGTGTGACTTTTACATTGTCCTATGTCCTTCTGTAAAGCATGGGATTTATTTTCTTCTAGTGCAAATGTTAAAGGAAACAGCATATCTGCATAAAAACCACTTTTCTGTTTCTTTTGTTTTCAAATGCATAAAAATGCACAATTAACACTGACTCTGTAGAATCATAGAGTGGTTTGTGTTGGAAGGGCTCATCTGGTTCCAGCTCCCCTGCTGTAAGCAGGGACTCCTCCCACTAGACCAGGCTGATCAGAGCTCCATCCAGCCTGTCCTTGACATTTTTCATTGTGTGTTGGTTGAAGAGATGATACATTTATTACCCCATTTTTGCCTCTTACTTGCTGTCTGGCAGAAACTTCATCTTTTTATTTCTGTCTTCTTCAGAGGCTTTTGAAGATGGTATCAGAAAGAAATGGACCAGAATTAAATAGTATGGTGCTAGACACAAATAAGTTTTGTAGCTAAAGCATGGTAGTCCAGTGGCCTGCTGGGATGATACTCCTGAATACTCTTGTCTGCAGAGCACTGTGTTCATGAGGCAGCAGTTTCTATTGATTACTAATTACTGGGTCACAATATATTAACATTTTTGAAGCACAGTGTACTTGAAGCTCCCTTTTAAACACAATTTCTGTGAATTAGGTGTTTTCACCAGGTGTTAACATACAGTGGACCCAGTTTAGTAAAATGTCTTATTCTTTTAACCAGGTGTTGTATAAACACTAGAAGAGTAGTCATGAATATCAATTCAGATTTTCAGCTGTATTGATTATACTACCTCCTTTTCATTTACTTCTCCTACACTAACAGGAAGGTTTTTTTTTTCCCATACCAAATGCTGGATCATGGGATTCACAGGGCAAGTTGGTTACTACTTGCTAATTGAAACTAAAGAAAGTAAGAGAAGTATTAATTTTCCTTGGGTTATGGCAAAAAGTTATTCAAATAATATAAATCATCACAAAAGCTAACCTAGAATGAACATGCTGCCTATAAGATAGTTCATGCAGTCAATCTGACTTATGTAGATGTAGAACAGTGTGATTTTAGGACACTTCTTAATCTTTGTAACACAGTTTGGTTTTTGCCCAAAACACTATTTGACAGCACATAGAAGATAAATACTAACTTTCAGAGCTGCATATGAAATGTAAGAAAACTTGTAATAATAAGGGCACCAGGAGGCAGCTGGTTTGTAACCAAGTGAGTTGGTTTGGATGCATGAACTCTGGAATGATGGAGACATTAACAAAGCTCTTCCTTAATTTTGCACTAGAGGTCTACATAAGTAAAGATAACATAGGTGCAATATAAGTCGCAAGTTCAGTGTATATATTGGGAGCAAATATCCTCTGTGCTTTCAAAACTTTCAAAGTGTAGCCCATGCTGTAAAATTATCAAGTAAGATTCAGAAGTAGAAGAAATCTGAGTTAATATGGAGAAAAATAAGGGAAATATAGTTAACTAATGATCATAGTTCCTTTCTTGTAATCCTTAGATCAACATACAAATCCATTCAATTTTTGATTTAAGAAAATAAAGGTCTTACTAGCTACAAAATTCTAGCCATTTTGAAAGATCTGTACCTCTTGATGATTTCTTTCAGGTTCTATTCCATAAGGTCAAATAGCTTTCTTTTTATTCCCTGACCTTTTAGAAAACAGTATTTCATTTACCCTAGCATGCCATTTGACTTATCCTGGGATTGGACTTTGGATCCAGAGAACAGAAAAAAAGGGAGTAATGATTAGTAATGCTTTCACTAAGCAATAAAGGTCGTTCACCCTGGCTCAGTCTGCCATGTTGTCAAATCTGTCTTATGATTGTAAAATGTAAATGTTGAGGTATCTCTTCTTTAGATATTTCTTTTAAAAAGAAAAAAAAGTATGAGACCTGTTGACTAGGTAAACAGGAAATGTAGAGAGCAAGAAAATGGTGATTAGAGATCTCAAGAATGTTTCTTTCCAATTTTAAACATTATTTTAGAAAGAAATCGAGCATAAATTGACAAAATACAGTTCTGAAAATAAGTTAAAAATTGATAGTGGATGTAGCACTGAGACAAGACCTGTCTCAAGTGCAGATCTCCAATATACCCATTGAAAAAAAATCTGTGGGGAGTTCTAGTCAGGCTAGAAGACAGATAAAGTGCATAGAATCTTTTCATGGGATACACCATCTTGTATTAGCAACAGATGAAGATTCTTCACTGCTGTATAGATACTTTGGTTTGTGACCATGGCAGATTCTGCAAATCCTTTAAATGCCAAAAGACCAGACTCACACATCAGGTTGCATGCTGCTGATGCATGAACTGGAGATGCTACAATAGGGAATGAGAAAGCAGTTGGTAAAAGAACAAGTCTGATGCTCATCACATGAGGCTTGACAGGTGTACATTACAATGAAAGACAAGCAAACAGTTCTGTCAGGGATTTTTTTTCTTTCTTCTGATTCTCAGAACAGAAGATACTGTTGGTCTATTCACTGTTAAACTTTGCAACCACTAGAACTGTAATATAGAACTGAAATGCCGCTTTTCATCTTGTGGATAAGGGACCAGCATAAATCACTACAATTTTGCTGTTGATGTAAATGAGCATTGAGGTACTCTGTCTTTGCACTGTTGTTGCCATAGCTACTGGGTCACAGCACCACATACACCATCACATTTCGTGCATCCTTATAGTCTACGTGCAATGGTTTCATTGGTGTATAGAAAGGGGGGAACTTGTGATTTTCACTTTCTATTGCATAGCACCATGGTCTTGTCTGCAGTAAGGTCATGCAGGTCTGTGGACATCAAACAGGCATTTCACACTCCTCTCTTTGAAGGTATCTCCCTATGCCGTGTGTCCCAGGGCTAAAGAGCAAAAACATCTAACTCATGACTCACCACCACCTAATCTGTGCACTCACACCACTATGCATCTGCCTGTCCAGTGACCTGCCCAGGCAAGGGCAAAAATGCCACCTGGAGCTGAAAGTGGCAGTAACACATCGTCTGGCACAGATTTTGGTACCAAATGTAACTTCAAAAATTTTTAAAATGTGTGCTCAGCTGTTTCCTGGAAAAGAGCCTTACACTTAGAGTCTGCAAACCATTCAAGAGGAGTTCAGAGTGATGTATATTCATCATGATAGGCAGATTGTGATTCAAGATTATAAAAATTATGGAGTTAAAACCCATGCTTGGAACTGTGCATATACCTGTAGAGATATTTACTAGCAGTGCATGCATAGTCAAATTAAAAAATGCATTAAAATTACATGTCAAGTGTATTGCTTTTGTAACACTTTTGCACCAGGACTTCTATTCATAGTGAAATGCCATCACCATAAACTTTCTATCTGTCAGAAGAATGGTTCTGATATTGTGCATGCATTTCTATACCATTATTCACAAGATCTGGCCTAGACAAGAGGAAGGTCTGATGGCAGAAAAGAGTATATATATTAATTTCTATAAAGCAGAAAAGTACTTAAGCATGGCCAACAAAATTGTTGTGTCAGGTCTGTGATATGCCACATGACAAATCTTGATGGTCACTGGATGACACTGATGGCTTAATGCTGACAACAGCTCAGATCAATCAGACGACCCTGAGAGAGAGGTTCTGGGACTACTGCTCTGGTAGGAATTTTCACACAATTTTTCCTTTCAAATAATTTCTTCACTGCCAAAAAGGGTTGTTAAAACAACATTGTTGTTAAAGCAGCAAGTGTTGTGTAATGCTGTGCTTAAGGTTCTGCAGACTGGCCAAGGCAAGCAGCAGCTATAAACAATGGGGTTTTGGCTCTCAAACCAAACAGTCTGATTTTCTTTTCTACTCTTGGTGAGAGATTGGTTGGTTATAGAAAGAATCTGACAAGTTCTATCAGATAACACACAGTCAGTGAGATGTGTAGATGCTGTGTTGGTTCATTTTGCATCTGACTTGTCTATCTTCCCTCAGTATGATGTTAGCATAAAGCTTCCAGTAGTTAGTGGAATTGACAGATATTGCTATAATTCATGAATTCTTCTGCAGGTCACTAGATTTTATTTTGAAAGTTTCTGCTAGAGTAACTATAGACTTTAGTAAAAAAAAATAAGGTGAAAAAAAGAAAGAATTGAAAGAACTGCATATAGTCAGCTTGTATATTTTTCAGCCAGAAATATAAAAATAAATGAGGAAACAAATATATTCACATCTAGCTCTAATATAATTTAATTTTTCTTGCTTTTTCTCCTCTGATAAGCATTTCAAGACAGAAACAGTTGCTGCTAATGATATCATGGTGATTTTATCAAGTAGTTCCCATGAATACTCTGCAGCTGTGTTAGAAGAGGCTGTTGTGGCAGGAAACAACCTAATAGCTATTTTTGGGTCCCTTAGCTATGCATGACTCAGGAAGAAAAAGAATCATTGCTTGATTTTCTATTCTGCATAGGTACTTAAAACACCAATCATCAGACCTACTCAGACATCAGTCCTATTTCATCAGGGATACGAAGAATAAGCCTCTGGAGGTCAAATGTGAGGATGTAATCCTGGGAGATGCTGATCCCCTGTAGATCTCATTAGCTTTCAGTTAGAGGCATCCACCTTCTCTCAGATCTGAAAACTTGGGCTGAAAAACAAAACCAAGGAAGGAGCTCCAACTCAGCCTTAAATGTCAGATCAGCTTCATAATCATTTGGAGTCTTTAAAAGCAGCTAATAATTTGTTCACCCGAGTAGAGATGTTGAGTGGTTGGCAGATTCCATACATGATTAATGACATATTGTCTATCTGCATTTTGCTCCTTATTTCCAAGCTTCCACAGTTCCCTGTCTTCCTTGTTATATATGCAGTACATTATCATGCTAGGGAGCTGGCAGTAGCCTCTAGCATTAGGTCACCATTATTTCCATTAAAGGGGAGCATTTCCATTGTTTCAGAGAAATCACTACATCCTGTCTCTCATATCTGCAACTGCCTCTTAATCCATTTGGTATGTTCATATTTCAGATGTCTGTTTCCTTCTCTAGCATTTACTTACAGCAAAATTGTACACACCTCACCAAAATAACTGAACGCGAACATCTGAACATAAGAGCAAGTTCAACCATGGTATCTTGGTTTAGCTCACTGTGCCTGGCAAACCTATGGGCATGCTCATTTGGCATGCAGGGCTGAGGGAGCAGAGGAATTAATCAGGAAGGGAATTAATCGGTCTGTTTGCATAGTCTGTCCCAAGTGCTCTGGCACTTGCAATTTGTGCAGCAAATGAGAGCATAAGGGCAGGTAGATAAAGATGGGATGTGCTGGATTGATGTTTTGCAAATGAACCCAGTTCTGTCATCATGACTTCTGCTTAAGGTACTGACCAAAATTCTGGCAGCTGGCCATACAGTGCACAGTTAGATATTCTCTGCAGAAACCACTGTGTAATTTTAAGACATTTCACAGAGCAGGCCAGTTCCTGACCAGAGTCAATGATGGGTCACAAGTAATTTCATTAGCTGTTCCTCTGCAGTAGCATTTTTTAGCAAGGAGGAATAACAGACAGTCCTCAGGGGAGGATCCCTTACCCTGCCATGATTCAGAGAAACTCTCAGTACAGCCAGGTTCCATGTTTCTCATTTTCAACATGCCTAATTGGAGCCTAATCTGCATACATTCTCACAAGTGCAATCAAAATGCCAAGCTGCTTATTATGGAAGTGTGAGTGTGGTCAGAAATTAGCTTGAAAGTAGTTTTGGATTCTGCCTTTCCCACTGACTCATTGCTGGCTTAAGAAAGTCCCTTTGTCTCTTTTTTTTTTTTTTTTTTTTTTTGTAAAATAAGATATTATTGTTATCTCATCATAGTTGCTACTCTGATGAGAGTGTTAGGAACAGAAAAAAACAAAAGTTGGAAGAAAAAATATGAGGAAATTAATTAGATTATGCTCTTTGAAAATTGTGCATAATATGATCCATCAAAAGTGAGATACTTATAAGTACAGAAACAATAAGTGGACAATTATTCCTAAAGAAGCATATGTCTATATATTTGCTGAAGATGAGAAATAAATTGTTCGGTTGGAACTCTATTCTATGAGAATCTTCTTCCTATATTTCTGGTGACTGTAACAAAATGCAGAGGAATGAGAACTAATGCTGTGCTAGCAATAAATTTTAATCTTACTTTGGATTTGCTAGCATTTACTGGTATTGCTTTTCAGACAGCATTTTGCCTGTTCAAATAACTACAAGTAAAAATATACTTCAAGAAAATTCAAGGTTCTAGAGAATATTATATATTTTAATATTTATCAAAGTCTTTCTAGTTGCTTTGCATAGCAGAAGGAAAACGAGTCTCTATGGCATACACAGTTCAAAAATTATCTGCTGAGATATTCTGGTCAGGTTTTAGCAGGGCCTGATGGTTTGTGTTTACAATTTCTTCTAACTTATGAACCTCTCTATGTTCTTGGTTTAGGTACACTTGGAAGGAAGAATTTACTTTAGGCAATACCTGCTTCCTCAGACTTGAGTACATTATTATCCTCATCTGGTTAGAAACACAAAACAAGGTCATATGTCTCTAGTTTCAAGAATATGAAATGCAGATTTGTGCCTGATAATCTAATTTGCCACTAGGATTGCCTTCATAATTACTCACCTGTCAACCTCATAAAGCAAAAACATGGAATGTGGAAATGTCAAGTTTTTTGTATTCATGCAGTGCACCAGATCATTCCAGCCCTATGACAACTGCTTAAATATATTAAAGGTTCAATCAACCAACAATAGCAACGAATACTCTGGTTATGGACACATGGGGAAAGCATTACATCAAGAGCTCTACTGTTCAAATCTGTAATTTTAGGGTGGTCAGAGCTGCCGTATTAGACATAGGTAAAGAGGCAGGAAAAATGCATTCATGGGACAACACATACTTTCCTGCATTGGTCTTTTGTCACCATTCCTCTGAGCTCTAATAGCTTGAAAGAAGACAGTGCAAAGATTTCCTTTGAACAGAACTGGAGAAAAAAGTCATCTGTTAGACCTGGATGGCCTTTATTTTTTACCTAAAAAAATATGACAAAAAAGCCATATATTTTATATTTTGTTTTAAAAGTCTAGTATCAAAAAGCTTGGAGTGTAACTAAGCATAAAACTTATTTTCCATGTATTTTTAAACCTTTTGATTTCATTTCTACTGGAGATAATGAGAAGGCTGAACCTATTATTCTGCCTGAGACCTACATCCATGTGTATTCTATCATGGGTACTTAATGAGTTTTGCAGCTTGTACTTCTCAAATGGGAATAGTTTCACTGCATGAACAGTAGGTTTTACACAGGGAGCAAATATATTGTTGCTTTCTAAAAGCAATGCATCAGGCAGTGAAGATTAGAGCCAGCAGGAGCTTCAATTATACAGTGGAAAAACAGGTGCATCAATCAATACACTGCATGTATGTAGCAGCTCTTGAGTCAGCCATGCCAAGCAGCATTCAAGAAGCTGGCTTTTCTGGCTTTAGAGTCAAGATTTATCACAGAGCTGGCACCTACTCCTATTCTTCAGTAGAAAGTGGCTATACAATCTATTTGATTTGCAGCAACAGTATTTACCAAAAGAGAGGGAAGTCATAGGGAAGAATTTCAGGAAAGGTACCTGAGCTGCCTCCACAGCTCGGGAAAGTACACTGCTGCAGTGCCCAGGCTCTGAATAACAACCTGAATGAGAAACACAGACTTCAACAGCATGAGCAACTGAGGCACTGGAAATCCATGTAAATGTGGACAGCCAGGGGAAACTGCTTTTCTGCTATGATTTTAGGCAGAAGTTGATTGTGTTTACCTTTGTATACGCAGGTGAGAGGTGAGGGAATAATAAAAAAAAGGAAAGAAACTTTCCTGCCCTGAGGCTGGTGGGCACTTTACACATATTTCTGGGAGAGAGAAGAGCTCTTACAAACTTTCCATGACACCAGGATTATTTCTTAAAAGAATCTTTAATGCTTTCTGGAAAAAACAAACCAGTCAATGCTGAGAACAAACATAGTTTGTAAGTGGCCACACATCGTAAACAAAACCATGTCAGGTTCAAATCCAAATACTTACACTAGTGTCCTATGCTTCATAACACTTTCCTCTAAGAGAACAAATCTAGTCACTCAGCATATGCTTTTCTTTGCTTCTGCAAAGCTACTTCAGATTCCTTCAGCTACCTGAAGTAGCCTGCTTTCCCAAAGTCCCTGGCTCTGCACTCCGGGGTTTTAATGTGTAGTCTATACCAACATTTCAGGCCCTAGGCAGTGTAGGCCATCTTTTTGAGTGTGTTTAGCAGTAAAGGATACTTAGTAGTGGAGCACAGTTGGCAAAGAAAGAGTGAGTGACTACTGTCCTTCAGCAGCTTTGACCTAAAGGGTGTTAAACTTCAGCCGTAGTCTGTAAGCTTTCCTCATGAATCTTCCAGGTCATCTCTCCTTGATAATGATCCTCATTCATTCCTTGGTAAAAGCAATGAGTACAGTGAGAATTAAGCTTTAAAGGCCTATTCAGTATGGGAGATTTTTCTCTGTACTAACTGGAATTGCATATAGACCACACATACATTGTTTTTTTAACAGACACGGTAGAGGTTTTAATTTATATTTATATTTCTATTTCATGTTTGACTATTGCAGTTATCAGTTTAAGTGACAGAAGTCGGAGTTGGCAGCTCTATGTTATACCCTACTACTAGCTGTGCTGTATTTATGCTGCAGTACGTTGTAGTATCTGCACTAAAATCAGACGTAGAAAAGGTGATTCATAATGTATAACTGTTTGGTTCATTTTCCTATATAATAATAAGACAGGTATATTGTATATCTAGTACAATCTCAAGTGCTTGAAGACAAGAAGATTAAACTACTGAGAACGTCAAAAGTCTTCCCTTGCACACGCAAGAAACAACCATAAAAGAAGTCTGTTTTAAGCTAATAAATTAATACTTACACTAGATAAGTAAAATATTGATTACTGTTAGTATAAAGTCAGCAATATCTTTCAAAATATATATGTAGGCATCACACAATTTTTTTCAGAAATTTTTAATAAAACAAAGATAATACCATTAACTATGTATAATTTAAAATGACTTCACTTAAAGACAGTCCAACTGGGTACACAAATAAAGTCTATGTTTCTTTTAGAATTACTTTGACTAAGGTTATAATTAGAGATGACTAAGGAAAAGGGGTGTTCATTTTGGATCAGAGCCAAACTATTACATTATGATAAACATGTGAGCGGTATCCATATATTTTTGCTCCTAAAACCTAATTGTTTTGACAAAAGAGACTGAAGATTATTTAAGCCTCATGGATAGAATGTAGGAAAATTTAGTTTCTTTAGGATAGTTTAAAACACATTCTTTATCCTCCACATTCTCTTCCCACCCACTTTTTACCAAAACTCTGGTGAAGGCTGATGTCACATATGAGCTGGCTAATATCATGATACAGCTCTTTCAGATTGCTCTCAGATTCTTCTTACCCCTTTTCCTCTACCATCTCTTTCTGCATTTGCTAACAGAAAAGGTTCATATTTACTTTCATATGGATGCTGGAAAAGCTCTCAATTCCCTTCTCAAGTGACTTTCTCTGAGGAAACAGTGTCAATAGCATAGATCTCCTTTTCCAAAAAAAAAACCGGGAATTGAACAGTGCTGGATCACATGTGCTGCTTCTTTAAATATTCTCACCCAGCAGGAAATGAAAACACATCTTAATATTAGTATTCTTGAACACTATGAGATATTTTTCTGTATATGCGTTACCTTAATTGCCAGCAAATTAAAAAGGAAGGTCATTAATACATCCACCTATAATCCACCCCAGGCAATCAGAATTGACTTCTCATATATAATTATGTCCAGCAAATATATTTATCTGTTCTGTGCCTTGGATGGCTGCAACTCAACCTCTAATGCTCTACCTCCTTTAGCAGACTTTCTCATAACTGACAAAGGGAAATTAGTTGGAGCAGTGAAAAAGAAAATATTAAGCAGTTGCAGTAAGCTCTTGGCTTGTGTTAACAGATATAATTTATGCCACTACAAAGTGTCCTCTGCTGAAGATTTCTCCTCCAGAAACTGAAGTAACTGGAGGAAAAAAATCCATGAGTGTTGGTTTCCAGGGGGTGTTCTGGTGGGGTGCTACAACCTCCTGAACCAACTCTAGCACTCTAGTGGCCACTCAGTAGCCACTGCACTCACACACACGCATACACATGCACCAGATGGCTTCTTTGACAAATCCACAGCAAAGAGGCAGGAAGGGTCCTTGTGTGGAATTCCACAGCAGAGGTTTATTTCAGGTCCCTGTGTTAATGGGACCAGAGACAACAGACACCGAGGGATGGAGGGACCAAGGTTCTATACGGGGGCAGGGAAAGCATCAGGGGCCAATGGTCGGAGGGCACAGGGGCGGTACACAGGCGGGACTAGGGTACAGGAGCCAATGGGTAAATTTGACGGAGTGGCGAGGAACAAGGTCCAGTGGGACAGTGGGGAAGGGAGAATTTTCTAGGGAAGGAACAGGTAAGGTATAAGGGGGTGAGGAGGCCAACTAGGGAAGCAGAACTGGGATGCATTTTGCATAAGGAAACAGCAGCCTAGGAAAGGTCTTTTTAGTTCTCCCTAACCTGGAGAGGATTTCTATCCCTAGGACTCCGTAATAGGCTCCCTTTGTCCCTTGTGTTATGGGGCCCACTGGCCCCCTGTCATGGGTTAACCCCAGCTTGAAGTTTTAGTTTGAGAATTCCAGCAGTCTATCCCAAGGTTACTGCTGCTCTGCATTTTGCTGCTGCTGCTAAGCGCAGGGGCCACCCCTCTTCCTCCTGTTTTTCAGGTTTCTTTGGAGAGAAATGGAGCTAAGGAAGTAATGCTGTTGCTAAATGCTGCGGTCACTTCCTCCAAAACTTAATAGAGCCAATCAACTGATTGATTTGAATATTGACAGCTTTATGGAACCACTCAGAAATAGTTAACACCCTGTGAATGCCACTTTTTAAAAGACAAAAAGGCGGGAATATCTCTCTTGCTC